>JANZLX010000211.1:21630402-21656811 GCA_025531955.1 Erythroxylum orinocense | reverse complement strand
ATATATATATATATATATATATATATATATATATATACATATACATCTATATTCATCTTACATATTATTTTCTTTTCAATTATTATTCTAAACTTTTAGTGTTTGTTTTGTTTTTCATGTTTATAAACTATGTTTGTTTAGTTCCTAGGTATAATAAACCTTAATTTGGGATGGATATTGTGATTTGATCTTTTATTTAACATAGTTTGATTCATTCATTCATTACAATTTAATTATATTTTTATTCTTAAATTAATATGTCTACGATATTAATCCAATGTTTGATTTCATATGATTAAGATTGAAATTTTTTTTTGTATAAATAGATCTACCATAATTGGAAGGATTTATATGCAAATCTAGAGATAGATCAACATAAATTCTTTGGATTAGAGTCAAACCTAGTAGTGAAATTTAAGAATTGAGTAATGTAATCTTAGGGTTTTAACTAAAAATAGGTCTCAGTTAATTAATAGAGGATTAGTGTTAATAGTCTTGAGAAAGATACAATCACAAGACATAAATTTTCATGGTCTAATGATCAATAGTTGCATTGCATGATAAAGGGTTAATGCTTAAGAAATCTTAAGGGGATTCATTACCTAGGTACTAGTTATTTGATATTAATTAATTAATCATAGCGATATATGTTTTTTGGTTTATTATTTATATGGAATTTTATTTTAGTTCCATTTTAATTAAATCATCACCCTATTTGTTAATCAGATAATAGAAAAGAGGTTATTATTAGTATTTATATTCCTTGTGGGATTGACACTACATTATATTATAGTTCAATAGGTGCACTTGGCTATGAGATATGTAAAGTAAAGATCAAATTTTATATCAACTATCTTAGATAACAACCAACATCAATTTTGTTTTTAACAATCACTATATAAACTAAAGACGAGTTCAACCTTGGTGACATGTTAAATTGTAACGTAAATTTGTTTTATGGAATTCGAGTCTGTAAAACCATGCAAAAGACTAACACTTATTACAAATATGACTCTATAACCAGATATATTCTATTCCTTAGCACTCTAACAATAGTGCAAGACCAACGTTGGTTATCCTATGGGTTCAACACGACATTTTGTAACCATAATTCTCCATCTTGCTCCTTTATTTGGATCATCATAATATATTTAACTTCAACCTCTAGAAGTAATAACGTCTCACTCCTTGTGTAGAGATCCACCATTAAGTTGTTGAGGGCTTCTTTGGCCTTTTTTGACCTACTTCATGTCAATGGTCTCCTAATATCCTTCAAAGGATCTCTAGTAGCCTTCAGAACTTGAGTAGTAGATGCTTGATTCTCATTAGAGAAACTAAAATTTAGAGGATACCTCCTCATACATACACTAATAAGTTATATATATATATAGAAAATAGAGGATGGCATTGTGGTGGATAAGTTTTTTCTTCAGACCATATCCGTAAGGTGCAGGCAATATATACTAAAAGAGAGAGCTCCTCTAATCTTTCCTATATTTGTTTTTCTCATGCTCCTATTTTGCCTTTGGATTGTTGTTTTGAATCCTTTGTTCGTCTCGTGTCTACATCTAGTTTTCTTTCAACTTTGTTTGTTTCGCTCATATATATTGTATGCTCTTGCTCCCCTACCTCAATTTATTTTTCTCTCATTCTTGTGCTCCTTCCTCTTTGTATGTTTTTCACCTGTTTTTGTGGCTCTCACTCACTTTCATGGTTGTCTTTTTTTGTTTGTTTCTTAGCTAGCCTCTTTTTTCAGTTTGTTTATTTTGTATAAAGTTCTCTCTCTTAGCTTAATTACAACTAATCAATTATCCAATATAATTAATTTAAACTAATTGAAATAAATTAAAAATGAGAAATTGTAATAATACAATAAAATCTTGATGCAAATTAGACATGTTAAAATGTAATCAAATTGAAATGGATAGAGTTTAAACTAATTTTGGCAAATTCAACCTGGCCCAACTAAACTCAGCCTAAAGTTAACCGATTAGGCTCAAGTTGACTGAGTTTCATATTAGATTAGGGATCAACCTAAAGCATAGTTTTAATATTTTGAATAATTTGAACAATATAAATGATCATAATTCTCTTCGGAAAAAAGTCTATAAAAAAGACATTTTTTTGCCTTTAAATTTAAGAAAGATGAGAATAAAATGACATATTTAAGGAAAGTAAAACTAAAACAATCTCATTTTAAGCCTACCTATGACAAATATAATAATTGCGATTAAATACAATTTAAAATGGATTAGATTAATCAACTAAACCTAAATGGGTGCAATAAAGCTAAATTAAAGCTAAATGATTATGGTCAAGTGCAACTAAAGTTAAATGAATCTACTTTAACTATAATCAAGATTTGAATTAGATTTGATGAAATATGATTGCAAACGAAATTCATAATTAGAATTCACAACAACAACATCACTGATAAAAATTTCGTTAAAGCGCGGGATTTGAGGAGGTTTAGTAGAAAATTTAAAAAAATCAAAATTAGAATTAATAGGATAAAATTAAATGTATAATCAAACTGACATTATATGGCAAGGAAATTTTTGATCATAAGTTTTGAACTTTGCATTTCTTTAATTGGAGTTATGATAAAATCTTGGTTTATTTAATTATGAGTATTTCTAAGTACAAAATTATCTATAAATAGAAATAAAGCATTGAGGACTTGTTATTTAACCAAAAAAAATAAAATGTAAAGAATTTGGACAAAATGGTTTAAAGTTAGGCAAAATCAAGTATTAACATATAAACAAACATACGGAGCCAAAATAAAGACCCTTCTCACCCGTTTACACGCCCATAACTGTCTCCAACAAGCTTGTGTCTTCCCACTGCTCTGGAGCATATGAAACTTGCACCTTTACAGGTTGTCCAACTACCGCCATCCTTTATATGTCCGAGCCAAATCATAAACCCTCCTCGTGACCTTATATGGTTTTTATGGTAGAAAGATGCTACGGTGGGTCGTTGTTGCTCGCTACTTACGAGACTTCAGCCCAATGGTTGTCCGAGGCGAGATAAGTAAGTCGGAGATTAGATACATTTAATTTATTTTAATAAAAATTTTATTTAGTTGTTAATACTTATATAATTATACTTATTAAATATTAAATAAAAATTGATAAGATAGTAAAAATTATATAAAAGATTAATTAGTGAATCCCATTCCCACGTGCCAATTGATGATAATGGCCTGATGTAATGTGTGAGCCTTGGAATGCACCCCAAATTTTCTGTCCAAATTATCCAGTACCAATCTTATTTTGGACAAAATTGGTATTGAATAATTTGGACAGGGGATCATTTCCCCTTGGAATGTCGGTCGGTTTGAAGCTGAAAATCAACGAGTTGAGCCCTATTAATTCAAACTTTGATCTAGGGCTTAAGAGTTAAGAGGTCGATCCGAGGTTTTTATTCAATGTGGCAGCACTCGTATGCGCCTCTCTTTTGCCGAATAATTAACCGCCATTCATGACTAGGCCTATGATCCTCAATTCAATAAATATCTTAATTGACAAAAGCTAGTCAATAAATATCTTAAATTGGCAAAAGCACCCTTGTGCTTCTTTTTAGTTATCTTAATTGACAAAAGCACCCTTGTGCTTCTTTTTAGTTTATTTCCTATTAGTCCAAACCTTTTTATAGTCACAAAGCCAAAAATCCTTCTCTGTTCCTCTGTGTGTGTGCGTGCGAGGTTTTGTTCTCGAAGACTTGAGAGATGAGTGATCTGAATGGAATCAAGAAAGAGGATCCCTTCCTCTTGCAATATCAACCGTCTGATCTTCTGATAGCGTCGGAGTTCCTCACCAACTGGCTTCCTTTTCTTTCCAGAGATCTCTGCGGCCGATGCACCGAAACCCTCTCTGGTCGTGTCCGATCCCTCCACTCGGGTACTGCTTTTCACTCTTAATTCACAAATTTTTTGGCTTTGATCTTCATGGGTATTTATGTTTCTGGGCAACCCGTAAGATCGTAGTTTGTTTTAAATACTGAAAAGCCTTTAACTTTCTACGTCTTTTCGATGGATATACATGGTTTTTTTTTTTAAACTTCCTTTTTGCTCTTTTATTTATGGTTTTTAGACGCCAGTACATGGGTATGGGCTTGTGTGCTTTTTTCCCCTTTAAAATTAATTACTGTAACCTCAGTGGAATTGTTTGGTCTTGAAGCACTTGGGGCAGCAGAACGTTTGCATTCAGATATGAGTATAGACCCCTCAGCACCGAATGGAGTTGAATTGCAGGAGAAATGTTGTGATGATAATTGTGACAAGAATTCAGTTGGAAGTTGCAAGGATGGAGATGACACGAATTCTATTGGTAGTTTGAAGGATGAGGAAAATGGGTGGCCCGAATCAGTTGCTGAAGCATCTTCAAGTGGAATTATTGGTGAGTCACTTTATACTGAGACACCAAGTCATCGAATGTCCTGGGCTGATATGGCGCAGGAAGATGAGCTTGTGGAGGAAGAGGAGGAGCAGGGGTCAAGCAAACAGGTTGATACAAGTTCTTTGACCAGGGAGATCAAGATATCCAACGATGTTGAGAAGCCTAAGTTACCAAGGGAACGAAGAGAGCAAATTCGGTTCATGAACATTAAGAGGAAAAAGGATTTCATTTGTCTGGAGAGATTCAAAGGGAAGATTGTGAATATTCTTGATGGACTTGAGCTTCACACCTGTGTATTCAGTGCTGTAGAGCAGAAGAGGATAGTTGATAAGGTCTATGAACTTTATGAGATGGGGAAGAAAGGAGAATTGAAAGGTTGGTTTCTAGAACTTCATTCATTCTTATGTATTCAAAGTTACTCTTTGACAAGGAGAAATCTTGATACTTAATCTGCCTTGATAGCGTTCATGCACAATTTCATTATGACATTAGCTTTCTATAAATTATTCTTACCCCTACTTTGTCTTATGCATGCCAACTGACCTCTTAATGTTTTGCATCACCACCAGTAATGAGAGTAATTGCGTTGTGTGCAACATTCATGTAGCTAGTTAGGAAGTTCTAAATAGGATCGTCTAAATCTTCAAGCATCAAAGACCAGTGTTTTCATATGGATTCAATTGCTTTCGCACTCTTCCCATTAGTGGAAGACAATCATTGACGTCATCATTCTAAGTACACATATATAGGCTTCCATCAATGCCTTAATAGATGGGAATGTTGCCGTTTTTTTCATCTTCTCTTTGACTCTAGTTATGCTTAAGTAGTTGTCTTATTCTGGTTCATGCATATGGATGGGATGTTTGCCACACTCTTTGCCTTGCCAATTTGAGCCTTGGTGTTGCTTGGGTAGTTTGTGAACCATTTTGTAGCCTTATCAGCATTTGTGGATATTAATGTTATAGTAGATGCTAACTATTCGACTTGAAAGATTAATGTAGCTAAGTTCAGAAAATGTGAATTAGAAATATCGTTTTGTAGGTTAACCTTTTTTCTCAATCCTTATTGTTTATGTCAAATGTTACTAAGGTCAAATTGTCTTTCACAGAGAGAACATACTCAGCTCCACAAAAATGGATGAGAGGCAAAGGGCGTGTAACCCTTCAATTTGGGTGCTGTTACAATTATGCTATTGTAAGTTCTTTAGACATGTTTGGAAGACTCTAATGATGTTTCTTTTTCTATATAGTAACATGAAATGAGTGCACTAAGAAGTATTATACAAGGGTTGAAATCTCTCCTTTTTAATGACGCAGGACAAAAATGGTAACCCACCAGGAATTGTACGAAATGAACTTGTGGATCCCATACCTTTTCTTTTCAAGGTCATAATTAAAAGGCTAGTTAGATGGCACGTTCTCCCTCCAACATGTGTACCAGACAGTTGTATCGTCAACATGTATGAAGAAGGGGACTGTATACCTCCACATATTGACAATCATGATTTTCTTCGACCCTTCTGCACTGTATCATTTCTAAGCGAGTGCGACATAGTATTTGGATCCAACTTGAAAATTATGGGTCCTGGGGAGTTTGCTGGTCCAATTGCAATCCCTTTACCTGTGGGGTAAGTTTGAAGTGCCATTTTTTTTTCTAACTTTTTGCTCCTTTTATATGTATGTGATTTTACTGGAATTTGTTTCCCTTAAATATCCCTATTTAGCAAAGTTTTGAATCAAAATATGTTATATCCAGATCTGTTCTTGTCTTGAATGGAAATGCAGCTGACGTTGCTAAGCATTGTGTGCCTTCAGTTCCTACAAAGAGGTATGAGTTAGGTCTTTATTATAGTTGTTGTTCTTTTCCATGATTACTGTGAATAATTTTTATGTCCTCACGGTCTGTTTTGTATAGGATATCAATCACGTTCAGAAAAATGGATGAAAGCAAACAGCCCATTGGATTTTCTCGAGATCGAGGTCTGGAGGGCATACAACCGTTTTCATATGAAGTAGACAATATTAAGACATCTAATTTTCATAAGTTTGAACATCATGTTAAAAGACAGCCAGTTAGAAAAGAGCCAAGGATGAGAGATCTTACTGAGATTTCTGTATCAGAGCGCCAGTACTCAAGTCGTAGTGGTCGAGGATCCGCAAACAGTAGAAGGATTAAGGCGGACATTGATTACTAATGATGAGATTTATTTCTTTTGTCAGGCATTTATTCAGTTGTGGATGTGTCGTCTCCTGGGTAAGTAAGTTACCAAAATTCATTTCATCATCTGCAGGAGCTTATGGAATTGGTTGAACTTTTTTTCTTTATATAGTTGAATGCAAATGTGTCAAATGGATTACTTACCACTTCAATTCCAACTTGGGAAGCTTCAACTCCGTGATCATGACTGCAATTTGGAGTTCAATTTTGTAAATACTTTAAGTTTGAGGTGTTTAGAACAGTAATAGGCATCAATTTACCGAAGCTGAAAACGTTGGAAGGGCTGGTTTGGATCCTCCTGATAGATTGAGTAGCTGTTTGATTGTGAGAGCTTTGATTTGATTTATTGTTTACACGCCTGACTTGGATCAATAAAATTGGTCGATCTTTAAGCCCCTTTCATATGGTGTTATTATTTTCTTGGTGGACTAATTGGCGGTATGAGCGTACATGAAAGGCACAAGTTGCCACATCATTTGTTGTCACTGGGAACTTAAATAAGAATGTTTGAGTGTGTACATAATACTACTTCCAGACTCTCTTGTTGTTTAACTTCTCCTGGAAGGAGTTACATTTGTACTACTGTTGTTTTATTTAACACTTGTAATGATTGTGCTTATTATGATAGTTGGATTCTTATTATCAGCTGGCGTCCGAAGTTTTATTAGATATTCGGTGGTGTATTAACTTCTTAGAATATGCCAAGAGAGTGAGGCTATTTGCCTTTACCACAAGTTGGTTGTGGTCGTGGATGACAAATGGCATGATTATTATTTATGTAGCTTAGTAATGAGGTAAAGGCACCATGCCATTCGAGAATGCAATTTCTTCTATACATGGAAAGTAGCCAAAACAATCTCCTTAAGAGTGAAGATTATTGGCATTTTGGGGGAGCCTTCTAGCGAGGTTTGGATTGGCATTTGCTTAGGCACATAGCAACACTCAAGTCATTATTTCGGCCAAACTTATTGATTGAGCAAATTAGCAAGCTGAAATTCCTAGCTGCCTGCAGGATCGTGTAATCTTCATAGGGCTTCTCTGTGCTGGCTAGGGCCTCATGGGCCGATAAGCATATTTATCTTTGTATTCAACCATGCGTTAAGCCATCAAACAGGCTGAATGGTATGTCTTCATTTCAGTTTTCAGCCTCACCTATTTTATATTGTTGATCATTTTGCACTGACGTGATCTGCTCTTGTTTTCGTCTTCATCATCCAAAACCTGTCCCCGCTGGGGCCCACATGTGGTGGGTCGCATAAATCATTTCATGCCACTATGTGGCTGCTTATGGTAATCCAACTGCGCTTTCCATGCTTGGATTCATGGGTGACTTTCACCTCTGCAGCTAAGATTAGAATATGACTTCATCTGTGTCATGTCTTAGAATTCCAATGGTGTCGATGGGTTACTAGAATTTATTTCTTACTTAAAAGTTTAATTAAATTAAAGTCCATTGATTTATAGTCCGAGTCAAACCGAACCGAAAGCAAACTAATTTCAAAACAGTCCACCTGGTTCAAGTTCAAACTCAAGGACCAGTTCATAGGATAGGAGTTCTGTCAGTTCCAAACAAATAGAACAGTAGTTATTTGAAGTGGATTAGTCCACATCAAGTTTTGAACGCCTAAATCCTAGAAAGATGTGGGATCCAATTCCAACCACATACCTGTAACATAAATGTAGCAACTTCTCACTCACACTGTAATGTGGACCTCTACTGGCTGAGTGCTAAAACATACGGGGCAGTACAACATAAAATCCTGAGATGCAAGCTGGTGTATCTGTTTACTACTGTCAAATCGCATATAATCACAATAAGGACAAATGGGAAGCAAAAGCAAAAGGGGTGTGTGGCTAGGTTAGTAGCTAGTCTCTTTCTTAGAATTAAGAAGGCGGAAAGGAAAAGGGAAACAACACTGCTATCGCAGCCTAGAAGAGAGATAGACAGGCTGAAAGGTTAAGAAATATGGAATGATATTGTGACGGTATCTTGGAAGATATGGAGAAGAAAATAAAAGCCAAGAAGATGATTACCCCAAAGAAAAGGGTAAGAGTACCACTCTAGAACTAGAATTCTCGTGTGAGGTAAGCAACTCAGAATTTTGGATCAGAGAGAGAGAGAGAGGCTGATAGGATTCATACAGGCTTCACTGCCATTTGCCAAATCAAAATCTAAAAAGTTTTTTCCTTTTCTTTAGAAAACATTAGTCTAAAAGTTGATCAGGAGAGAATGATACTGACTATGAGCAATTTTGCCAAGAAACAAACAAACATTTACCATCACATGACATACATCACTTACTTCATCAAGTGTATGGAAGTGTTAGAGAGAAAACATGAGGGTTTCTGGTTGAACAAAAATAAAACCCCATGTAAATGCATGATAAGGTAAGCATGATGGAAGTGTCAATATCAAAGAAATAAACACTATCTGAAAAGTTTAAGAACTAGAGAGACTGCTGAGTGAGAAATAAAGAGAGATGAGACGCTGCAATTGTCAGAATTGTTAAGAAAGGGAATGAAACTGTAACAAGTTGAATTCAAGGTGATCGAGCAATACCAATCTCATGTTACCAGAGTTTCAAAATTGAAGCTCTTCGGTTATACCGTAACCAATAAATGGAATACGCATTGATAAGACAGAAACACGGGGCCTCCACGAAAGTGACTTATAACTTGCTCGCTCACAAGACAACGTTAAGATTCAATGGAAAACTAGAAGAAACCAAAAGTTCGTGATTTAGAATTTCAGCTGCAATCTTGACGGATCTTAAACCAATTGAAAATTGCTCATGAGAACAGATGATAAATGACGCATAACTACACATCATCAAGTTGTTTTACCTGACGAATTCTTGGCATCATTTCAAGAGATAATAACCAAATTTCACCCTTAAATGCTGTTAAAATGTAGTTAGAAGGTTTAATATTTGTCCAGTCACTATTTATTTTAAATTCCTCTAGGTGGTAGGAATGAGCAACCAAAAATAATCATTCTTCACTGTTGAGTTTATAACGCAGAAAATTCCAGGGTTTCATATGATGAAAAGTTATCCTGCAGATTTCACTTCTGGTTAAGAAGAAAATGGTATCAATGTACTACCTTTATGGATAACATTCATTACGAATCACACCTGCTTATCGTTCACTGGCAATCAGAAAATGCAACCCCTCAACTGAAGATCCTCTTAGAATCCAAAGTCTCTAAATGCACCAAAATTTCAAGTTTCATTTGCTCTATCCATATGTTGTCGTGTGAATTCTAGAGTATGCTAAGCTTTTTGTGACATCAGGTCCTGCATCCGAAGGAAGAAGTAGTGCAATTGATTGAAGTAACAATATTGATTTCAACTTTTCCTTGTAGAGTATGGATGGTGTAGAACTTTTCCTAGCTACAAAGTGTGTCTCGTTCCTTCAAAGACTAAAGCAGAAGCAACAGACTTCCTGTACGTTAGCTATGGAGTTTGATGTATGAACTTGGGTTTGTTTAAGGAAAAGAAAACACAACCAAGAAAGATAGAGCCATTGATGATGGTCTTCTTATGCAAAAGCTCCAGAAAAACACCGGTCTCTCTTCTTTAAATGCTCTTGTCATCCTGCATTTACTTTATGGGCGCGTGCTCCGAAGAAGAAGGCCTGCGTGTATTGTGGTAGTGAAATTCTTTCACTGCATCTGCATCACAAGTTTGTTTACGAGATAGATTTCTCGTGTTTGATGTCAGTGTTGAACCTTAATGTTATTAAAACAACACACAAGTTCCTATTTCAATTCAAGGATGTTGATGACGGAATTCCTAGGTTTAACATAAACTGGTATGGTTCAGACCATATTATACCAAAAGATATAATTCAGATCGAATTACCAAAAACAATATACAAATTAAGATGGCTTTTCTACACTATAGTACTACCATGAATCCATGCTTGTCCTCAGCAGATAGTAGTTGTGTTGCACTTTCAACTAAAATACTACAATAATCTTTATAATATTATTGCCAAGATCTAATCATAATCTCAAACAGATAGTACTACAAGGACAATTTATAATTTAAAAACTTGGCCAATTATTGAGAGCTTCACTCTCTACTCTCTACTTACGAGTGGCTTGTTACAAATTCAACACCTTCCACACTCTTCAAATCCCCTTTTTCTGTTTCCAGGGAAAAGTTATGTACTCATCATTCAACAGTTTTGCTATTCAAATGCATTATAAAGCTCAGGCGGTCCTGTGGTCTTCAAGGCCTAGTACACCGAATAGATTTGCCAATCTCGGAAATTCCTGCAGAGGATAGTAAACATAGGGGATTTAGAGCAGTAAAAGCACAGTAACTCTAATGGGAAGATAGTGACAGAAAGAATGCTACCTCGTCTATACGAACCAAAACCCTTGTATTTGCGTGGATGGGACTTGGGACCCATTATTGAAGGGATACTAAGTACTAACCCCTTTGCTAGTTTTCCCATATCACGCCCTTGCCTTGAGAAAGTACAAAGAAAATCTTCTACACTGGCCTTTTGGTCTGGTGAAAAAAAAAAAAAGGAAGAAGAGACCATATCTCCATTAAAAGAATAACCTTGATGAGCTCTAAATCACACACCCCACATCATTTTATGGCATTCATTCATTCATTCAGAAAAGCTTCTCTCCTTTCTATCTATCTTTCTTAGCATCTATTTTATCACTTCAATGGTTTTCTTTTTCTTTTCCTTTTTCTTTTTCTCTTTCTTTTCTCAGACTACAAAAGCAAGACAGCTGCTATTATTCATACCTTCGTGCCTTTTGTTCCAAGTAATTCCACTGAAACAGTCCCTTTCTAAATACCCTTTTGTCCCTACCCTTTTGATCATGAACCTTCTCTGTCAGCTTCAGTCCTTCTCTCTCAGATACTACTCTGATATCCTCTATACATACCTCCATGTGCCTCCCATTTCATGTATATTCACCTACCCTCTCTTCTATCCCTCTCTCTCTTCGAGTTTTTGTTTTGTTGGCTTCTCTTTGTTTTCTTTTTGTTTTACAAGCCATCATGGATTCTCAACAGCAGCAGCCACACCAACAACCTAACGAGGACAATAACGGCGGTGCCAAAGGAAGCTTTCTTTGCAGGCAAAGCAGTACAAGGTGGACTCCCACAACTGACCAGATAAGAATATTGAAGGACCTTTACTACAACACTGGTCTCAGGTCCCCAAATGCAGAGCAGATTCAGAGGATCTCTGCTAGGCTTAGACAGTACGGTAAGATTGAAGGCAAGAATGTCTTTTATTGGTTTCAGAACCACAAAGCTCGTGAGAGGCAGAAGAAAAGGTTCACTACTGACGTTTCCATGCAGCAAAGAACAGTAGGCAATGCTGCTAATATGAGACCTGAAGATTGCTCCTTTCACAGCAAGTACCCAAACATTGGTCCCGGTGATTCATTGTCCCCTTTCCTTTTCGTTCCTTTCTTAGTTTTCAGTTCTATTTCTGGTCTTCATGTGTGAATGTTTTTTGAGAGGGGTTTTTCACTTCATATCCATTTCCGTGTTCTTTCAGGGTCTTCTTCAGCTACCATCCGTACTACACTTGGGCAGACAGGAAGCTATTCATATGGGTCAGTTACCATGGAAAAGAGTTTTAGGGTAAGCAATGATGACCAAAGAAAGAGTTTCATAAGTTAATGTCTTTGTTAAGCTACCGATGAATTTTGGGTACTTATTTTCTTGGGCTTACTCCTCTTACTGTCTCTATTAGGTATTAATACGCAAGAAGTGAACATCAACGTTAGTTCACCACCCATTTGCATGTGCTGTTAGTTCCCATGCTTGTAGTATTTTGTACTGACATCTATTCATGAATCTTGGCTTGAAAAGTTTATGGAAAGTCTAGAAAAGATGGAACCTTTTCCGGTTTCTTTACACACTTATGGCGCACTTCAAATCACATGTACTAATGAAAGACTATATATATGTATACAGTGAAGTCTTTAATTTTCAAGACCCATTTCGATAGAATAGCATACATAATTTTAGTAATTACCAACCGCTGTATGTTGTCGCTTAAACTAGGAGTGTTCAATATCAGCTGGTGCCAGCAAAGGTGTTGGTGGTGAGTCTTTAAACCACCACAACTATGGATGGGTTGGTATAGACCCCTGTGGCTCAGTATGCGCTAGTCTCTTTGAGAAGCGAATGTCAGGCGGAGAAACGCTAGACGATAATGATCAACAGGAGCTTGAAGATGGAGAAGCAGCAGCAGATATTGAGACACTTCCTCTCTTCCCCATGCACCGTGAGGACATCAACGGTTTCTGCAGCACCGAGCATAACGTTGCACACAACAGCTGCTACCACAAGAACCGTTACGGCAGCCCCGATGAAGGCTACGGCGGGTCTTATGCTTCACTTGAACTAAGCCTCAACTCCTTCACCGGCCAACCACCAGAATCTCTCAGACGTTATTTCCCCCTTATTTAATTAAGTCTTTCAACCATCTTAATTGACATATTCTAAACACCTATTGTATCGTCATAGTTGTAATTAGGGAGCTAAATCTATGCAGCCAAGTTAATTAGCTACCTAGTAGCAAGTTTCATGTATGCCACTTGTTCATATATCCAAAGTTATTCACAATTTGACACGTGTAATGCGAAGAACTCATTTGGTTTGAATATCTTAGTTAATAGAATACCAATATTCTAAAGTTTCATCTGGTGAAAGAAAGACCCACATTAATGTTATTGACATGGTATGTCTTTTACTGATTCTTAAGTTATTTAAGCTACCATGTTTCACACACATAATTGTCTGTCCAACGTTAAAACAATGTCCACAAGAACAAGAACCGTGTGGAGTAGGCTGAGTTTGTAGGATGGAAAAGATGGATACTTCCAAAACAATCCACAATGAAGAGGAAGATCAGTGGCTATGTCACGCAGATGATTTAGGAGGATCTATGTGGATTTGATTTTCCTTAAAGAAGATGATTCAGGAAGGACCTTTGGACACGATGCCAGTGACCTACACGGATGTACTTGTGCTAGGGTTTGTGGTCATCATTGAAAGAGATGTGCGTGCGTTTGTGAAAAGAGATCACACTGTTTAGAACGATTAACTCAAATGGATTGAATAAGCTGGATAATGGTATGTGCTATATATAAACAAAAGCATAATTGAATGTGCTTTTCTTTTTCTTAAGTTATTTAATAGCATACATATACTCGAAAAGCATAACAATGTTTTCACAGCTAATTGACTAATCTTTTGAATTAAGACTTTCCTCTCGAGTTCAGATCCTCTATCTAATATTATGGTGTCTTATTCTATCTCATAAATTTCAGCTATTTATTTATGCGGGTCTCGCGCAGATCCTGCATAAATAAATGGCTGAGATTCATGAGACAGAATAAGACACCATAATATTAGACAGAGGATTCTGTCCCCTCTCAAGTTCAGATTCTCTGTCTAATATTATGGTGTCTTATTCTACCTCATGAATCTCAGTCATTTATTTATGCGGGATTCATTTATGCGGGATTCATAATATTAGACAGAGGATCCTGTCCCCTTCCTCTCTCTCAAAATTTTATTAAACTTTCTTCAGCATGCATAAATAATAGGATAACCTGTAAGTCCTAACTCACATAACATACTAATGTAATATTTCATGTTTAAAAGTAGCACTATTAATTTTTATTTATACATGCTACTATATAACTTTTGGTAGTTTAAAATAAAAAGAAGTTTCTTAAAAACATTCTGAATGCATGACTTTATAGTAAGTATGCAATTATAGAAATAATAATTTTATTTTTTTCTTTTAAGAGATATTTTCTCTCCCAACTTATTTTAATTTGAAAATAAATAATTATACTAAACGTATGAAATAAAAAATATCCTTCCCCTCCAAGACCAACTCTGCAACATGTATCTTATCTTCCTTCCAAGTTCTTGGTAGTGGCCCGTGATAATTTGATAAGAAATGATCCATCTTAGGTGAATCAGATAAAACCTATCAATTGGAATGGGGTAGGGTAAGTAGAATTGGACGATATACATTAATTCGTGATGACGCAATCAATATCATTCAATGAAGGAACCTAATTATGTGAAGTAAGTAACTACATATATATAACTAATTGACAAGACAGTCCCCGTCGTCAAGATTTGGGATGGATATCATTCCTTCATTTGGTTTGACAAATTTTCTTCCTGTGAGGGAAGGACCTCAAGGGACTTCTGGGTGTTGAAACACAAGAAGGTAAAGTAGAGATCATGCTTTTATATATTTCGTAGTCGGGAGATATTTAGTTGGTAGATCCAACAAAATCTTCAAAGCTTTCTGAGGCCTCAAGTACGTAATGTCCCATATGAGTAAGGAAAGGAATGACATAACACATCACTACCAATTTCATGAAAGTCCATGCAAATGGATGGTTCCTCGTTGGTTATGTTGCCCTTTTTTATGCCTTCCCATGTGTATCATTTCGCTGTTGTCCTCCAAAAAAATTCTGAGAGAAATCTCTTTTTATATGTAAGAACCAGATCAGGCACAATATAAGGAAATAAGAAAAATAAAACGAGTAAAAAGAGTTAAGCTTGAACATCTAGGTAGTGCCATCTTATTTGGTTTACAGGTATCTTGGATGGAACAAGAATGGTTTCACACCTAAGGGATTGGAATGCCTTTCAAGTTTGGACACTTTTTGTCTATAAGTTCACATCTTGTAAAGGACCCACGCGTCATCTTCTCAATCTAACTACTCCTCCACTGTGTACTAACGAGTGAGCATTAGCCACTAAAGTAGAATTACTCTCTAGTTCCAATGATTAAAACAACCAGCTCCCTACCCTCAATCGGAGCTTACTAACGAGTGAGCATTAGCCACTAAAGTAGAATTACTCTCTACTTCCAATGATTAAAACAACCAGCTCCCTACCCTCAATCGGAGCTTCTATTTTCGGATAAGATGTGCATAGATTTCCTGAAAGAAGTTGGGTTTCAAGAAACAAAGTATAGTTTTACTTATTGGTGATGCCTTTTTAATTTATTTCTTTCATTGCCGTAACTTTTGCAACAAAAGGACCAGTCAGCAAATCCTTTCACAGTAATTACATGTCTAAGAAAGACTCTGAACTGTAACAAAAACAAACTTTAGTTGCAATTGCAGAACAATTCACTAAATCCAGAAAGTAATTCGTACAGCACTTAGAAGAGATTGCGAAGTCATGTGGTCCCAAGATTGGTGTTTTAGGATAACACTTATTTGTTGAATTTGGATAACAAACAATGAAGATTAAAAATGAATAATATCAACACACCTCATTACACAATACCAACGTATTTAATAGATTTCCGTAAGATAAAAACAAACATAATTATAAAAAAAACGAAGGTTATTTGAATCCAATTTTTCAACCTATCCCATACTCCCTTGATCATAAGTAATAATAAATCAATTAGGTTAAATGACATTTTGTAATGGGCCAGAAGTCCAATAGTAGGTTTGGGCAAATTTTGATAATGAAATCAGGGGTCCTTTGCACGATTTTTAATATAATGTTCATCTCATATATGATCAAATTGCATATGCATTTAATTAAGATATTAATTGTCATAAGACATACTAGTCTACATTAATTAATTCAATATTCTCTCGCTTGGACTAAATAATTATACTATAATATTTTTATATTAATATGCGTAGGCAAACAAGTTCTACACTATCAACAATTTGATAGGATATATAGATCGTACATAATTAGGTGCTACTAATCTAAAAATATGACAATAACTTTAATATAGATTTAACAAAAATGAATATTATCAATTTGTCACTTATCATAAACATAAAGTTACAAAATGTCATAAATAGTAACAAACATTAATCATCATATGCATATATTAAATTAAGACCAAGCAATCCTCAAAACATTTATAGAAAACATTTATAGAACAAAAACTTCCAATGAAACAAAGAAAACTAGACTCCTAAAAGTCCCATATAGGAGACATATTTTTGGAATACTGAAAGGTGAGCCTTTAGTTAGTTGGTCTGTCAATATGTATGCCCAAAATGTGTGTTCAATAGTAATTAGAGACTCTGCAACTTTCTCATTGGTAAAATAAAACTCATTAATATGGTTGGAGAGATAAGTACCCCTAGTGTTTCAAAAAAAAAAAAGATATAGTCATGAATTGTCATAATACAATTTCGGTAAGCTCAAAACGGAATCTATAACTAACAATGTTAAAATGAAATTTTGTAGCCATATTACATAAGAAATAGTCTTATAACATGCTACATACACTACCTTTATGGTTGAAGAAGTTGTAAATATCTATTTGACACTTTTTCCTAAATCAGTTCCTTCGCCCATTATAAAGATATTACCAAAAAAATGAATTTCTTACCATTTATGCTACTCGCATAATCATAATCACTAAAACCAACCACTTTAAGAGTGTTAGTACACTGGAATGTCAACATAGTATCTTTGGTATCTTGAAAATTACCTCGTAACTTTCTTAGTCTCTTTCCAATATCTTTGTCCAAAATCGCTCAATTATCTTCTAAGCACATTACAACTTACTGGGCATGTTATCTTTCCCAACTATCTCAAAACCAGTAGGCAAAACTATGTACACATCTTCACTTAAGTGACCATTTAAAAAGGTCATTCTTACATTCATTTAATGAAGCCCTAGGTTAAAATGAGACATAATTTTCATAATTATTCGTAAAGAGTCTTTAGTGGAAACAAGAAAGAAGGTTTCTTTATAGTTTATACCTTCTTGTTAGCGATAGTCCTTAGCTGCTAACCTTACTTTATACCTCCCCATTTAACCTTTAATGACACAATTAGTCTTGAATACTCATTTCCATCCAACGAACCTACAACCTTTTGGTAACTTTATCAATCTCCACACTTCATGATATAGAGTTTGTCTCATCATTTATCACATCCATCCAAGAATTGAATTGAGAATTAGAGATGGATTCCTTAAAGGTAGTTGGATATGAGGTGTTAATAATTTGGAGGTAAACCATTCAAAATAATAATAACAATATCCTGAGTGTGTGCTGTATCACTTGCAGCAACAAGGTTATTGGCAATACCCTTTATCTTATTGAAGAAGTTAGTGATAGACATACTGCCCTTCTTTGTGTTAAGAAACTGAGATGGAAGTTGAACAACTCTAGCCTTAGAACTAACAGAAAACAAGTCCATGAGAGCTTTCCAAACTTGAGCATACGTTTCAAGGCTCGAAGTTTGATGCAAAACACCATCAGTTATGGACATACGAAACCAGCTGACTAACAATTGATCCTGTACTTCTACGCCAAAAATCAAAATCTGGATTAATAACCTTACCAGAATTAGTAGCGTCATTGGATATGGCAAAGGTGGCGTGTCTTCTACGGTGATCAAATCAACAAACTGAGAAGGAGTTTGGGTATCTCTGGTTAGATATCCCTCAAGACCATGGCCAACAATAATGGGATATACATGCGACTTCCATAAAACGAAGTTTTTATTATTTAGTTTGGTACTAATGGTGTGGTTGAACAAAATTGGAATTTTTTGAGCAGGTGGAGCGATCAGGTAATGTTTTGTCAAAAGTGGTTGATAAAGTTAAAAGATTCATGGTAATCGATTGGATCATCGCTCTGATATCAAGTTAGAAAGATGAAGAGAGTAGATGTAGAAAATTACAATATATATTATTCACATTATGGGTAACATATTTATACAGAATCTCTTGTTGGGAGATACATAAAAGGGAGTTGAGTTATATTATAATACAAATACAAGTATATGATAAGAAAAATATTATAAAAAGAGTCTTTAATAGGAAGAGTAATACAAATATACGATAAGGATAAAAGATTCTAGGAAGAGTTCTTGGTAGTAGGAACTGTCTCAACACAAAGGAGCAACTTTACTAGGAGCTCCAAAGCTCACCTCCTTTTTTTTTTAAAGCTATTAAAAGTGGTAAATATTATTCTACCTCAATTAGAATCCTGATCCATCATCCTCATATATAATAACCGTAATCTTGAATTCCTTTAACATAAATGGTTCTGAATTCCCGAGGATGCCTTTGGGCTCTTATTATTATTTACACAACACAACACCATAAGCATAAGTTGATTCGATATTATGATTATTTATTAATTTTTTTCTTTGGGCAAACGCTCAAAAATATTGGTAATTATTATCAAAACAATCATAATAAATCAGAAGGACAAATTGTTTATTCAAAATAGTTGCTCTATTATTACATGTAAAATATAATCTTTATGATATAAAATTGAAATTGAAATTCAAAATTTTAAGATTTTGAAAAAACAATTGCTACAAATAATTAAGTATAATATTGTGCACCTGATGCAAAAAATATTATCATCTTAATACTCCTTTTGTTACATAAAACTTGATATCAAAGTTTCTGTAATCTCAATTAATAGAGAGGTGATTAATTTATGCATCCATAATTTTTGATCTGATATGTCTATGAAGTGATAAAAAAGATTATTGAAATTTATTCTGCTATTAAATTGAAATATATATGTGTATACAATATACATATATAATATGACAAGAATTGGCCACATTCTTAGCACGTAATCCCGTTAAGAGCGAGGCAGCTGGGCTGCAAACCCATGGGTCGTCAACTATTTGTGTTTTGAAACGAATATCGAGTGAACAACCGAGTGGTCCCCATCTACTAGCTTTAAGTTTGATTCCCGGGAATCTGATCCGGCTTGCTTAATTATCATTTTATATTAATATTGAAAAGAAAAAGAATTAATTAAATTTTATCGCATTAGTTGACTCTCTTAGTCTCTTTAGTACTTTCTGATGAGAAAAAACTATGAATTTAGTTTCATTCTTCTGCTTTCATTTCACGGAAATTATGAAGAAGGAAGTTTGGGATTACTTTAAATTGTGAATTTCCTTTTACATATGACTAAACAAACATTATCTGTGTAATTTTCGGGCTCTCAACAGCAATCATTGTGTAATCCTTCAGATGTCTGCAAAGAATTTTGTCTTGCCCTGATGAAAGAAAGATAACAAAAGTGATGGAATCTAAAAATAGTTGTGCTTCCTGTAGATTTCATACACATAAATTTACATAGCTACAGTAGATGATGTCTCAGACCTCTCGCAGATCACTCTCCAAACAAAAGAACTTAGCAAAACATGCATGAAAATTATGGTCTCTTTTTTTTTTTTCCCTCTTTTCGCTCCGTGCAGTTCACCGTCGATTTCTTCGATTAGCCAAAAGTGTAAGAAGAAAAACATGAGAACTATAATATACTCGAAGAAGAAAACCCAATAGCTATTAACAAATATCAATGATCGTATGTCTTACATGACTGGGACTGGAATGACCCTCTCGGAGGTGGAGCCACAGTTGTCGTTGACGTCGGATAAGGTTGTCTTCTTTATGAACTCTATGCAGTCGGCGACAGCTTCGCTGTGGTGGGGGTCGTCGGTGGGGTACTGGTATGACCTCCGAACTCGACCTGGCGACGACGAACCACCCGCGTTCTGGGAGGTCTTGGAGAGGGCAGAGAGCATCATTAACCTAAACACCGCTTCCCGGAAACGTTCAAGCAGGGACATTGGAGACAGACGGCCGGAGCTTTTAACGGTGCATGTGGCGTTGACTTTGAGGCGAGGAATACAGAGGTGACTGCTCTTCATTCTTCTGGGGCTTTGTTTCTCCATTGGTGTACAGGTTTTTGTAGTGTGGTTTCTGGCAAGTGTTGGAGGTTCGTATTATGAGAGAATCTAATGCATAAGACAAGTGCTTGCCTTGTTTCTGTATGGACTAGGTTTTTTATTATGATAAATGGCTTGGCTACGTCATGTGGCTGGTGAAGCTGAGCTAACATTATTAGTTTGATTAGTGTACAGGCTTTTGGTAATGAGATGACAAATTTTCCAAGTTCCTTAATGCCTGTAAACTTGAGGGTCAATTGCCTGCTTCATGTTTCCACAGTATACTGCGTACTAAATCATAGCGTGTCAGAAAATTTGCTGGAAATGCTTGAATTATGGGTATTGGTCAGAGATTCAATTTTGCTAATGACAATTAGATAATTGACGTTAATATGTTGCCACACTTAGAGTCTGCTAAAAGTATGCATCATCTCATTCACACGTTGATCCGACCTTTACTTATTTAATACAAAATTGTTCCTTAGTAATCTCGGAAGTCCAACCTCGATCACAGAATGGAAAAGCTTTGGAATTTCCAATATGTATTGTTGTGTTTTTCTTTAAGAAGATTTATTGGGTCCAATTTAGACCCACAAATGTCTCCGATTCTCCAACTCTACGTTTTCCTTACCGCGTAATTTGAGGCAGTGTTTGTGAGCAGGATACTAGGCTCTTAAATCCTGCTTTAGTTTTATCGACTACCTTGATTTACTAGCTAACAAACAGCTTAAACAAATTGTCTCATTTCATATATTGTGGGAACGATAGATTAACTTTGTTATAATGAAAACCTACTTATGCCTCATCAATTTTTTGGTTATACTGGGATTAAGTACAACCCCTGGCATACAATATACCCTTCTTTATCTTCATGATGCAGTGTAGATGTTATAAATCACAAATCTCTTTAACGTCTGCGATTTCGGTCTCTTCCAATCATGCACCTAAATTGGACACGAAGAGATTAGATAGAAAATGAATCATTTTAACATGAAAGACTCAAAAGCTAGTTGTTAGATACCAAAAGTTCCAACTCATAGAGGCGCTTGCGAGCTGAAGCCACCAACAAAAAGCAGGCACTGGAAGCCACTGGCTTATAGTTAAAGAAGAGAGACAAAGAGATCACGCATGTAAGCTTTCAATTGCTCTGGCTAGGAAGCACCCTGATAGGATTCACATGGCTACATGTGCATGGAGACTTTTTTTAGGGTTGTCCAATCATGCATTGGAACCCCATCTCTATTCAATTTAGCTGACTTACCGACCCCCAACCCTCCATCAAAAGGATCTTAAAGTTTGATTTCCTGAAAACAGATATCAAATAGTCCCCCGCCACAACATTTTAGCTTCACTAAAGAAAGGCCGAGATGGGGGAAGTAACGTGGGAAAATGTACATTTAATAGAAAGGCATGTTGCATATTGAGTATCAACTATACTTCATGGAGTTAAAAAATCTTCCCCCATGCTTCTCAACTGGATTTGCTGTCGGCTTGCTTGTTCGGCTCTACTTGTTACTTGTCCTTTCGCCACAGATTCGATGTTCGCCGTAGTACTACACGTCTTGTCGGAGAAGTGACCGGCGGAATTAACATTCAAATTCTAAAGATTTATGATGTTGGATTTCCAATATTAATGAAATAAAAAAAAATCTTTTTTTATTTGTTAAGTGCACACAAAAAATTTGAAGGCATAAAAAGAAATCTGTTTGAATAAGATTACCCTTGTTCAATATGAACCAGTTCATCCCACATTTTGTCTGCCAGTAGTTAGCACTCATACTTTCTTGAATCCTGATGATATTCTTACTAATATATTAAACTCGGTGCCTTTTAAATAAATTTGAGCTAAATATCATACTTTATTTAAATTGATATAATGTATTATATGATGTATAACTATTTTTATATAATCTTTTTATTTAATCTACATGTTTTTGTTTATATTTATTTATAACAGTTTGATATTAATTATCATAATAATTTATAAAAAAATTGTAAGTGTAATGTTTGGTAAAAATAAATTTTAATTTTATAATATTTAACAACATTTTTATTATATTTATAATTTATTAATAAATTAACATATATTAATTCTATTTTAAACAATTAACTTTATAGGCAAAATTAAAATATTGAATATAAAAAATAATTTTATTTAACATGAATGCAATTTATTTGGGAATAATTCTTAATTCAATACAAAAATTATAATTAAATATCTTAAATACTTTAAAAAGTATTTGTTCATATATTCATATTTAAATATAAATTTTATGTTAAAATACAACTAAAAATTTTAAAATTAAAAAATCATACGATTTTACTTATGTTTAACAATATAAATATTGGATATGTCTTAGTTGAGTTCAAATCGCTTGTTCTTATTACTCTGTTCTTATCATGCTTCATGACTATGAGCATTCATTTATCTATTTTCTATGGGTCTCATTTATTAGATAGATAGATGCTTATAAAACAGGATAGGAACAGAGTAATGGAAACAGGTGATCTATTCCCGTCCTAGTTATCTTCTTTAAGCTTTTTATCAAAATTTCTCATAATACGCTAAAAATTATAAGAAATTGAATCACTATTAATTGTATTTTAATAGTATAAATAAATAAAAATATAACCACCAACAATAATCTAATAATAAACATGATATAAAAGTATTATAATTGGTTAGGTCGGTTGTGCTAGGCCTAGGCCCAGGTCCACGCGTCACGGCCCATTCGCAGGTGTTAGTCTCTCATGCAAACGTAAAGACCTACGTAAAGACCTAAACCTAGCATCTACTCCATATATAAGGTACTATTTTGCCATGATACACAGTTACGACATTAGAACCTGGATACTCTTTGCTTGTAGCCACCATAACCATCACCAAAAGACTAACTTGAGCGTCGGAGGGGCCTGTCAGTTATCAACCTCCGGCGTGCCTTTATTGTTTTGCAGGTGTTTTGGAGCTAAAGTCGACCAACTTCATGGATCCAAGCAGCAACGTCCAGCCCTACCAGAATCAGGCGGAACCAGTTAGCGCCCACCGTGGGGCCCAGCATCAAGGCATCACATCCAGAAACACTCAAATCAGTCAGGCGGCAGCAACCAACCCTAATGTAGCAGTCGTCGCGGCACTTGCGTTACAACGGATGGGTTTGCAGATACCTGCCACTCTCCCGCCTATACATCATGATTCTCGCACACAATCTTCGCACCCGAATGATCAACCACAACCTCAGAACCCAGATCAAGAAGAACAAAGCCTAGCCCTGGAGGACAATGCTGAGATCAATACGCATCCAAACTTCCAGCACCCCCAAGATGCAAATCCTCCTACACTACAACAAACCTCCCTCACCCGAAAACAGATCGAAGAAGCAACTGATCTATTGATTCGTCAAATTCTACAGTCTCAGTAGGAACAACAACAGACACCCGCAGGGCAGATTGATGCGATGGTCGATCGCCATTCTGCTGAAGTCCTAGAAAAAATTGCGGCCGATCGGATCAATGCGGCCATGAATTTCCGTCCGGATCATCCATCAGCACAATATAGCTCTCCCTTCATCCCGGCAATCTTGGATAGCCTCCCAGCTGTCGGCACCAAAATACTAACGCCTGAAAAATATACTGGAAAGACCGATCCCCTGGACTATCTGTAGCACTTCTAATCAATGATGAACCTACATTGCGTTCCGGATGCCATTTAGTGTAAGGCATTCTGTACCGCCTTCTAAGAGGGAGCTCGACGATGGTTTAATAGTCTACCCCCGTGTTGCATTACTTGCTTCGAGGATTTTAAGCTACTATTCCTCAATCAATTTGCTACGAGTAAACGGCCACAGAAGACCGCCTTGGAAGTGATGCAGTTGACCCAAGGAAGGAACGAAAGTCTGCAGTCTACAGGAGTTCATCACTCGGTTTAATAATGAAGTTGTCGAAGTCCTTGACCTCACCTGTTCGTCCATGTTGGCAGCACTGATGAGCAACACAAGGGATGAAAATTTTAAGAAGTCACTGGCTCTCGATCAGCCCAAGTCTATTTAAGAGATAAGAAATCGGGCGGATAAGTATATCCAGCTTGAGGAGGTGTTGAAAAATACAAAACGTAAAGCAGACGATTGCGGGCCGAGTGGCAGAGCGGATGATTCCCACAAGCGACAGAAGGATCAGTCGAGCTGGAGAAAGCCGACCAACTGACAGGGACATCGACGTGAATTCTTCACCCCACTCAACAGGCGATATGCGGAAGTATTGGCAGCCATGAGAGCAGATGGGGAACCCTTCCGACAACCTAATAAGTTGAAGACTCCCCTCCAAAAGAGGGACCCTGATTTATATTTCCGCTTCCATAGAGACATCATTCATGACACGGAGTATTGCCGGGACTTGAAGAAAGAAATTGAACTCCTTATCCAAAGAGGAAGGCTGGGCAGATTTTTGAAAAACGGGAGAAATACCGATCGAGATAATGAGGCTAGAATCAATCGGTCAAATACCGATCGAGATAATGAGGCTAGAATCGATCGGTCTGACAACTGGCGAAAGCCTTGGAGGCAAAATGACAGGAACAATGGGGGAAGGCAGAACAGGAATATTGACGATCGACGCAATGCGAGAGGACAGTCCAGGGCAAGAGGTGACAGAAACACTGGACAAAAAGATGACCGACCGGCTAGGGTCATTAACATGATCTTTGGTGGTAGTGCGGCAGGCGGGTTCACCGTTAAAGGAAGAAAGAGGTATGCCAGGCAGGTCGGTGAAGACTTGTTAGCCAAGAAAAAGAAACAGAGCGATGGGATGATACCATTCGACGAATCTGATCTCGATGGTGTTATTTGTCCTCATGATGACGCGCTCGTAGTCAATTTGAACATGGATGGTAACGAGGTAAAACGGGTAATGATCGATACAGGCAACTCGGTCGACCTATTGTATTATGATGCCTTCAAGCAAATGGAGATACCGAAGGATCGACTACTGCCTATAGAAGGACCTATCAAAGGGGTAACTGGAGCATCAACCTACCCATTTGCTTGAGTCTTTTTGAAAATAAAATTCAGACAAAAGCCATGTCAGATAGACAGGGACGTTGAGTTCCTGGTTGTGAAGTTTGTAGGGGCGTACAATGCGATAATCGGACGAGCCACTCAAAACGCCCTCAAAGCAGTTGTCTCCACCTACTACCAAGCAATGAAGTTTCCAACTTCCCATGGAATCGAGGTTGTCAGGGGTCAGCAGAGAATCGCTAGGGAATGCTACTTAGCGAAAACAAGGACTCTAGACGGGGTGGTAGTCTTGACGAGCTCTCTTGACATGAGAGCTGATGAAGAAACGGAGAGAATGAACCTCGTAGAGGAAACGCAACAGGTTATATTAGATGAAGCAGACCACTCAAAGTTCACAAATCTAGGTTCCGAGCTCGAAAAGGGCCTAGCTAAAGAAATCGCAGATTGCTTGGTAGAAAACAAATCGGTCTTTGCTTGGGTATCAAGCGATATGCCTGGAATCTCCCAATCGATAGCATCACACTCTCTCGGTATCCGAAACGACTGCAAACCAGTTAGACAGAAGAAGCGGTGGCATAGCAAAGAGAGGCAGGAGGTGATTGAGAAAGAGATAGAAAGACTGCTTGAAGCCGGGTTCATTCGGGAGGTCAAGTATCCTGAATGGCTGGTAAACGTTGTACTTGTGAAGAAGAAAAAAGGAAAGTGGAGAATGTGCATCGACTTCACCGACTTAAACAAGCCATGCCCGAAGGACAGTTTCCCCCCGCCCAAGATCGATCAGCTGGTAAATTCTACATCAGGGCATGAGCTGCTCAGCTTCTTGGATGCCTTTTCGGGTTACCACCAGATCCAAATGAGTCCCGAAGATGAAGAGAAGACGGTCTTCATGACCGACCAGGGCACGTACTACTACCAGGTGATGCCGTTCGGTTTGAAGAATATAGGAGCCACTTACCAGCGGCTCGTCATGGAAGTCTTTAAAAAGCATATCGGTCGATCGGTCGAGGCCTATGTGGATGATATGGTGGTCAAAAGTAAGACGGCTGCTGAACATGTGGAAGATCT
>JANZLX010000211.1:21599570-21623820 GCA_025531955.1 Erythroxylum orinocense | reverse complement strand
TCAAATAGGTTTATTTTAATAGATTAATTAAAATATAATTAATTGACTAATTAATTAAAATAAAATAAAATGTTATCATTTTTAATATAATTAGCGCATATAGTTTGTCATTTAAATTAAATATAATTTATATAATTAAGTACAATTTCTATATAATTAATTGGTTAATTTAAATTTAATTAATAGTTTGATTAAATAAAATATAATTAGTTGATTAATTAATGAAAATATAATTAATTGACTTATCATTTTTAATATAATTAGTTTTTGTCATTTTAAATTAAATATAATTTATATAATTAATTAAATTTTCTATATAATTAATATTTTAATTTAAATATAATTAATAGATTAATTAATTATTTTCATTTGCTACTCAAATAGGTTTATTTTAATAGATTATTTAAAATATAATTAATTGACTAATTAATTAAAATAAAATAAAATGTTATCTTTTTTAATATAATTAGGGTATATAGTTTGTCATTTAAATTAAATATAATTTATATAGTTAAGTACAATTTATATATAATTAATTAGTTCATTTAAATTTAATTATATTTATAAGTTAATTACAAATTTTAAAATTTTCTTATGGTTTAATTACACTTTTTTAATTTTTCTTATTAATTTATACATTAAATTTATAACCAATTAAATTAAATTACCAGGGCATTATTGTTGCGCAATTGCGCAACATCACTCTGCTGGTAACAAATAAGCGTAGCCTCGGCGCGACAAGAGCCAGAGAGTTACACCTCACAAACCACGCAAGGCCTCCCTCCCCAAACTCACTCTTTTCTCAGCTCCACAACTACTGTACGGAATCAGGAAGTTCCTCCTCGACAAGCCGCGGCCTTTTTCGTTGCCGGAGCTCGGCGTAGAGAATCCCGTTGCTGTGAAACCGTAGGGACCCGAAAATTTGGCAAAAGAGTTCTCTTGTTTCTTGGAGGAGCTATTTAGGGTTTTATTTTTCTTCGTAGTCTATCCGTAGTCGTGACTGTTAGGTGCGTAGGCATGAGTCCTGTTCAGGATTTTGAGCAGCATTCTAGACACCTCGTGGAGCCGGACCTCCGTACGCTCTCTCTCTGTCTCTTTCTCTTTTAGACATTCTTTGTATTTTTTTCTTTCGCTTTGTTTAAACAGAAGAGGAGAAAAGGTGAAATGGGTGTGCAGTAATTTTCTTTTATTAGGAATCGAACCAAGTACGTTATTTGGTTGAATGAAGCTGGGCTCAAAAGTTGTTTTTTCAAAGTAAAATTGATTATCTTGTACAGTTTTGGTAGTTTCTTCATTTTCAATGTAAAAAGAGTGAGGCTAGCTGAATTGTTACTGTTTTGATTGGCTTCTATAGTTTTGTGCTTTAAATCGATGATAATTTTATCTTCCCAATTAAAGGGGTCAGTTGTATGCTATGCGTTGTTTAATTTACTATTTTATGGAACGAATGCATGTTATCTAAAGCTCCGTATTGTTGCCATTCTCATGTGTTTTTAACCTTGAAACAGCAATTCAAACGAGGCTGCAAATGGCAGTGGAGGTACGAGATAGTCTTGAGATAGCCCATACTGCAGAGTATTTGAATTTCCTAAAATGTTATTTCCAGGCGTTCTCGCTTATTCTCTTGCAAGTTACAAAACCTCAGTTTGTAGATAATCCGGAGCACAAGCTTCGGAACATTGTAGTTGAGATCCTGAATCGTCTACCCCATAGTGAAGTTCTTCGCCCATTCGTTCAGAATCTCTTGAAGGTTGCAATGCAAGTTCTAACGACGGATAATGAGGAAAATGGACTGATTTGTATTCGCATTATATTTGATCTTCTTAGGAATTTTAGGCCAACACTAGAAAATGAAGTTCAACCATTCTTGGACTTTGTGTGCAAAATCTATCAGAATTTTAGATTGACAGTCAGCCACTTTTTTGATAATACAACAACAGCCTTGGAGGATATCAAGCCCATGGAGACTTCTTCTTCAGATCAGGGCCTTACTAGTACTGGATATGTTGGAAATGGACAGCTCAATCCAAGCACTCGATCATTTAAGATAGTAACTGAGAGTCCTCTTGTAGTGATGTTTCTGTTCCAATTGTACAGTCGACTTGTTCAAACTAATATTCCCCACTTATTACCTCTAATGGTTGCTGCAATATCTGTCCCGGGTCCTGACAGGGTTCCACCACACTTGAAGACTCAGTTTATTGAACTGAAAGGTGCTCAGGTTAAGGTGAGTGTTAGTTGCTCTCGGTGGCTGCCTAATTTTATTCTTTGCAAGCACTAAAATTATCTTCAAGTCATGAATGATTATATTGCTGAGCTATTTGCAAGTCTGATTTTGGACAGAAGTTATACTTTAGTTGTTGGGATTGCATTGCTATGAAATTACTGGTGAAGCTACAAGTAAGAGAGCACTTATATGTTAAAAACTGCGATCCTTAATCCTAAGAATGAAATTTCGACTTGAATAGTTTCAATTTGAAGTACCAAATCCTTCAAATATGACTTCCTAAAATATTAATTGCTTGGAGATCATAAATTAAGCTCTCTAAGTTGGTTTCAAGGCATTTAGTGCAGTTAGAGACCCTATACATACTAGGCTTACATTGTCTTTGTTGCTATGATTTTTAACAATTCTCGAGTTTTGTTCTTGCAGACTGTTTCCTTCTTAACATACTTGTTGAAGAGTTTTGCGGAATATATTAGGCCTCATGAAGAAAGCATTTGTAAAAGCATTGTGAATTTGCTCGTTACATGTTCTGACTCCGTGTCCATTCGGAAGGTTAGTGATATATTGTCTTTTATCTTTGTTTTTATGTAAGTTCCATCGATGTTTTAGTTGCAAAAATTGATAAGCAAGCATGTTGGTGTAGGAATTGCTTGTTGCGTTAAAACATGTTCTTGGTACTGATTTTAAGAGGGGATTATTTCCCTTGATTGACACACTTCTAGAAGAAAGGTAAGATATTCATCTTCTGTAGGTAGCTGCTGCTTCCTTGTTATTACTAAGCATTTTTCTTCATCTTTTAGAATATCTTAATTCAAAGTTGATCATGCCTACATAATAATTAGAAATTATTCCTGCAACTCGTTACATCATCATCATCATGGCAAGTTTATGACTGGGATTGGTCACACAACCCAAATGTCTCTTTTATGTCACCATTAGATTAGCAATAAATTGGTGTATGCTGCTGCTTTATTCTTTGTGTTCAAGCTTCTAACTTTGTAATATAACAAATTGTTAGAAGGCTGCTAAGATGGAATCGTTTCAGAGAGCATTCAAAATTCTGGTGCTTATTTTTATCATCATGATCGTTGCTTTTGACCTGACTTGGATAAGTTTGTTATTCCAGGGTTCTAGTTGGAACTGGTCGAGCTTGCTATGAGACTTTGAGGCCACTGGCTTATAGTCTTTTGGCAGAGATTGTTCATCATGTTAGGAATGATTTGTCCTTAGCACAGGTGAAGTTTTTTTCATGAGAATTGTCCCATCTCCTCATTCGATAGTGCGCTATATACTTTTCTGTGTTAGTTTTAAGGCATGTTTTACAACTTGTGTTTCATTGTTTACGTAATCTGGTTTTGATTTTTTTTTAATTTTGTTCGGATTTTAGATTTCATTGCAATTAATATAGGAAGAGTGTTGTCCATGACACATGCTTCAATTATATTTTTTCTGTGCTTCTGTCATTTTTTTATCGTTGCAGAATCTACTAATTTACTGGTATTATTGTGATTCAGCTATCACGAATTATTTACCTCTTTTCAAGTAACATGCATGATGCTTCATTGTCACTCAGCATCCATACTACCTGTGCTCGGTTGATGTTGAATCTGGTGCGGTTCCACCTCATATCCTCAAGTAGTTTCATATAAACTTGATAATACATTTTACTGATCCATAATTCATATTATCTTTTTTTTGGGATGTAGGTAGAACCAATTTTTGAAAAAGGTGTAGATCAACCATCTAGAGATGAGGCTCGAGTTCTACTTGTATGGATTTTAGTTCGGCATTTTCAGTTTATGCTATACTGCATATTCTTGCACTTAGCAACTCTGATCTCCATAAATGACTCAAGTTTTGCTACAGGGGTGTATTTTGGATGCTTTTGTTGGCAAGTTTAGTACTTTCAAGCGGACAATTCCTCAGGTAATGCATGCTTTTGAGAGTTAGACCTAGTGTTTTGGATTGAGGCTGATCCTGTTGTATACGTTGTTTGTGTTTTATGGCAAGATTTGTGTATAAGGGTCCCTTTTCTGCAAGCATCAGATATAATCAATGGAACAATATTGGTGATAACTGTATTTACACTTTTCTTTTCTCTCCTTTTGAATTTAGTTATTGGAGGGTGAGGATGGAAAGGAACGTGCAACCATGAGGTCAAAGCTTGAACTCCCTGTGCAGGTTTTCTTGACAACTATCTATAATGTTTACGTGACATATACTGCCAATGAACTGTGTTATTCACATTCTCAAACTTGATTTATGCTGGTGATAATGACATTGAAATGGTTGTGGATTATATGGATACTTTAGTTTCTTTCACTATTAGATAAAAGGTTTTTCTTAAAGGTTATTGATAGTCTTGGATATAACCATTTGATTTTGGACCTGAGTTTTTTTCTTGCTAGTTATTTGCTGTTACAGGTTTGTTGTCTTTCTTTTTTTGTGTCAGAGCCTTGTCCTTGTTGCTTTTATTGTCAAGAGTAACTGAACTTATGAAGGTTGTATAGTCTCTCCATGGATCTGCTTTTGGTTGTGTTGCCATTGGAGAGTATCCCTTTATATGAAGGCGGAATTGATCAGGATTTATTTGGAGGGAAAGGAATAACCATGGTTGTGAAAACTGGTCTGAATTGGAACTAGTTACTGGTCTGATTCATTTGGATGGTAAAACTGGTGGGATCTTTATCTTTGTATCTGGTTGAAGATAACCAGGAATCGGATGATTTGGACCAGTACAGCTCATCTAGTTCCTGGGTTAAAATAGTTGTTTTAAAAATTAGGTTGTTTTTATTTTCGATAGAATATCACATACTTTCTGTCTCTGAAAACCAGTTCGATCCCAGTTTAACTTAGTTGGATGATATGCGAGCCTAATTTTGAACACTCGGGAAAAACATAAAAATTCTGTCATTATAAACATATGGCCAGTAACAGTTAGTGTGACTTTCTGTTCACTCAATTTATTTACTAAGTGCTAGTGTGCTACTTTCTGTTTCACTCAATTTATTTACTATTGAATTGTTCTTTCTCTTAAAATTTGAATTTTCAGAGGTTGGATACAATATGTTGTTTCACTATTTAAGATCTAGCAGTAGTGCTGAATGGCTCCTGTGTTTAAGAAGTGATTGTAAACATATGTACTTGTTAACTGCAGCACTGTAATATTTTTACTTCTCAATCATGGACTTTGGTAAATGCTTTTTCTAGGTATTTTTCGTCAGTCTTGTAATATTGACATCAGTTGTTGCAGGCAGTTCTGCATTTGCAAATTCCAGTTGAGCATGCTAAGGAAGTTAGTGATTGCAAGAATCTGATCAAAACCCTAGTTATGGGTACGTTTGTCCTCTTCCTTTGTATACTTAGTTTTAGTTGACAGGCATGACTATCTGTTTTACTTGGTCTTATGAATTCTTTGCTGACTAATTTAGGAATGAAGACCATCATATGGAGCATAACCCATGCTCATTTACCCCGATCACAGGTTTCTTTTTCTGAAGCTCACGTGGTCTTACAGGCCTGCTTGTCCTTTACATTGTAAATGATGTTTGAAATGCTCTAGGTCTCTTCTTCCACACATGGAATACACTCGCAAGTTTTGGGTACGGCATCATCCAATTTGCCGGCACTTCAAGCATTCAAAGGGTTAAGAGAAGATGAGGTATCATTATTGTATTTTTCACATAGAAAATGGTAAACCAATAGAGATCTGACAGACTTTGATTACATCCAGATATGGAAAGCATCCGGTGTTCTTAAGAGTGGGGTACATTGCCTGGCTCTCTTCAAGGAAAAGGATGAAGAAAGAGAGATGCTACATCTCTTTTCCCAGATTCTGGCTATTATGGAACCTCGAGATTTGATGGATATGTTCTCCCTGTGTATGCCTGAGCTGTTTGAATGCATGATACATAACACTCAACTGGTTCACATATTTTCCACACTTTTGCAATCCCAGAAAGTATATCGGCCATTCGCAGATGTATTGGTTAATTTTCTTGTAAGCAGCAAACTTGACATCTTGAAGCAGCCAGATTCACCTGCTGCAAAATTGGTTTTACATCTGTTTCGATGTATATTTGGTGCTGTTGCCAAAGCACCTTCAGAGTTTGAACGTATCTTGCAACCTCATGTGCCTGTGATAATGGAAGTTTGCATGAAAAGTGCCACCGAAGTTGAGAAGCCTCTTGGTTATATGCAACTTCTACGTACAATGTCTAGAGCTCTTGCAGGCTGTAAAATTGAACTTCTTCTTCGTGACCTGGTTCCAATGTTGCAACCTTGCCTAAATATGTTGTTGACAATGCTTGAAGGCCCAACTGGGGAAGATATGAGGGATCTTTTACTCGAGCTATGCTTAACATTGCCTGCACGCTTAAGTTCATTACTGCCTTACCTTCCCCGACTTATGCGACCTCTTGTTTTGTGTCTGAAAGGAAGTGATGAACTAGTGAGCTTGGGTTTAAGAACACTGGAATTTTGGGTAGACAGCTTAAATCCTGACTTCCTAGAACCTAATATGGCTAATGTCATGTCAGAGGTGATTTTGGCCCTTTGGTCTCACTTACGGCCTGCGCCTTACCCCTGGGGGGGGAAAGCATTGCAACTACTTGGCAAGTTAGGTGGTCGTAATAGACGCTTTCTTAAAGAGCCACTTGCTCTCGAGTGCAAGGAGAATCCTGAGCACGGGCTTCGCTTGATTCTTACCTTTGAGCCTTCAACACCCTTTTTGGTTCCTCTGGACCGATGCATAAATCTTGCTGTGGCAGCTGTAATGAACAAACAAAGTGGCATTGAGTCCTTCTACAGGAAACAGGCGCTCAAGTTCCTCCGTGTTTGCTTATCGTCTCAGCTTAATTTGCCGGGAAATATTTCCGATGAAGGATATACGACAAAGCAGCTGTCATCCTTGTTGGTTTCCACTGTTGATTCCTCTTTTCGGAGGTCTGAGACTTCAGATGTGAAGGTCAGTTATATACCATTCTTTAAGATTCCTGTGGATTTGCATCCATCAGTACTTTCTAATCCATCTTCTGTTAATCTCATAGCTTGTATCGTTATATTATATCAATACTTGCCTAAGGGTTGAGTGATTCAATATTTCAGGCTGACTTAGGTGTGAAGACTAAAACTCAACTCATGGCTGAGAAGTCGGTGTTCAAAATTCTGTTAATGACTATAATTGCTGCCAGCGCAGAACTGGATCTGCATGACCCCAAAGATGATTTTGTTGTCAATGTTTGTTGCCATTTTGCAATGATCTTTCACATTGATTGCACGTCAACTAACCCTTCTATTCCAGCTGCTGCTCCTGGTGGTCCTTTACTTGCATCAAGTTCTAGTTCTACTTCAAGATCAAAGAATAGCACATGTTGTAATTTGAAAGAGTTGGATCCCCTCATTTTTTTAGATGCTTTGGTTGAAGTGCTAGCAGATGAGAATAGAGTTCATGCTAAAGCTGCACTTAATGCTTTAAATGTCTTTGCTGAAACGCTTCTGTTTCTTGCTCGCTCCAAACATGCTGATGTGATGATGTCTAGAGGTGGTCCAGGTACACCCATGATTGTTTCTAGTCCATCAATGAATCCTGTTTATTCACCACCTCCAAGTGTTCGGATCCCAGTTTTTGAACAGCTTTTACCCCGTCTTTTGCACTGCTGCTATGGAAGTACATGGCAATCACAAATGGGAGGTGTGATGGGGCTTGGTGCTTTAGTGGGAAAGATCACAGTTGAGACTCTCTGTCTTTTTCAGGTGAGAGTTGTGCGGGGTTTGGTTTATGTTCTCAAAAGGCTTCCTCTTTATGCAAGCAAAGAGCAGGAAGAGACTGGTCAAGTGCTTAATCAGGTTCTTCGAGTGGTCAATAATGTTGATGAAGCAAATAGTGAACCACGAAGACAAAGTTTTCAAGGTGTAGTAGAATTTCTTGCCTCTGAGTTGTTTAATCCCAATGCTTCTCTTATAGTGAGAAAGAATGTCCAGTCATGTTTGCAACTTCTGGCTAGTAGAACTGGTAGTGAGGTGTCAGAGTTGCTTGAGCCTCTGTACCAGCCTTTGCTTCAGCCACTTATCATGCGGCCACTTCGGACAAAGACTGTTGATCAACAGGTAGGCTTGCCTTGTTGCTAATTACCAGTTAAGTTCTATACTTACTATAGTTTTTGGCTTATAGGTCGGGACAGTCACTGCTTTGAATTTTTGCCTTGCCTTGAGACCCCCTCTTCTCAAGTTGACTCAAGAGCTGATAAACTTTTTGCAAGAAGCTTTGCAAATAGCCGAGGCTGATGAAGATGCATGGGTTGTGAAACTTATGACTCCCAAAGTGGCCACTTCATTGAATAAACTTAGAACAGCTTGCATTGAGTTACTGTGTACTACTATGGCATGGACTGATTTCAAAACACCAAATCATAATGAATTGCGAGCTAAGATCATTTCAATGTTCTTCAAGTCTTTGACGCGTCGAACACCTGAAATTGTTGCTGTTGCTAAGGAGGGCTTGCGTCAGGTATTTATAAAGCTTTTATGGTATAAAATAACGGGTTATACCTATATTTGCTTCTTCTTTTTGGGATGATATCAATTCTGATGTCCACACAATGGTTGCTGTGGCCGCTTGGATAGGAGTAATGGCATTTCATATTACCTTAGTGGTATGGTGACATGTTCTTATTGGTCTGTTATGTTACTATTTAGTAGCTGCTCTGCAAGAAATATCTAAGAAGAAGTTACATGATAATGGACTATTGTGTTTACTCTATTTACTTGTTTGTTAAGTTCTTTTTGGTTATTAATTGACACAGAGGAGCTTAGCTGTTGTTATGCCTGCTTTAATGTTTTATCTTACTGAGAGCACATCAGAATTTGCAGTATTCACCTACACCTATGTTGGTTTTTGTTTAGGTTATTAATCAGCAGAGGCTGCCCAAAGAACTTCTGCAGAGTAGCCTCAGGCCTATTTTGGTCAATTTGGCTCATACCAAGAATCTTAGCATGCCTCTTCTGCAAGGTCTCGCCCGGCTGCTTGAACTTTTGTCCAATTGGTTCAACGTCACCTTGGGTGGCAAGCTGTTGGAGCATCTCAAGAAATGGCTAGAACCTGAAAAGCTTGGACAGAGTTTGAAGTCATGCAAGGCTGGTGAAGAACCTAAAATTGCAGCTGGTAAGTTATCTAATTTCTGTCTTGTAGTAAGAGTTAACTTATGGGTTTAGTTAACTTAGTGCTTGAGTGCCCATGTAGGGAAATATGCTTGTGTTCAAAACCTGTGATTGTACAGCTGCAAGTGTTAACCTGAAATACTTTTTTGTTCCCTGCAGCTATTATTGAGCTTTTTCATCTGCTTCCTCATGCTGCATCAAAGTTTCTTGATGAACTTGTAACACTAACTATTGATTTGGAGGGAGCTCTTCCCCCTGGACAAGTGTATAGTGAGATCAACAGTCCATATCGTCTTCCTCTCACAAAATTTTTGAATCGATATGCCACACTTGCTGTAGATTATTTTCTTGTCCGTTTAAGTGATCCAAAATACTTCAGGAGGTGAGACTGTGGTGTTGCAATCAGTTGTTTATTTGAACTTGCAACTCTAATTAGTAAAACTCTTTTTCTGTTTTCCCAATTGTTGTTTTATCCAGATTCATGCACATAATACGGTCAGATGCTGGCCAGCCTTTGAGAGATGAACTGGCAAAATCACCACAGAAGATACTTGCAAGTGCTTTTCCTGAGTTTCTCCCTAAATCTGATGTGGGAATGACCCAGGCATCAACAGCTCCATCAACTTCTTTATTGGCAGACGATGGCCCCAATGCCTCTTCAACTGACGGTTCTAATTTATCATCAAACCCTCCATCTGCAAGTTCGGATGCTTATTTCCAAGGGCTTGCACTTGTTAAGACATTGGTCAAATTGATACCATGCTGGTTACAGAGTAACCGTGTTGTGTTTGATACGCTAGTGATTGTGTGGAAGTCACCAGCAAGAATATCTCGTTTACAAAATGAACAGGAGCTGAACTTAGTGCAAGTAAGCTTAATCATTGGATAAGCTAAAATGCTTTTGTTGTCTTTGGAAATTTTCGCCTATTGGTGTCAATATTTCTTAACACTGGTTTGGATTAATTACTAAATGGTAATAAAGCTATGCTTCTTATTATAGGAGCAGCAAGTACGTATGGAATGTAGCTTGTTTACCCTGTGGTATACTTTTGTAATTGCTTTGGATGCCTCCACTCTTTTAGCTGTGTTGTGTCCTTTTGGTTTTCAAAACTACTTCTCCCGAGTCCATATTCTTCTAATGCTGCTAACTTCTTTACTCCCATCCAGCACTTGAATTTGGCTCCAAAATTTTCCAGTTGACTGTTATATGACTAATTCCCTTTGGCAGTGAGCTTGTCACTTTGCGGAAAACAATACTTTGGACCTAAGGAAACATGAATAGAGAATTGCTTTGTTAAAATTTTATAATACTTCCGTAAATTGTTTGCTTGACAAGATAACTTTATGTGACTGTGATGGAGAATGGAAATTAACTTGGGGTTATCTCATTGTACTGGACAGTTTTCTGTATTAGAAGTTTTACTAGGTTAATTCCTTGTTATTTTGATAATCATTTTTTTCCTTATCTTGAGTTGAGAATGTATTTGGCTTTATTTCAAGCTTTTCTATTAGGCTGGAAGTACAGTTTGGTTCCTGGCCTTAATAGATTTTGTGCTGAAGTCTCTACCTATATGCTGGATGATTCCATTTTATGATGCAAGAATTTTTCGAATTTCTGAATTCCAGCTCTAGGAAGTGAGAAGCTTTCTTTCTAGGAGTGATTCTTAGACTTAGGAGAGATTGCTAGAACTCTAGAAGTGATTTCTAGGTACCTATTGGTGTGATACTAATAGTTTGTTTTGTCTGCTCCTAAGAGTGATTATTAGTTCTTGTTGCAAACTTATCATGATGTATCATTAGCTCTGAATTTTCTGTACAATAATATCTGCACACGTGTCAACTCACATATGCCTTTTGGCATTCTTTTCTGTAATACAGGTTAAAGAAAGCAAATGGCTGGTGAAATGTTTCCTTAATTACTTGCGCCATGACAAGACCGAAGTCAATGTTCTATTTGATATCCTCTCTATTTTTTTGTTTCATTCTCGAATTGATTATACATTTCTCAAAGAATTCTATATCATTGAGGTAATTAAGTTCTTGGATTTGTTTTCCCTTGCAATGGGTTGAATTTTCTCCCTTCCCTACTAAATCTCTATAATCTGGATATCCATTTCTGAGTTCAGCAATGATGATCCTTCTATTGTAGGTTGCAGAAGGTTATCCACCCAATATGAAGAGAGTACTTCTTATGCACTTCTTGAAACTTTTCCAATCAAAACAACTTGGCCATGAGCATTTGGTGATTGTGATGCAAATGCTTATCCTTCCTATGCTTGCTCATGCATTTCAGAATGGCCAGAGTTGGGAGGTTGTTGATCCTGGCATCATAAAAACAATTGTTGACAAACTTCTTGATCCACCAGAAGAGGTGATCCTGTATTTCCTGTGATTTTTTTGTTAGAAATTTTTCACTATTTTTGTTTTATTCATAGACATTTTTTTTTTACTTTGATGCAGTTCTGTTTTCTAATTCAAACATTCTGCACTCTGTTACTAGGTCTCGGCTGAATATGATGAGCCTTTGAGGATAGAACTTTTACAGCTTGCCACTTTGCTTCTTAAACATCTGCAAACTGACCTAGTTCATCATAGGAAAGAGCTCATTAAGTTTGGGTGGAATCATCTGAAACGGGAGGATAGTGCTAGTAAGCAGTGGGCATTTGTGAATGTCTGCCACTTTTTAGAGGCCTATCAGGCCCCTGAAAAGATTATACTTCAGGTACCTTCACAATTTATTCAGTCACTGTTAGCACTACAGATTTCATATTCGATTTAGTTTTCATTGTTTATCAGAGTGCTCCTATTTGTTTGCTGCAAGATTTGATCCATTGCCAAATCAAATTTGATAGAATCGCCAAAAGCAATACCCTGTAAAGTTTTCTTCATCACAAGTGCTGAAGATTTATATTTTTAATGAACTTTAAATGGTGGTGATGTGCTTGGACTTTAGGATGCCTTTGATCTTGAATGAGTATATATTAAGTATCCACGTCTTTTTGTTCCTCAAAGTGCAAAAACTTAAACATTAACATATAGGGACTAGGAATGGAAGAATTGGCCCCCTGCACAAAGTTAACGGACGAAGGCTAAGTTGATTGGGCTGGGCTTGGGCTTGTACGTTGTATTGTTTAATAGTTGAAGAACTAATTGACTAAAACTACGACATTTTGGCCCATGGGCTGAAAAAATTTTGGGCACATTGCCAACCCTAATTTGGGATTGGACAAACCCAAGGATTTTGCCAAAGATACAATTTTTGGTCCCATTGCAATTTATCTAAAGAGTAATGCCACACATTTAATGATTAGAGATTTTTCTTTCTGATTTTTGATCGTCTGTGGATTGTTTCTACAAATGCATATATATGCAGCATCACAAGCTAGATAGTGAAACATCTAATGCTTGTTGAACTCTGTGACTTGCATGAAAGCATTACTGTGAAAAATCTGTCTCTTGAGGATTCCACTTCATAAAACGTGGAAAGGTCATGAAATAGTTCTCCAAATGCAGGTTTTTGTTGCACTTCTCAGAACTTGCCAGCCAGAAAATAAACTTCTAGTAAAACAGGCCCTTGATATATTGATGCCTGCTTTGCCGCGAAGATTACCTCCTGGAGATTCTCGCATGCCAATTTGGATAAGATACACAAAAAAGATTTTGGTTGAGGAAGGTCACTCGATTCCTAATTTGATTCACATTTTCCAGCTCATTGTGAGGCATTCAGATCTCTTTTATAGCTGCAGAGCCCAATTTGTACCTCAGATGGTCAATTCTCTGAGTCGACTAGGATTGCCATACAATACAACGGCAGAAAACAGGCGTCTTGCAATTGAACTTGCTGGACTGGTGGTTGGTTGGGAAAGGCAAAGACAAAATGAAATGAAAGTTGTGACTGATGGTGATGTCCCCAGTCAGACTAATGAGGGATTCAACACTGGGTCTGCTGGTACTGATTTGAAGCGTACAGTTGATGGTTCTAATTTTCCAGATCCAAATAAAAGGGTTAAGGTTGAACCTGGTCTTCAAGCCCTCTGTGTAATGTCACCTGGTGGTGCGTCATCAATCCCGAACGTAGAAACCCCTGGATCCGGTGGCCAACCTGATGAAGAGTTCAAGCCCAATGCTGCAATGGAAGAAATGATAATCAATTTCCTTATCAGAGTGAGGCTTCTTTGCTAATTAAAAAATATTTCCAAGTTTTGACTTCATATATCAGAGTCAAAAGGAAGTGCAAGCTTATCAGTTTGTTAATGGCTGTAGTTGTAATTGTCAGTTATTAATGGTTCTAGTTTGAGCTCTTGAAGTGCTTTGCCCTAATATAGCTGTTCATGAGCCTAGGCCATTTGCAAAGATGGTTGAAGACAATACATCTATGTTCTAGCTCAATTTCTCTGGAACCTTTACCCATTTTTTGTTTATTAATCTTCTTTTTAGTTTTGTTAAATATGCAGCCAATTGTCATTGAGCTTCGTGACCTTATATGGCTTCACATTATACTAGATCATTGTCACTAAAAATAGCAAAGAGATCTAAAACACTTATCCTGTTCCTATTCAAGTTTCCTTTAAAAGCTTTGGTCCTAGTTTTATACTCTCTAAACTTTCTTTTAGCATTTGGTCGAAACTGTACTCATTTCGTATCTCCTACCTGATAAAAATACTTTGGCAATGTCGTGATGAAAGCTTGTCACAAGGACTATCAACAGTCAAGTGTACTACAAGAAGTTAATGATTTTTTTAATCTTGAAATCATGCCTTCGGATCTATCAATTCTGTTTTTGGTTGTTTGAAAGATGGATATAGTTATCGTGTGCAGCAGCTTTGTTGGCAATGCAAAGTGTCCATTTTTGTGCATATGATGACTGTTGTTCCATAGCGCATCTCTTTTTAGGATTTATTTTTGTAAATAAAAAATGATTATTGTGTTTATGGCATAGATGACTTAGGTTTATCACATGGTTTGTTCAAATTGCTGTTTATCATAGAGGCATGACTTTGAATTTTATTTGGTGGTGACATAGGTTGCATTGGTCATAGAGCCCAAGGAAAAGGAAGCAAGTGTTATGTACAAACAAGCTCTGGAGCTACTTTCACAAGCTTTGGAGGTGTGGCCAAATGCTAATGTCAAATTTAATTATTTGGAGAAACTGCTCAGCAGCCCATCACAATCAAAGGATCCTTCCACTGCCCTTGCCCAGGGTTTGGATGTGATGAACAAAGTTTTGGAGAAACAACCTCATTTATTTATTAGAAACAACATCAACCAGATATCTCAGGTATGTCCCACATAGAAGGATTTCCTTTCTTTTGTTTCTGAGGGTTTCTAATGACTGTTTTTGGTATGATACTGTTCTTTTGTTATCAGATTCTAGAACCCTGTTTCAAACACAAAATGCTAGATGCTGGGAAGTCACTGTGCTCTCTGTTGAAGATGGTCTTTATTGCATTTCCACCTGAAGCGGCTGTTACACCATCAGATGTGAAGCAATTGTATCATAAAGTTGATGAGCTTATTCAGAAACACATTGCTACTGTTACAGCTCCACAGGCATCTAATGAGGATACTTCTTCTAATTCAACTAGCTTTGTGCTGCTTGTCATTAAAACTTTAACGGAGGTGGAGAAGTATGTTGAACCACGTATCTTGGTCCACATCCTTCAACGTTTGGCTCGTGATATGGGATCATCAGTAGGTTCTCATCTGAAACAAGTATGCCATCACAATAATTACTTAACATAACCTCCAATGTTGCTGAGCTTTAATTATGCTGATTCAGTTCTCAAGAATAATATGCAATTCATTTGTTTGACCTTTCCCATCATCTTAAGCTATCGTTGACATGCTATTGTAGGCTTTTATGAGTGAAAGGTCTCAAGAATAATATATGTTCCAATTGCTGAGCTTTAGCTATTGGTTTAAGCATTTGGGTTGAGTGGTTCTTTAGCACATGTTATCGTTTGAGCAGAGTTTCTATGACGAGACACTAAAATTACTGGTAGGAGAGATCCTTGGGAAGTAGCATGAAACTTTCGGATGTTGTAATATCTATGGTTCTTTTTGTAGTTTTCAATTGATGAGATTCTTTAATTCTTAATCTCCCCTTAATTTCAAATTTGTAATTAAGTTCCTCTATGGTTAATTCCTTTGTTTAATTGATAGCTTTTGATATGTGCTACTTAAGTTAATTCATCTTTCCCTAAAACTTTGTAATTCAAGTGCTTTTTGTACATTTCTTCACTTTATATTGAATTGGTTGAACTTTTCATTTAAGTGGATATTGGCAATCAAAAGTTCTTATTCTTCCATGCCTCAATTATGGACCATTTGAAATGGTTGAACTTTTCATTGTCGTGGATATTGACAATCTAAAGTTCTTATTCTTCCATGCCTCAATTATGGACAATATTCAGTTTCAATTCTGTTTCTCAGATTGTTTCAAGGACTTCATTCTTAGTAACTTGCATTTCATAGTAAAGAGTGTTGTTAATATCTTATCCCCTTGGTTAGCACTCATGTAAAACATATTACTTGTTTTTATTTCATTAACTTACATTTGTTGTTGAGACGACAAACTTTTTTTTTATCTTAATGGGTATTGACAGTGTAACTTTCTTTTTTGTCTTTTACATGATTAATTTATCAATTTCAATGTTCAACCTAAGCTATGTTTTCTAAGTTGTTTTGAGAATCGCCTGCCAACTGCCTTTCATTTCATGTTACATGGAGCCTTATTAATAGCTTCTCTCTTTGTTGGAACATGTGTAAAAGTTACTATTTGTTATTATTTCCATTTACTTATGTTAAATGTCTTACTTGTCAGGGTCAACGAACTGATTCAGACACAGCTGTCTCTTCTTCTCGTCAAGGTGCTGAGTTTGGAGCAGTCATTTCTAATCTAAAATCCGTCCTGATGCTTATTAGTGAGAAAGTAATGATTGTTCCTGAATGCAAACGATCTGTGACTCAAATCTTGAATGCCTTGCTGTCTGAAAAAGGCACTGATCCAAGTGTGCTTCTCTGCATACTAGATGTGATAAAAGGGTGGATTGAAGAGGATTTCAGCAAAACAGGAGTAGGCATATCAAATGCTTTTCTTAATCCTAAGGAAATTGTGTCATTTCTTCAAAAGCTTTCACAAGTTGATAAGCAGACCTTCCCCCCTGATGCCCTTGAAGAGTGGGACAGGAAATACCTTCAGCTTCTTCATGGCGTTTGTGCCAATTCAAATAAGTACGTGGTGCTTTGAATTGATTGTTGTTCTTGTTTTTATTATATTAATGATGTATTTGAATTTACTGTTAGATATCCGCTACCTCTCAGGAAAGAGGTGTTTCAGAAGGTGGAAAGACAATTCATGCTTGGTTTACGGGCAAGGGATCCTGAAATGAGGATGAAATTTTTTTTGCTTTATCATGAATCACTTGGTAAAACGTTGTTTACAAGGCTGCAGTATATTATCCAAGTTCAGGACTGGGAAGCTTTAAGTGATGTTTTCTGGTTAAAACAAGGTCTAGATCTTCTTCTTGCAATCTTAGTTGAGGATAAACCTATCACCCTTGCTCCAAACTCTGCTAGGGTCCTCCCACTTGTGGCTTCATCTTCCCTGTCTGATACTTCTGGTGTGCAACCAATGGTTACTGATATTTCAGAGGGTCCTGAGGAAGCTCCACTGACACTTGATAGTCTTGTTCTTAAGCATGCTCAGTTTCTCAATGAGATGAACAAACTCCAGGTTATGTTTTTTTTTTTTGGGTGTTCAAATGAACTCTGCAACTTCGATGGTTTTTCATGTAGTAACCATTAATGGTGCTTGTAGTTTGATTACTGGTTACTTGTTAATTTCCTACTTGTCTGCTTAAGGACTTGCTGAAATTTCCATTCTGGGGGTTATTTTCCTTTATTTCTTAACTATGCTATCTTTGAATGAGTGTCCCTTTGCCTTAAAGGAGTAGAGTGTTGAATGAAATATGTTATGTTGCATTATATGCATGAGAGACTGAGTGCGAGTGTATTTGACAATCACACTTTCCTCTTACTTTCAGGTGTCTGATCTTGTCATTCCGTTGCGAGAGTTGGCACACACAGATGCTAATGTTGCATACCATTTGTGGGTGCTGGTGTTTCCAATTGTGTGGGTGACTTTACGAAAAGAAGATCAGATAGCCCTAGCCAAACCTCTGATTACGCTGTTGTCAAAAGATTATCATAAGAAGCAGCAAGCTAGCAGACCAAATGTTGTGCAAGCACTTCTAGAAGGCCTTCAGTTGAGTCATCCTCAACCTCGAATCCCAAGTGAGCTTATTAAATATATTGGAAAAACTTATAATGCTTGGCATATTGCACTGGCCTTGTTAGAAAGTCATGTCATGCTGTTCATAAATGATACAAAGTGCTCTGAGTCTCTAGCTGAGCTTTACCGTTTGCTAAACGAAGAAGATATGAGATGTGGGCTGTGGAAGAAAAGGTCAATCACTGCAGAAACAAGAGCTGGACTTTCACTGGTTCAACATGGTTACTGGCAGCGTGCTCAGAGCCTCTTTTACCAAGCCATGCTTAAGGCAACTCAAGGAACCTATAACAACACAGTACCCAAGGCAGAGATGTGTCTATGGGAAGAACAATGGCTTTACTGTGCTAACCAGCTTAGTCAGTGGGATGCACTAACTGATTTTGGTAAAAACATTGAGAATTATGAAATTCTTCTTGACAGCCTTTGGAAATTACCGGAATGGGCATATATGAAGGATCACGTTATTCCCAAGGCTCAGGTGGAAGAAACACCAAAACTTCGGCTCATTCAAGCTTATTTTGCCCTTCATGAAAGGAATACAAATAGTGTTGTAGATGCTGAAAGCATGGTAGGAAAAGGAGTTGATCTTGCTTTAGAACAATGGTGGCAGTTGCCTGAAATGTCTGTTCATGCAAGGATTCCTCTATTGCAGCAGTTCCAGCAGCTTGTTGAAGTGCAAGAGTCTGCCCGGATCCTTGTGGACATTACCAGTGGAAAAAGTTTTACTTCTAGTTCTGCTGCTAATGTGCATGGAAACCTTTATGCAGATCTAAAAGACATACTAGAGACTTGGAGACTGAGAACTCCAAATGAATGGGATATTATGTCTGTTTGGTACGATCTGCTCCAATGGAGAAATGAAATGTATAATGCTGTTATCGATGCATTCAAAGATTTTGGCACAACTAATCCCCAACTTCATCACCTTGGTTATCGTGACAAAGCATGGAATGTAAATAAGCTTGCTCATATTGCTCGGAAACAAAGCCTTTATGATGTCTGTGTCACAATTCTTGAGAAGATGTATGGCCATTCAACCATGGAAGTTCAGGTAACTGCATTTTAAGGTTCTTGTGTCTGAAAGTAAGGAAATGTTCATCCGTTCTCATTTCCCTGGCAATTACAGTGCATTTTATTCTTTCTGTAATGTTTGGACTTGGGTAGTTACTATTATTCAGCATTTACTTGTTTGTGTATGGAAATAAAAACTAAGTAGGCTTATTTTAGGCATTCTGATAAGTTCCTTTTAGCCAATTAGCAAGTCCTTCCCACATTTTCTCTTTTCACCCCGGCTCTCCACCTCCTGGGGAAAGAGAACTTAAAACAAGAAAAATTGCACCAAAGACCAAAGAGATAGATTAAGGGAGCAAGCTTCTATCGGTATTTGGTTTTTTCCACTCATAGGGTGTAGATGGAGTATCTGACTGGTTCTTTTGTTATATGTTTATAGGAAGCTTTTGTTAAGATAAGGGAGCAGGCAAAGGCTTATCTGGAGATGAAGGGAGAACTTACCAGTGGCCTCAATTTGATAAACAGCACTAATCTGGAGTATTTTCCTGCAAAACATAAAGCAGAAATATTTCGTCTCAAGGGGGATTTTCTCTTGAAACTTAATGACTCTGATGGAGCTAATGTTGCATATTCCAATGCCGTCACTCTATTCAAAAATTCACCTAAAGGATGGATAAGCTGGGGAAATTATTGCGATATGGTATACCGTTTTAATTTACTTTAATTTCATGGACCCCCCGTTTTAATTTACTTTAATTTCATTGACCCCAGATATCTGAACTTTGTTGTGACCATCTGTATTTCCAGGCTTATAAAGAAACACATGATGAGATTTGGTTGGAATATGCTGTTAGCTGTTTTCTTCAAGGTATCAAATTTGGGGTTTCAAATTCTAGAAGCCATCTTGCTCGAGTTCTGTATCTTCTCAGCTTTGATACCCCTAGTGAACCTGTGGGTAGAGCATTTGATAAATACTTGGAACAGATTCCCCACTGGGTTTGGCTTGCTTGGATTCCGCAGCTATTACTTTCATTGCAGAGGACGGAGGCACCTCATTGCAAACTTGTCCTGCTGAAGATTGCCACTGTCTATCCACAGGTAAATCTTATGCCAGCTTTAGTGCATAGTTAAAAATTGCATCTTATTTAAATCTCAAAGACACTAATTATGTGATCTGTTCTCTTTTTATTTCTTGATGTTTTCTCATTTTAATTCCTAGGCTCTTTATTACTGGCTACGAACATACTTGCTTGAGCGTCGAGATGTTGCAAATAAATCTGAACTAGGTAGACTAGCAATGGCTCAGCAAAGAATGCAACAAAATACAACAGGTTCGAGCGTCAGTTCTCTTGGTTTGGCTGATGGAAATGCAAGAGTACAGAGTCATGGCGCAAGTAGCCTAGTCACGGACAACCAAGGCCAAGGTGCTGAATCTGGAGGTGGTATTGGATCTCATGATGGAGGAAGTTCTCACAATCAAGAACCTGAAAGATCAACCGCGGTTGAAGGCAATGTGCATCCTGCCAATGATCAAACTGTGCAACACAATTCTTCAACAATCAATGAAGGCCAGAGTGCTGCAAGGCGTAATGGTGCACTGGGACTTGTGGCTTCTGCTGCCAGTGCTTTTGATGCGGCAAAGGAAATAATGGAGGCACTTAGAAGCAAGCACACTAATTTGGCTAGTGAACTTGAGGTGGTGATTCCATGCTATGCTTGTCATGTGATATTTTCTTTTTTAATAATTTAATTTCTCTAATATGTTATAGAGGAAGTTGTACCATTAATTCAGGGTTGCAATTTAACATCTAAAAGGCTATACTTAATCCTGAAGAAAGAGCTTCATATTGCTTTATATTCTACTCTTGAAACTTTACAGCTGTGTAAATCCTTTTTCATGAATTTTAATTATGGCCTTAAGCATCTTGATCAGTCTGGTTTATTTTTCTCTTTTACTATGCCAACAATGGTGTAGTATAACAGGATTCCTGATTTTGCAGATTCTGCTCACAGAAATTGGTTCTCGGTTTGTTACTTTGCCAGAAGAAAGACTTCTTGCAGTGGTTAATGCACTGCTCCACCGCTGTTACAAGTACCCAACTGCCACTACGGCAGAGGTTCCCCAATCTCTGAAGAAAGAACTCTCTGGTGTTTGCAGGGCTTGCTTTTCTGCTGATGCTGTGAATAAGCATGTTGACTTTGTGAAAGAATACAAACAGGATTTTGAGCGTGATCTTGATCCTGAAAGTACAGCTACCTTCCCAGCCACCCTCTCTGAACTGACTGAGCGCTTGAAACATTGGAAAAATGTTCTGCAAAGCAATGTGGAAGACAGGTTTCCAGCTGTTTTGAAACTAGAAGAAGAAAGCAGGGTGTTGCGTGATTTTCATGTTGTTGATGTAGAGGTTCCAGGGCAGTATTTTACAGATCAGGTCTGCCGTCTGACGTTACTATATATCTCTTGAGCTTCTGTGGATACTCCAGTGCTAAGTGACTTTTTACTGTTTCTAGGAAATTGCACCAGATCATACAGTAAAGCTGGACAGAGTTGGAGCTGATATTCCAATTGTTCGAAGGCATGGAAGCAGTTTCCGACGCCTGACTCTTATTGGTTCTGATGGTTCTCAGCGTCATTTTATTGTTCAGACATCTTTAACACCAAATGCTAGAAGTGACGAGCGCATGCTGCAGCTATTCCGTGTAATGAACCAGATGTTTGATAAACACAAAGAATCTAGGCGTCGCCATGTGTCCATTCACACGCCGATCATCATTCCTGTGTGGTCCCAGGTAATAAAATCTGCTATGTAAAGTGTAACACCCTGAGTTCATTATGGCATGGATTAGCGAGGCAAATAACTGGAGATAATGTTTCAATGGTACTGTTGATACTGGCATTTCAATCTATTGGCTCTAAAACATTATTCCTTGGTATTTCCGTTCCTTCATTTGCACATTATCATTTGCTGACCAGCCCGCAGATAAGAGAAGAGCCAATTTGAGGCACAGTATAAATAATAATAATAATTTTTGCTGCATGGCTAGGTTCGAATGGTGGAGGATGATTTGATGTATAGCACCTTCCTTGAGGTTTACGAAAACTATTGTGCAAGGAATGATCGAGAAGCAGATTTGCCTATTACTTACTTCAAGGAGCAATTGAACCAAGCTATATCTGGTCAAATTTCTCCCGAAGCTGTTGTAGACCTCCGCCTCCAAGCTTACAATGATATAACAAAAGGTCATGTGACTGATAATATCTTTTCTCAATACATGTACAAGACTTTACTGAGTGGAAACCATATGTGGGCTTTCAAGAAACAATTTGCAATCCAGTTGGCACTTTCAAGCTTCATGTCCTTTATGCTGCAAATAGGGGGAAGGTCACCAAACAAGATATTATTTGCTAAGAACACTGGAAAAGTTTTCCAAACAGATTTCCACCCCGCTTATGATGCTAATGGGATGATTGAGTTCAATGAACCAGTTCCTTTTCGTCTAACAAGGAATATGCAGGCTTTCTTCTCTCACTTCGGAGTTGAAGGTCTTATAGTTTCTGCAATGTGTGCAGCAGCACAGGCAGTGGTTTCACCCAAAGTAAGTTTACACTTGAAGCATCAAGTATTAATTTGTGTTTCAATACCGAGTTTGATGGGTCAAATTTTGGTTATTGCAGCAAACCGAGCATTTATGGCACCAATTAGCTATGTTTTTCCGTGATGAGCTGTTGTCTTGGTCGTGGAGAAGACCGCTTGTAATGCCACTGGCTCCTGTTGCTGGAGGGAGCAGCATGAATCCTGTTGACTTCAAAAATAAGGTGACCACAAACGTTGACCACGTAATCAGCCGCATCAATGGAATCGCTCCACAATTTCTTTCGGAGGAGGTATAATTGTCAGTTACCTGTTTCTTTGACAATTGTTTAGGCTTATATGATCAATTACCTGGTTGTATGACAACATTGAATGCTCCTTTTCTTTTGTTGCATTAGGAGGAAAATGCTGTTGACCCGCCACAGTCAGTGCAGAGGGGCGTCACTGAATTGGTTGAAGCTGCGTTGACCCCGAGGAACTTGTGCATGATGGATCCAACTTGGCATCCGTGGTTTTAATCTTTTATTTTCTATTAAAATTTAGGAGGAAATCGAGACTGTCAATTTTACATGTGATCCTTACATTGTATATACATATATATCTTAAAAACCACAAACGAAATTTAACTGTATTTAGCCAAGTATATATCGGCCTTTTTCGTTCGGTTACATGTCAAATCCAAATATATATATACGTTCCAATTTCAACTAGACCGTTATAATAGTGAGCTCAAAGCAAAATTTTAGTCCCCTCGTTTGTTCAAAACTACTCCATATATCCTCTTCAAGACACTCTGGTTGACCGGTATAACCTTGTGGTCAACCTGTCTTCATGATCCAAGGGCTTTCTCATTATAAACCTTTAACACTCGAAGTGTGTCACAAGTTTTTAAAACAATTTTATCTCTTGATAGAGTAATTTTACTTTCTAAAGCACAATGATATGATTTTCAAGAGTATAGATGTTGTATGTTTTGATAGTTTGAATATGTACTTTATAAGTATTGTAGCTCTTTTTTAAATAGTCAATTTCTTCAACTAGCCATTATTTCACTTGTATCTTTAGTCAACTGGATGGATTTAAATAACTTCGATATCATATTTGCCAAAAATCTTTCAGTAATCACGAAGTTAATATATGAACTCCATAATTAGCAGGATCTTTTTTAATACACCATTTCTAATGAGTTCATAAACAAGATTCCTGCAAGAAAGAAAACGTATTTCTTATGATTTTGTTTCTTTTTTAGAATTAGATCATTAATTTTACAAAAAAATACATCCAATTTGAATTTTGAAATATTATACAGGTATCATCAAAATCGTTAAATATAAACCTTGAGCTAACAATCTCCCTTTTTTATGATGACAAGTAATAATAGATATATTTTTCAAAATTCAAAGAGATATAAATGATTTCGAAAGATACCTGAGACTTTTATATGTTCAGTCATAATTAACAAGAGCATATCTCTTAAGAAAGGAGCCTATCGCATATTTTCACAATTTTTAACAAGATAATCTGTTCGACCCCGAAATTTTGGTAGAAAGTAGAACAATTTAAATAAATGGAAAGTGTTTTTGAATATAAAGTATGTTATAGATGATTTTGTGCCTTATAGGACAGAATTAATTAGTTTTGATGGCATCGAGATTTGAGTAGATTCGTTATAGCAATGAAAAGGAAGTTAAAAATCAAGAAATAAAGAGACGAAGTGTGAAAAATTAGAGAATTGAGAAAGTTTGACTTTTTGGTCATTGAAAGTTGACTTTTGATTTAGGCGGAATTTGAGAATATGATCTTCATGAAACTTGTAATGGTTGTTGAGAGCTTTTCGTCGCCATAAAATTTGATATTTTTCGATATCGGGAGTGAAAGTTACGATCCTTCACAGTTCAGGGTATTTTTGCTTTATTGGAAAATGCGTTGAAGTATAGATTTGTGTGTATTGTGCTTTGAGGTCAATCG
>JANZLX010000211.1:21570143-21591024 GCA_025531955.1 Erythroxylum orinocense | reverse complement strand
AGAGTAGAAATTGGCCATACGAGTGACAATCGAACGACATTATCATAGAGTCAAATCCACACATTTAGACAGATCTAAACAGCAAAATCAATTTGAGAAGAAAAGACGATGAAATGATGTCAAATGTAAGTCTAAAGAAGACATGGAACCAGCCGAATGGAACAGCCAGAGGAGCTTGAAGACAGGGGAGAAGTTGGTACAGAGATGGGATGTCTTGAAAAGGAGAGAGCTTTCTGGAAATGCCGCAATCAGAATGTCTTGAAAAGGAGAGAGCTTTCCAGATCTTGAAAAAAACTTACTTGGGAGAAGAAGAGTGGATGCTTGCGAGAGTGAAGCCCAACGAGAGAAGAAGAGTGGACGTCCGACACAGAGGACCGACGAGCCTTCTACCAGCGTGAGGAAAAGAGGGGTTGTCGGAGACGAAGGAGAGGGGTATTTTCGGATCCACTGAGTTTCGTTGTTCGGAGTCAGAGTCAGAGAGCATATGTCCGTCGGTTTTGGAATGGACAGTAAATTCCTGACTTTGTACACCGGAAGCAGATGACAAAATGGGGGAGTCGACAACCAAACACGCACGGATGACAAGATTTTAATGTCCTGTCTACTGTCCCCACTCACGGGGACAGTAACCAAACGGGGGGTAAAAGGAGTGTCCATGGTGATAGAAATCATGTGAACGTGGATTAGGGCAAGGGTCAATTTTTTGATCAACCGTCCTATAGTTAAAAATATAGAATGTTAATTCTAGGAAGGGGAAGGGGCACTTGACAAAATAATAAGGGATAGGAATTGCGAGGTGGTTCGTCATTCTGACTAAAATTTCTAGTAGATCACATGAGCCATACAACAGTAGTCTTTCATAATAAAAATGTCGGGTTTAGTGAAGGGCCCAATTCCAACTTAGGCCAGTACCCAATTACCTCCACTCCTTCATCTTCTCACGTTTCTTCTTTTCACGAGAATAACAGACTCCGAGGGGAATGCAGCATTTAACTGCACATGAATGGGAAGAAAGGCGACAGAAAATCTGAGCCTAGACAACCTAAACCTGAACTCAACTAAAGAAAAGACACCGTTTTATACTTTTAATTTTTAAAAAATTATTTTAAAAAAATTAACAAGACCTACCATGGTAGTCCCTACGTTTAAGTAATGGACACCGGATAAAATTTTACAGCAACCCTCATTATACTTCGTCATTCGCTGGTTCACGGCAACCGTCTAACTCACACCATCCTTTTCTTCCGCTTCTTTCCATCTATTAAGCATTCTTCCACGACTTCCATAGACCGGTTGATTAAACTTTTGGTGATGGTTGCCCTTTCGTTTTGGCAGCCTCACCATAAAAAGACTCGCATGCTCTCTGCAAGTACAGCAATAAAAAGCTCCACACAGCGTGCCTGTAAACAATGTTCGGACACATCCAAGTCATCGAAGGAGAAGATGATGACGTGCCAAAGGCTCACGCCGGCGTAATCATAGCAACCCAAACATAAATAAAGTAAATACAAAAAACAAAAAGCTTGGCAGTATTCCAACAAAATCATGTCTCACAATGAAAAACTGACACTACATACTGAAAGTACCATATTAGTTCATACTCAGAAATCAAACTTCTTACTACACCTATTAAACATAAACAAGACTCTAAACAAAAGAGGAGGGTGTGAATATAGCAGCAAAGGCACAACAATAACACTTATCAAAGAAATCCCTTTTTCTAGTGATAATGCAAAACAAAATCTGTTTAGAGCAGGTCAGCAACATTTGATGGCAGCTCTTCGATTACCACATTGTAAAACTTCTGAATGTCAAACAGCATTCTGTCATCATCCTTTGTCACAAAGTTGATTGCAACACCCTTCCTGCCAAACCGTCCACCTCGTCCAATACGATGAAGATAATTCTCTGGCTGGGTTGGGAGATCATAATTGATGACAAGTGAAACTTGCTGGACATCAATGCCACGAGCCAAGAGATCTGTCGTGATTAGAACACGAGATGAACCAGATCGAAATTCACGCATGATTATGTCTCTTGTATTCTGATCCATATCACCATGAGTGGCAGACACTGTATGGTCTCTGCTTCGCATCTTATCTGTCAGCCAGTCAACCTTGCGCCTAGTATTAACAAAAATAACGCTCTGAGTAATGGCTAATGTTTCATAAAGATCACAGAGTGTCTCAAGCTTCCAGTCCTCTTTCTCAACATTGACATAGAACTGTTTTATGCCTTCTAAAGTGAGCTCCTCACGCTTCACAAGAATCCGAACAGGTTTGTTCATAAACTTCCTTGTTATCTCAAGAGCCTCAGGAGGCATTGTAGCAGAGAAAACACCGACTTGAATTCTTGATGGAAGAAGTTGGAAAATATCATAGATCTGGAAGCAATGAGAGAAGTTAAAAGCAATAGGAAACAGTTGACAGAATCCTTGGTTTGAAAACAGCAGATAAGTAATTATGCATTTACACTGTCAATTACACAAAATTAAAAGCAAAAATAGACATTTCACGACAGTCCTTTCTAAAATTTTGACTCTTCTCAATTTCAACATCAATTTTCTGTTTAGTTAAATGGACAAGAACTTCCAAGCAAATATGATGAGTAGCTGCAATAAAAAAGAAACATGTTCTTAAAGAGTCACCTGATCCTTGAAACCACGAGAAAGCATTTCATCTGCCTCATCAAGTACAAACATTTTGATGCTATCAGGGCGAAGTGACTGTCTTCGCAGCATGTCAAACACACGTCCTGGAGTGCCAACAACGACATGCACTCCGCTAGACAAAATCCGCTGATCTTCACGAACACTGGTGCCACCAACACAAGCATGCACCCTTACACCAAGATAATCTCCAAGGGCACGCATAACCTTCTCAATCTGTTGAGCAAGCTCTCTTGTGGGCGCCAGGACCAAGCCCTGACATTCCAACAAACCATAATCAAGCTGCTGGAGAATACCAGAACAGAAAGTTGCAGTCTTTCCAGTCCCAGATTGAGCTTGTTGAATCACATCAAGTCCCTTGCAGAAAGGGACAATACCCCTCTGTTGAATAGCTGAGGGCTTTTCAAACCCTAAAAAAGATTGGTCCAATGTTCAAAGATTTATCATTCATTAACAAAAGGCCAGGACAGACAGATAAGATTATAGGTTTCAAATCCTTGGAGCATAAATCTTACACAATTCATGCTTCTGCAATCATTTGAATAAACATGCATTAAAAGCTGTCAAGTTGCTATATTCGGAACATGTAAATAAAATGTCAGTTAAAACATAACATCTGCAATGTAAAACCTAAAATACACAGGAAAAGAATAATACTACGATTATGTAAAAAGCAAGTAGTGCATACCATATGCATAAATGCCCCTCAGAAGATTCTCTTGCAAACCCATAGAATCAAAACTTTCATAGACCTCATCATAAGGCGTAAAGAAATCCTGTGCATCGGTTGAAAGTCTGTAGTCATAAATGCAAAATCAGAAAAGATTAGAAAAATATGAAAACAAATATCTAACGTAAAAGAAAAGCAAGATAAATTATCATGACACAAAATAAGTGGAGCAGGGAAATTACGTTTCCATTTTAGCATCATATTGCCGAGCATCAAATTGCGATCCTTCTGGTACTACGCCTGCCATAACTGCAAACAAAATAATAAAACTTCACATAAGGTATGATAGTGAAAAGTTTACCACCAGGACTCCAATTATAGCAAGAATGGTGGTTGTATATCGACTATCAATAACTTTATGTAAGACGAGAAAGTTTGGGTAATAGGTAGCTAAGCAACAAAACCTAAGTTCAAGAACATAGAAAATGAGAAGCAGAATAACATGTTTCACCTCTCCTTTGTTACACCCTCCTACAGACGATCTATTGAGAAATTAAATTCTTCTCAGCTAGATAAGAGTCTCAAACAAAAATCAACTTTTTCACACCAATAAGACAGTAGTATCGCACAATTGTCTGTATAACACTTTGGACAGTAAGTTTCTGATTGATCATCTAGCTTTTCACGAGAAAGCAGACAAGCAATCATAAGATAAGAACACACTCCATGTAGAAACGGACAAATATATCAGAAACATCATACAACATTAAAAGAAACAAATCCAAATGAAAAGAAACTCAAGCAGACAGTAATAGCCAAAAAGTAAATCCGCGAAGGTTCCTCTATAACTGACCCCTAAAATCAACCACTAAAACAAACAGATCATAACGAAAAGCATATTCTCAAGAAATTCAAAAAACAACAGAAAACAAACAGCAGTCCAGTGGAAAAATAAGAAGATAAGGGAGAGAGAGAAAGAATACAGTAACTTACTATGACGATTGTTCAGGAGAAAATGAATTGAAGATGAGTGTTTGTTGAAGTGGTGTTGTATGACGAAATTAGGGTTTTTCGTTTTTTCCCAAACTCCTCGGATCTAAGCCGTGGAGTCGAGGAACCAAACAGAGATAGGAACACTACTTTTGTTAATAGTTTTTATTTATATTTTATAGCATTGCGTCTGTTTGAATGCCTTTTTATGTTCGAACTCACTCTCCTTTGTTGTCCAGTGTTTTCCTTAATTTCCATTTTCGCCCCCGCGTGGTTATTATTGTTGAATCCTACTGGCATTTCGAAGGCCACGTTTATTTTTTCCGAAGGAGGTATCTTTATTAATTGGTTAAATGTAGACTCACTTGCACATTATGCAGCACAGTTCTCTTTTGAGACCATCAATCTTGAGCATCCATTTAGTAGCTGCATATTTATCCTCTTAGAGGATGAGTCAGGATCTGTCACCTGAAAATTACCATATAATGTGCTCTATTTTTCTCCATTTTATAAAAAAAAAGGTTGAGTTATGTCGGGTCTATTGTCAACTAAGTCTAGTTCAATCTTTCTAAGGTGTAGTAACCCAAGATTAGATTTGGCTCATACTATTTAAATTCAAGACTAATCTCCAAAATTTAAAGGACTTGATTTCTTAACTCAAATCGACATGATGCCATCAATCTGCCTATCACTTTGTTATAAGCATTATCTTTAACACACCATCACCTACTTATTCATCACAACACTTGACTGCTTTAAAACCAATTTCTCGGGTTTAGTTTGTCTGAGATTTGCTCAAAGCTTGAAGGCCCTAAACTATCCATACCTTAACTTGAAATTGACCTGAGGCTTGTTGATTTTAGGAGTTTAATTATATAATAATTAGTATTAATTGTATTTCACATGTAATTATATTCCAAATTAGACTAGGACTTTGTACACTTTAGTGAGAGGCGTCCACTTAAAGTGGAATAAAACCTTGAAGTCATGGGTTCGAATCGTGGATTCCACCCATGACCAAAGAGGACAATACTGATTAGTGGGGGTCGCGTGCAACCTTGAAGTGTGGGTCGCGTGCAACCTTGAAGCACCCGGGGGAAGCCCGGCGAGTGCGCAAAACACGGGCCCAACACGCAAAACACGGACCCAACATTAAAAGGCGCCTTTTTAATGTAGGGCCCGAAATGGCTCAATGGTGAGAGGCGTCCACTTAAAGTGGAACAAAACCTTGAGGTCTTGGGTTCGAGCAGTGGCTCGCCCAAGTTTAAAGCCAAAGAGGACAATACCTGGAGTGATGGCGGTGGGGGCCGGACCCTACAGAGAAGATGAGCAGTCTTATCAACCTGAGGTGTACCCAATGGATGTTTGTGTAGAAACTTTTCAAAGTGATAAGGAGCTTGAGAATTTTGAGAATAACAGTCAAGGAATTGCTTGTGTAGAAGAAGTTGAGGAGGAGCTTAAAGAATAATATGATACATCATTTAGCTCGGAGATAACTACTAAGTCCGTAATTATTTTCGAGACTAACCTTTCACCTTTACCTAGCAAGCTGGAAGAATTAAACGAAGAAGAAAAAGGCGAAAAGTCATTTGAATTATTTTAAGAGAGCGAGGACTCAATAGAAAAGAAGAATCTGAAGATAAGGAAGATGTTGGAGGTGACGATTATCAACCAAGGCCCTATCCGTAAGAACCTCATGAGAAGGAATAGCATGTGCCACTAGAAAATCATAATTTTTTCATATGAGGAGAAAAAGGAGTCGACCAGTGACTCTAAACAAAGGCGCTTCTTGGGAGATAAACCAAGGGAAGTAAATTTCTTTCTTTACATTTCCACATTTTTTTATGTATGTGTGTTTTTGAATTTGTTTGCTTTACTTGTTTTAAGTTTTCAATCAAAATGAGAGAGAATAAAATAACAAAAGAAATGTTCTCTTTTCTGTTGATTCTAGGACTATATAGTCATAATTAAAGTGTGAATTGACTGCAGAATTTTGTAGCATCTTTAGCATGTACTTTTAGTCTTATGATTGGTCGATGTGCATTATCTTTAGAGGAGTCGCCACTAGTGATAGACAAAGTCGGTGAGATTTTGAGCCTTATTAGACTGACACATTCATATCAATCCCATTGTCTTTTGGTAATGTGTGACCTTTATGACATATACATCTTCATTTTGCCTTGAATTTTATTTGAGACCACATTTTTATCACATGCATTAATATGGATATAATTAGGCATTCTTTGCTTTTCCGAAATATAGTAGCCAAATAACCTACCCATTATATGATTTTTCCTTTTTAATAAGCCCCTTGATCTTTATTTGCCTTTTCTTTGTGTATTAGCCACATTATGTGCTTTAACATAGCGAAATGTACTTCCTAAGCCTTAAAGCTAATGAAACATTTGTTGATTGTTAAGTTTGTGGATATACAAAAGTATATGTGTGGGGGTATGCATATATATGGGTTGGTTATAATGTTGGATGTTATTTTATGCCTTATCATTGAAATGCCTATGTTGATGCAGTTTATTTTAATTTTTATAAGAGAAAAGAAAAGAAATGAAAAGAAAGAAAGCAAAGAGAAAAGAAAAAAAAGAAAAAGAAATTTTTTTTAAAATAAATGTATCAAGGAGGAAGTGCATATGTGGTTTGCAAGGTATTCATACTTAATGCATCCTCCTAAAGTTGTATTGAATGAGTTACTTGAGCATGTTGAATAGAAGGTAGATGTTGGCTTGAAAGAGTCACTATTTGTGGTTTCAATGTATTATCATCAATTTTATGATTGATCCCTTCAGATTGATATATACTTCATACGGTTTGTGTATGAAACCTCGAGTTTGAGTTGTGAAACTTGTTTTTGAATTCATTATAGTTTATGTACACAATTATGGGCGAATGTTAGTTTTTGCACTTGATAGTATATTGAGTGTTGCTTGTTTTACTAGCTTTAATGACTTTTAAGTTACTTGACCTAAATACATCTCACCTTACCTTTGCCCACATTACAATCCTAAAAAGTCCTTTGATCTATGATTTTACATGTGACCTTTAGTGGTGAAGAAATGAAATGATATACAAAGTTGTGGATTATCATGATCATAAATGGTATTGAGTGTGGCCATGGATTTATTTTAGTTAAACACATTTTCCAAGTCTACCATTAGATTGCTTGATTTTTAAAGGTATTGAATGTTGATTGATCATGAGTTAAAGTTTGGAATGTTAAGTTCCTGCTATGATTTTTGAAAGTCATTCATCTTTGTTCATGATTATGTATTATTGGGAAATAGAGGAGATGAGTAATTGTGTTTGGATTTATGAGCTTAATTTTGATGTTTTGCCCAAAGACAACCAAAAGCTAAATGTAGGGGAAACTGCTAGATACTTAATTAATTATGAAATTATTCCATAACACTTAGTGATTATAGACATGAAATTGATCAAGATACTGACTTTGACTCATATGTGATTTTAGGCACAATTCGGAAGCAAAGAAGTTAAAGGAAGTCAAAAGCATGATATTTGGGCCATTTTTTGAAGATTTACATTCACTTGTTTTCTTGGAACAAGAAGAAGATTAAAGCAAATAAAGACAAGAAATGAAAATGCAAAGAAAATGAATTAAAGTTGGTCATAGCTATGCATGTCCCATGCAAGAACGTGAGTTCAAATTTAATGGGAAGCATCTGGATTAGTTGTTCCAGCAGTAGATGAAGGTAGCAAAAGCAATACATAGCAGACGCATAACAACGTCTAAGGAATAGCGCACATCAAGACTGAAACGGCAGCAGTAAGGAAGAAAACGTAAGGCAGCAGGTTGGACGTAGGAGAGGAAACACAAACAAGTTTACGCTTCACGTAGACATGTGTAAATGTAGAAAACATCTACGAAATGCAAACATTTTCAAGAGGGGAGTGTGGGTTTTAAAAGAGGAGTGAAGAGTGATGGTGGACCAACAATAAAATTAGAAAATGAGAATAGTAGCATAGGAGGTGCCGTAGTGAGAGTGAGAGAGGAGTCTTCGGTGGGACATTAATTTTTGGAGGGCTAAAGCATTTTTTATGGGAGAGACCCATGAAGGGCTAGACATCCCGACGTCTGATTTGGAGGTGACATCGACGCTGATGACCTGGGTTAAGTGTATTTCATTGTTTTTGTTGTTTCTTTCTCTCATTAGAAATTGATTGTGATATCCTATATTAATTGATTTGGGTTTGTGTATGGATAATTGTATTCTTGTTATTGTTTGGTTATTTGTGTATGAAACTATTGGGTAATGTGAAAAGATGATTTTAATGTGTTCATTAAATCATTTATTTGCAAACCCATTGCTAAAATTTGAATATAATCTGTAATTATTATGTTGAAATTCATGTATAGTGACTAATGATTCGTTATCATTAGGGATAACATAACCTAGGTTAAATGATGCATCGTATGTGGTTATCGCCTTGATTAATCGATTTTCCTAATTTGTAATGCGACTACCCAATTGAATCTAGATATCATATCCTAGGTTATTCGGTAGTTAGGTTTAATTAACGATCGTATCTTGATTAAACACTACCTAAAGGAAAAATCAGGTTAATTATTAACGTAACGATTAATAGTTGCTCAGAGAGGTTTAAGAACAACAAATCAATGTAATATGTTTAATTAGGGTGTAGGTCAAAATTGAACCAAAGAATCAAGTCCCCACTGAATTCTCCAATTTTATCATTTTTTACATGTTTTATTTACATTACTTTTGTTAATTAGTTTAGCTTTATTTTATTTTCTTATTTTTAAAACCAAAACCCTCCTAAAATTAAAAATCAGTTACTTTGATTTCAAAAACTTTACACACACTCTCTATAGGATCGACCTAGACTTACCACTACTATAGTAGTAGGTCTACTTATTTTATTTTGACTAGCGTTACGAAGCATTGTCACTAACTCAGATTTGCAAAAGGTACTCCATAATGATTGAAAATCTTGGTGAGTAACATTCCATAAGGCAGGAAACCAGTTATATTCTTGTGATTCCCTTTATCCACCATAAACCTTAAGATTATTGTAAGGAGATTCATTTTGTTTCCTTTCAGCAAATTACACACTACATAAGTGCCTAGCAAACTATACCTTTCAACATAACTATTCCTAGGGAAAATAGAAGTAGCTAATAATGATGCAAAACATTGTGGTAGTAAGTCAAATTGTTTACTCCAAAGTCTCCCATCTTGGGTATTTTTAGCATTAAGGCAGATGGATTTAACAACTTCTCCCAAATCTAGATCATCAACACCCCATTTATGACAAGGAAAATCAGTTCTCCCTATAGGAGCTATATCCAGTAAATCTCATAAAATCTCTTCAGAAATTAGAATCTCACTTTCACCTACCCATGAAACAATGGCTAGCTTTCCATCAATTACTTCCTTTCTCATGTGTGTGTAGAATGCCTGACTAGCTCATCACACACTGTCACATCTAATTTTAGGAAATTTTTCCAACCAATTGCAACAAAATTAGGAAAGATAAGTATACATATGTTATCAAACATTATGGAGGGCAAGACTCTCCCAACAACCACATTTCTTTTCTTGTACTCCATTTTATAGCGAACTTCAGCTTCCGTTGATTGAAACATTTTTTGTGGTATTGATGTCTTTCCTTTTTATGCAGCTATTTTTATCTTCTTTACTTTGTTTTCTTTAAGAATCATCTTTTCATGAAACAACTCATTTCTATCAATAGAGTCCTTGACAGTTTCTTCAGTCACAGGTGCTTTTCCTTTCTTTATTTCTTCCCTTTTTTTCTATATTCTTCTTCATCTTTTTTTTCAACATAAGTGGTTTCCTTTTTTTCAAAAAATTTACCAGCTTGCTTTGTAAGATTTCCTCTAATTCATGGTTTTTTGATCAACTGAGAAGGTTCTTCATCTGAATCATCATCGTTTATAACCTAGTGTACTTCTAATACTTGGGGTTCAGTAACATATGCTTCACTATAACTATCAATAGAAGTTGGAGTTTTCTTTTGTCCTTTTCATCTGGTTCGTTCATTGTAAGAGAGATGGATAAGGTTTAGAAGATTTGAGATAAAACTAGAAGGATGGAATGCAGAGAGTCAAGAGTGACGCTTCGAAGAACAATAAGGGTGAGAAGAGGAGAGAAGTGTTACTATTATATTAGGTGTTTCTTGAGCGTTAATCTCATATGATCGTACGCTAATGCAACAAGTTTTATCGTTTGTGTATCTTTTGACAGATCCGTACTACCACTTGTCAGAACTTTACTTTTGTCTTTAAATGTTGTAACAACAAAACAAAGGAAATTACCTTTTAATATATGTATAATTTTGTTCTATTAAACTGAGAGGAGCCTTTTAAAATAAAGGGACCTTCTAAACTAGAAGGGGCCTACTAAACCAAGAGAGAGTTTCTAAAGGATTATAATAGAAGAATCTTGCTAAACGAAATGTAAAGACAAGTAGTAGAGAATATTCATGCAGAAATAATATCATAAAATTTCCACATTCTAAGCTCTTTTTTTTAACACGCAAAATCTATCTTCAAATAGTGGCTTGGTGAAAATGTTAGCTACTTGATTTTCAATACCAATATGTAAAAGATCAATGATTCCTTCTAAAATATGATCTCTAAGAAAATGATGTTTGATTTCTATATGCTTAGTCCTAGAATGATGCATAGGGTTTTTAGAATATTATCACATAATATAGGAATATGAGAAAAGTTTAGAGAAAAATCATGTAGTTGATGCTTCATCTATAAGATTTGAGCACAACAGCTGACAATTGCTATGTATTCTACTTCATTCGTCAAAAGCATTATGTAATTTTGCTTTTTGTAGGACCAAGATACTAAACATCCTCTAAGAAATTAATAGTGATCACTTGTGCCTTTTCGATCGACTTTATCACCTGTATAATCTACATCACAATATCCCACTATATCAAATTAATCAAATTTTGGATATCATGGTCCAAAGTCCATAATTTTGTGGGGATATCGAAAGATTCTTTTGACTACTTAAAGGTGGCTTTCTTTTAGATTTGATTGAAAGTGTGCACCAAGACACACACTAAACATAATTTCTAGTCTTGAGCTTGTAAGATATAATAGTGATCCAATCATTCTTTTATACTTTGTCTCATCCGTAGCTTTTCCTTCTTTGTCTTTATCAAGTTTAGTTCTAGTGTACATGGGAGTACCCATCGGTTTGGCATTCTCAAATTCAAACTCCCTTTGTATTAATGCTGAGAATTCTTCACAGAAGGATGGATTAGTAGCACCAAATATTATGTCATTAACATATATTTGCATTATGAGTAAATCATTCTCCTTTCTTTTAATAAATAAGGTTTTATCGACCTTTCCTCTTTCAAAGTTACTCTCAAGCAGAAAGTTAACCTCTCATACCATGCTCAAAGAGCTTGTTTTAGACCATACAGAGCTTTGTATAACTTCATCACGTAATCCGGATGGTTTTCATCTTTAAAACCTAAGGGGTTGCTTAACAAATATTTATGTATTAATGAAACAATTTAATAATGCACTTTTATCATCCATTTGGAACAACTTGAAGTTTCTGTAGCATGCAAAAGGCAAGTACAATTCTAATCAATTCCAATCTAGCAACAGGTGCATAAGTTTCATCAAAATCAATACCTTTCTATTGATTGTAACCTTAAGCTACAAGTCTAGTTTTATTTTTACCACCTTACCATTGTTGTCACGTTTGTCTTGAAATACCCACCAAGTCCTAATGATTGATTTGTTTTGACTACGAGGTACTAGATTCCATACTTTGTTTTTGTCGAATTGATTTAGTTCATCTTTCACAACTGATGCCCAGTTTTCATTAGTAAGGGCTTCTTCAACAGTCCTTGATTCTATTTGTGAGATGAGAGCCACAAAGTTGTTCTTAAACAATGATCTTATTCTTAGACTTTCAAAGGGATCTCCAAAAACATATTGATGTGTATCAAGACCCCTACATTCTCTCAATGTTTTTCTTTGCATAGGCTCCTGTTGAGATGAAGGAGCCTACTCTATCTAACTTTAGATGGGGCTTCTTGATTTTGTAGTTTTGAGGGTACTATTGGTATAATTTGATTCTTAGATGTATGTTTAGGAAGCAAAAGATACTCTTCATCATCTGAATCAGTTATTGTTGTCAATGGGAATGCTTTATCAAACACCACATGTATCGATTCTTCTATTTTGTTTATTCTTTTATTATATATTCTGAATCCTTTACTGGCAGTACTGTAGCCTAGGAAAATAGCTTCATTTGATCTCGCATCGAACTTTCCAAGGTTTTCTTTTCCATTGTTTAAAATGAAACACTTACAGTCAAAAGCTCGAAAGTAAGCAATTTGGTTTTCTTCCTTTTCACAGCTCATAGGAGGCCCTTTTCAGAATAGGACTTATAAGACATCTGTTAAGAACATAGCATAACGCAAATATTGCTTGTACTTAGTATCCATGAGGTAGTTTACTTTCACACAGCATCGTCCTGGCTATATCAACCAAAGTTCCGTTCTTTCTCTCCAAAACTCCATTTTGTTGAGGTGTCCTTGGACAAGAGAAGTTGTGAGTTATACCATTGTTGTTAAAATATTCTTCAAGTTTTTTGTTATCAAATTCTCCTTCATGATCTCTTCGAATTGACATGATGCAATACCCTTTTTCTATCTGAATTTTTATGCAAAACTTGTCAAACACTTCAAAAGCATCATCCTTATTTGATAAGAAATAAACCAATGCAAATCTGAAGTAATCATCTACTATAACAAAATCGTAATGCTTATAAAACTTTAAGTCCTACCGAATAAATCCATGTGCACAAGTTCAAGTGGTTGGCTAGTAGACACCATATTTTTAAAAGGAAAGATGCTTTTGACTTGTTACCTTTTAAACAAGCCTCACAAACCTGATTGCTTTCAAACTTTAAGGTTGGTAGTCCTCTTACTAACTCTTTTTTGGAAATTTTGATAGAATGCTCACGCTAGCATGTCTAAATCTCTTGTGCCAAATAAACGAACCATTTTTTAGATAAAACACTTAACATTTTGTGAGGACATGTCTTCTAGTTAAGTACAATTTTAATTCTAATTTCTAGAACCAATAAACATATAAGATGCATTAAAAATGAATTTGTAACCTTTGTCACATAGTTGATTCACACTCAAAATATTATGTTTCAAACCATCAATAAAGAGAACATTATCAATGGAGGTGGAGTCAAAATTACCAATTTTACCTACTCCAGTGACCTTTGCTTTATTTTATCTATAAAGACAACATTACCTTTGTCTTTCCTTTTAATATAATTGAAATGTGATATGTCACCTGTCATATGTCTCAAATAGCCACTATCAACTATCCATTGATTTTTCTTGTCTTTGTTTTGAAGCATATCTACAAAAAATATTTTCTCATTTTAGGTACCCAAATTTTATGGGTCCTTTCGGGTTAGTATTTTGACCTTTCGGTCTCCAAAAATACATCTGAGTTAATTTTTTTTACAAAAATTACAAAAATGTCTAATGTGACCATGTTTACCGTAGTAATCGCACAAAATAGATGAATGATAGTTATTATGATTTTTGCCACTTAGCAATTCCTGTTGTTTTAGCTATAGCTGATGCTAGATTTAACAAAGAAGTTTTTGTATGGCCTGATATTATTATTTTCATTGTATCCTATTCTAGCCTTATCAAAAATGCATTTATTGCTACCAAGCAATGTATTAAGATTCTTCCTTCCATCAACGGAATTTTCTAGATCTTTCTCTAGAGATAAAATCTTTTCAACATTTTTCTCCTTTTCAAGTTCTAAGGCGGCAACTTTTTTTTCTAACTATTTTACCTTATCATAATTATTTTTAGGTAGCATATTTTCTAGCTTTGCTGCTCGTTCTTTCAGAGCTTCCTTTTCAGAAACCTTTTGCTTATAGTCAATCTCAAGAGAGATGTTCTTGGTCGCCAAATTTTCACTCGTAGATTCCAATGATTTAATCTTACTATTCAGAGATGTACCATTGCTTTTGTACTTCTATATTTCGTTGAAATACTTCACCGTCAACCTTTTGTACTGATCATACAATTTATGACATGTATTTCTCAATTCATCAACTTTAATATCAGAGTCAGAGAAATATACCTCATCGTCTCCTAATTCGGTCATGAAGTAAACATTGTTGACTTCTTCTGGTTCTTCTTCTTCAAAGTTTTCAAAATCCTCATCTGACCAGGCTGTAGTTATCACTTGCTTTCTGAATTTTTTGTTCTCTAACTTGTCCTTTTCAAGAAGAGGACATTCTGGTCTTGTGTGTCCAGGCTTTTTACAATGATAGCATATGATTTGATTATTTTGTGTATCGTTACTGTTGCTGCTACCTTTGATATAAACATGTTGTTTTTGGTCTTTCTTGTTTCCTTCTCTTTTCTTCATCATCTTCTTTTTAAAAGAGCATGCATATTTTACGACCATAAAGTTGAACTCGTCATCTCCATCTATTTAAACTCAAGTCACTTTCATCATTGTTTGATTCGCCAGTTCCTTTAAGTGTCATTCCTTTTTTATAGGAAGATCCTTCATCTCACTTAAGCTTGGTTTCATGGATCATCATATTTCCTCGTAGCCAATCGAGTGAAATAGTGTGTAGATCCTTTGTCGTTCCTAAAGCTATCACCTTAGGTCTTTATTCGTTTGGTAATGATCTTCGAATCTTTACTACGAGCTCGTCACTGGGATATATCTTTCCCAAGTTCTTTAAGGCCATGATGATATTGTTGAAGCGTCTGAAATATTCGTCTATGATTTCTCCCTGTTTCATACCAATAGTTTCGTATTGATACACTAAAAGACTTATTTTATTATTCTTTACCTTATTTGTTCTTTCAAATGTGCGTTGAAGTTTGTCCCACATTTCTTTTGTTGTAGAGTAATAAGATATCTGTTCATATTCTTCTAGAGACAACGCACATATCAGGACGTTTAGTTGTTCCTTTCTCCTATTAGCATCAGTCCATACTTTTACGTTATCAGAAGTGGGTATTGTAGCACCAACTTTAATTGCTTGTTATACTTCGATATCTACAAATTGGAGATATATGGTTATTCTCTCTTTCCAGTATGAGTAGTTGTTTCCATTGAAGTAAGGAATCTTTGAGCTGGAGTACTAAATGATAAAAGCAAACACACGCAAGAGGAGGTGAATTGTGTGTATAAAAATTTCTCATAAATTCTTTCAATTCGTACAATAAACAGATCCTAGTTAAAATAGTAGGATCCTATCAGGTGATAAAGCCTTTTTAAACGACAGGAGCTTCTTAGGCAATCGGAGCCTTTTGTGGAATAGGACCCTGCTTAAACATAACAAGCCTACTAAATGATAAATCTTATTAAAACAATTTGAAAATTAGAAGGCTTTTGTTTAAACTAAAAGAAACTTCTTGCAAGTTGAAAACAGAAAGAGCCTTTAATAAAGGTGAAGGAGCCTTTTAAAAACAACACACACACAATATAATGCAAAAATTTTTAAAATAAAGAGAGAGAGAGAAGAAAGATGCAGTCAATTTATACTAGTTCGGCTTACAACCCAAGCCTACATCCAATCCCTAGGTATCCAACTTCAGTGCTTCATTATAAAAATCGGGTATTAAATTTGAAGAGCCTCTCCAAGCTCACAAGTATTTATTTTTCAAGATTCTCCAACCTTTCACACTCGAAGTGTATAACAAGCTTCTAAAAAACTCATAGAAAAACAAAATAACAATTTCTCTCTTGATAAAGTAATTTCACTTTCTAAAGCACAATGTTATGATTCTTAAGAGTATAGATGCTACTCAAAATGTTCCGATAGTTTGAATATGTTCGTTCTACTTCATAAGTGATGTTGTTATTCCTTAAATAATCAATTTCTTCAACTAGTCATTGCTTTACTCGCATCTTTAGTCAACTAGATGGATTTAACCTTGAATAACTTCGATATCTTCTTTGCAAAAAATCTTCCAGCAATCATGGAGCTAATAAATGACCTTTATAATTAGTAGTATCCTTTCATATACACCATTTCTAATAAAATAAATTCATAAAGAAGGCTCCTGCAAGAAAGAAAACTTATTTTTTATCATTTTATTTCCTTTTTTGAGAAATAGACCATTAATTTTACAAGGAAATAAATCCATTTTGAATTTTAAAATATTATATGATTATCATCAAAATCATCAAATATAAACCTTGAGCTAACAATTGTTCTACAACAACCGGTAAAGGAGTGACTAATTGGCTGTTAAAGTCTCCATCATCAGAAGGATTTGGAACTTATGGTGTGCTTGTCGGAATTGGTGTGAGAAGTCCCCTTGGAGACTTAGCAAATCCCTATAAGGATTTGGTGGTTCTCCAATGAGATTTTTGATACCTCGATCTCCTGTTCAACTCTCTATAAAAGGTTCTTTACATGACATCTGAGCAATGCCTCTCCAGACCCAAGTGTGTTGTTCTTCGCTTTAACCCGTCTCTGGTTGACTATGGAAGACAATGGCATTTCTAAACTCCCCTTTGCAAGGCCCACAATCGGTGAATCATTTGTTATATCTGTAAGCATAGATCTTTCTTGTTGTTTCGTCTCTCTTCCTTTTGACTTAGAAATGCCTTCGCAAGTTCCTAAATCTTCCCTGAGACACTGTAAAAAGATCACAAGATAAAACTAACTCTTGCAAAGACATAATTTTAATGAACCCATCAAGAATTGAACGATTAAAAAAATTGTCTTTCTTCCAAAGTTATCTTCTCTTCGAACTTATGCTTTTTTGTGAAAACCACCAATACTCACTTAAGATGGGAATGTGATGGTTAGCATGGTTGGTGTTAAGAGTGTCCGAGTCTAATATCGAGTGATTATTTTTGTTAATGATGAAGTCTCCATTGATGGAAGTTGAAAGAAGGTAAATAAAAAGTGAAAAAGAAAAAATAGATAACACAGAGGAAGAGTTGGAAGGTGAAATACATAGGTATTTTAGGAAGGCAAGCTCAAGGTTTAAACGGTAAGGTGACCATTTGAGGAAAAAACTAGCCATTTGGAATCACTCCCATTTTCGTGCTCTTTAGATGGGTTAAGTGGTTTATTTGTTGATGGAAGCCTATGGTTAAAGAAGACAAATCGGTATTTTGGGTTGGATACTAAATTTGGGAACAAGCCAAGAATTTAAATCGTGTGATGGTTTATATAATGCATAATCCAACCATTCTTTAACTAATTTTTTATTTTAGTTTTTCAAAATATAATTTAGTAATGCAAAATGATAAGTATAAAGTAAACTCGTATAAAACAAAGCTTAATGAGTAACCGGATAAACTAAGGATCTCTCAATATTGTACGAGAAGGAGATAATAGTACTATCTTAAGCAATTATAAGTCATTATAAAAAATTATTAAGAATAAAATTATTCTTTTCATATTCTCTCTCACACAAATATTATATATGTCGCTAATTTTATTAATTTGATCATTCTGAAACCAAACATTGAAAAATGTTTTAAAACTTGACTTTGTAGGTATGTTATGAGGAAGCCCAAAAATTAGACCTAGACTACACTCCAACTCATCACCTTAGACCTAATTTTGGACACTTGAGTTAAGTCCATTGAAATTACACTATATCATTTGACATTTACCATGAGACTGTGAGTGGTTGATCTTGAAATATTGTGTATAGTTGATAATCATAGACCCACATCTTTTTCTTTCACTAAAATATAGTTGCCTCTTAGACTCACACAACTACCTTATAAATTCAATTATACAAATCTTCTAGCAACACTCAAGAGTATATAACAACAATTGTTAGCCTTAACAATGACTCACTAGTACAAATCTACAACTACAGAAACCCATGAGATCAGGTCTAAACAACCTCAAAGTACACAACAAGCTAAATCAATACAATACAAAACTTACTAGAGTAGATCCATAAGTTAAAAAAGGTATGCAAATAAAAAAATGTTATATTCTCACCCTTAACAAACTGCCTAAACTAATATTACTTGATGCATCACAAGAGAAAGACTAAGGGCAACTATGTGTCGATTTTGATAGCCTTTCACTAGAGTCATGAAAAATGAAGAAAGTAGACCCCACAATTAAGAAGAACGAAACTAGAAGCTAAGTAATTAAAAAGATTCAAGAAGTTCAATTTGGAGATGCAAACTAAAGAAGAATATTATGAATAAATGGTAAATATAGTGTTAACGTAACACACTTAAGCGATGTAGTTTTTAAAAGAACAAAAGGAAATATTTGTTCCTTTAGACATGAAAGAGATTAAACCACATATAATAACTCATAAATTAAATTTAAAACCTATTGTCGAGCTCAAAAAATAGAAAAAGGGAATTTTTGCTAAAGAACAACAACAAGCAATACAAAAGGAGGTAGGTAAGCTTTTAAGTTTATGCTTCAACATGAAAGTCGTGTACCCAGATTGACTTGTTAATGTAGTGATGGTAAGAAATTCTAACAACAAGTAGCATACATGCATAGATTTCATAGATCTTAACAATGTTATCCATTCTCAAATATATACTTACACATAAAAGCTATAACAGGTTAGTGATGGTTGAACGACACGGATGCATACTCAGGCTATAAACCTATTCACAAGTCGCAATATGAAAAGAAGAACCCAACATTCATCATGCATAACAAAACTTACTGCTATAAGTGATGTTTTTCATACTAAAGAATGCAAGTTCGACTTACTATAGACTAGTTAATCAAGAAAAATATAAAGGTATATATGGATGATATGGTCATTAAGAAAAGAATAATATGGGATCATTTAGCAAATTTATGAGAATGCTTCCAAATCCTAAAAAAGTATGATATGAAGTTGAATCCTAAAAAGAGTATGTTTGGGAGCTTTAATGGGAAGACTTTAAGCCTCATAGTGAGCCAAAGGGGTATTAAGTCCCTAACCATAAAAGATTTGAGTGATCACTAATGTGAAACCACCACAAACCTTAATGGGAACACAGAGCCTTGCAAGTAAAATAAAAAATATCTTATTCTTATCTTGACCTACTAAGAAGGTACCTTCCTTCTTTAAAACCATAGAGATGAAGGTTCCAATGGAATAGTAAGTGCCAACAAATATTTAAGGACCTAAATAACTATTTGTAAAGCCTACCTATACCCATTATCCCGCGAAGAAGAAAATATTTATACATGTACATTTTATTTTTTGGAAGCACTTTGTTCGGTCTTAGTACAAAAAGATAGATACTAAAAACTTATCTATTACATTAGTAAAATTTTATAAAGCCTAGAGGTCAAATATACACGAATGGAAAAGGAACTAGTTGTTAAAAGAGAGACATTTGTTAAATGTTGCATTATTGCCACAACATTTTGATGTTGTGTTCATCCGAGAATTTTACTGTAATTTGGATAAAGGAGTGTTAGATGAGGCTTCTATGTGTTTTCATATGGTTTATGTGCAAGGAAGACTGTTTAAATTTGATCCTAATTCGTTAAATGAATTTTTAGGGTTTATCACTTCAATTATGGATCAATCGTATGTGGATGGCTTTGATGTGAGTAATAATATATTGACTACTGTTTTGACTAGTGGGGAATTGTCCTTTTGGCCATCTACTGTTGTACTTCGAGCCTCTAATCTATCACGTAAGTATTTTGTTCTTTATAAACTTCTGTTAGCTAATTGGTTACCCAATACCTGTACTATGACTGTATATCCTACTTAAGCCAAGTTTGTGTATGTAATAGGCACAGGAGTTAACTTCAATCTAGGGAGGTTAATTATTGAGGTTATGCTTATAGCTGTTAGTAAACAACAATCATTAATGGGTTTTCCTCGTTTGATTACTTAATTTTTGCATGCATATAGTGTCTCTCGTGTTGATTCTATTATACTTGAGCCTATGTCCTTTCTGAATATCTTTCCTCGGATCCTCAATATCAACAAGCAAAATTGCGTGATCGATTTTCCATAATTCTCATCTAGGGTCATCCGCGCAGTCTGTTTCACCAACTGTCATTACACATGCCTTCTTAATTGTGAAGATAGATCGCATTTAGGGTATTTTTCAAGCAGGTATGGATGCTCTTCGACAGCTTAAGCAATGAGTTCTTCATCCAACTTCTTCTCATGACTTTTAGCCTCTTTTGGCATTATTTTGTCCCATGGAGGAGATAAGAACCTATTTATTTAGCTATTGGTATTTGTAGCTTGATCAGTGACTGTTGATTATAGCTTGACGATTGAAATTGACTTTGATGTTATTTGGAAATCTATTATTATGATTGTCTAATTCAGAGGGAGCTTCATTTTCTCTTATTTAGGGGAAGATTTTGATGTGACAAATTGTTGGGACCCGTTTTCGAATCCCAACCGAAAAACGAAAACGAAACCAAAGAACGAAACGAAGCGAAAACAAATCGGAAACAAATCGAATTCCATACGAACTGAAACAAAGTTTTTAATTCAGAACACAAAGCGAAAGCAAACCGAAA
>JANZLX010000211.1:21555677-21570043 GCA_025531955.1 Erythroxylum orinocense | reverse complement strand
AAAACTTTTTCTCCTCTTTGCACAAGAATAATCACCAACAATTTCTCATTTAATTTCATTTAAATAAATCAAATCTCAAATAGAAGTTCGGGATCCAACACAAATAGTGCCAAAAATGGGGAGATTATTAAGATATTTTATTTTGTTATTATTTTTATTTTGATATATTTGTTATATCTTTCATGACAAGAAGTTTACTTGGTATAAGATTCCACTATCTTAGATTGTGTAGTATTTTTGAAAGTTAAGATAGCGTGGAAGGAATCCTAAAAGAGATAGAATCCTAAAGAAGATAAGATTTGTTAGAGATAAACATGTTTTCTTATAGAGAAGACATGTAGGAGATTTATCAAAGATTCATTAATTTTTGGCAATTGTGTTTTTTTGTATATGGGTGAACAATTACACATTCCATCTATTGATTCTTTATTGTTATTGTGAGTGGAGTTCTCGATGATCAACTTAAAAGATTCACAACAGATTTTTACTAGACGACTCCCCAAGATTATGGTTTAATGCAACTGCACATATAGGGAAGTGTTTTATGACTCAAGTTCTTTTGTTTCATATAATTCTTGATTTAATCAGTTAAGATATTATTTTCTTTTTTTCATTCATTATTTCAAAATCCTTTATTAAGTTTAGCATGAGGTTGTCATGCTATTGGGTGTGAGATATCTTTCAAAAGTATGAATACGAGTGGATAGCATCAAAGAGTGAGTAATATTGGCTTCGTAAGAGCCTTGTGTAAGACTCTTGTACGTTGGTGAGAGTTGATTAATTTGAGTTAGGGCCCCGCATGCTTAGGTCGTGTATGTTGAGCTACGTTAATAAATTTCGTGTGTTGATTTATTTGCTGCATGTTAAGTTTTTCTACTTGTGATTAAATTATGGAAAAATCACAATTATTAATCTAGTTACTTTCTGATAAGCAATTGCCAATTTCAGTTTGAACAATTGTGATATAATAGGAATTTTGCTGAACTACAACCTTAGACCTCGGGTTTTTCACTTACAAACCCAAGGATATTATACTCTAATCTCATAATGCTTGCACCCACCCTAAACGTAAACTCATACTTTTTAGCCTAAAAGACTATAAGGTGAGGGATAAGCTTTGCCATTCACTACTAATATCAAACTCTTCCTCATCTATAATCACATGCCTTCTTTTACTAACCACAATTCAATACTAGTTCTACTCATATATTTATAATTAGAACTCTCTCCATTTGATGAATCATTATGTGTAGAGATTATCTCAAACAAAAGAAATTAGAACCTTATCAAGTGAAGATGTTAAGTCTGCACTGAACTATAGTTTATTGACTAAATTGCTTGAAATCTCACATTGTTATTAAAGAAAAGACTAAGATAAGCACATTAGCTTTAGTCGAATGTAACCAAGAAACCACTGGCTTCTCTTGGTGGGTCGAAAATGCCTAACTTATTAATTTATCCAATAAACTACTGGGAGCTCATGTAGCCTATGCTGGATTAATCGTATTCTGGGTCGAAGCAATGAACCTATTTGAAGTGGCTCACTTCGTACCAGAGAAGTCAATGTATGAACAAGGATTAATTTTACTTCCCTACCTAGTTACTCTAGGTTAGGGGTAGGTCCTTGGAGGAAAGTTATAGACATCTTTCCATACTTTATATCTGGCGTACTTCACTTAATTTCCTCTACAGTATTGGATTTTGACTGTGTTTATCATACACTTTTAGGACCTAAAATTCTTGAAGAATCTTTTCCCTTTTTTTGGTTATGTCTGAAAAGATGGAAATAAAATGACAACAATTTTAGTTATTCATTTAATCTAGTTAGGTATAGGCGTTTTTCTTCTAGTATTCAAGGCTATTTATTTTGGAGGTGTATATGATACCTAGGCTCCATGGGGGAGGGGTGGTGTAAGAAAAATTACCAATTTGGCCCTTAGCTTAAATGCTATTTTTGGTTATTTACTCAAATCTCCTTTTGAAGGAGAATGATGGATTGTTAGTGTGGATGATTTGGATGATATAATTGGTAGGCATGTATGGTTAGGTTCCACTTGTATACTTGAGAGAATCTAGGATATCTTAACCAAACCCTTTGCAAGGGGATGCACTTGTATGATATTGAGAGGCTTGTTTATTTTATAATTTAGGTGCTTTATCCATTTTTGGTTTCAATATTTGTTGCTTTGTCTAGTTCGATAATACCGTTTATCTTAGTGAGTTTTATGATCCTCCTGGACTAGAAGCTTTACAAGCTCAAGCTTTTACTTTTTTAGTTAGAAACTAGCGTCTTAAGGCGCATGAAGGATGCGGGATATTTATAGACGAATATATTTATTCACTTCTAATGGTTTCGTAAATTTTGAGATTGTATATGTGAGTTACAAAAGGTTTAAATTATTTTTGAACATTCCTAAACATGAGTGTCTGACATGTATTTTTGATGTAAATGTTAAACTTTCAAACATACCTTTTTACCTTTAAAAAATTTATAAATTGATTTTAAAAAATAAATAAAACAAATAGGTAAAAATTAAAAAGAATACATTTATTAATTCATTACCTCTTCATTTTACACACTAATTTTATGAGTTTAAATCTTCTTCCAACAAAATTAGATTGCGACGTATATTTATAAAAATTTGTCAATATACTTTTACATGATGCATTATTTGTTTCTCCCTTTTGAAGATATGCGTAGATAGATATAAATTTATCACCTTATAAAAGCTTACTGACAAAATACAATAGTGTCTCAGATCAAAATTTATAAATTGATTTTGAAGCTTTAATTAATTTAGTACATGATTTTAATCCTTACTTGAGACAATGGTATGTCCGCAAAGCATTTGCTGACAAGAAAGACGACTTGGCCAGCCGGGATTGTCAAGTGTAGGAGTGTGGACAAGCAATAGACTGGACTCTCTACTTGGAAAGCTAATCTGGGGCTTTTTAAGAAAGTCTCAAATTGGGATAATAGACAATTTAATTAAAACAAATAATAGTACAAAAGATTTCTAGAAATTTCAAAACAAAATGAACGAAAAATGAAAAGTTAGCTGCTATTTTATTCGTAATTGTTCCAACAAGAAAATGGCTCAACTCAACAATCAGCTATATGTGCTCAAGGACACTTGCGAACTTGTTTCCAGGTGGTAAGGTTGGCATAGCAAGGACAAAACTCCAGATTGCCATAGGTTCCTGGAGGCACACACTTGCACCTTGCACAGCAGCTGCCACAGGCCCTCTTGCATAAATTTGGCCTTTTGGATAGTCTGCACCTTCCCCCGCAAGCAACTCCACAGTCTGTAGTTGCATCAGTTTACTAAATTAGTTCAATTACATATGCGTACCAGAAACAAAATGCAGTGGCTAAAGTTATTGTATTTATTATTATAATTATATGTCGTGATTCTCATAGTGTCATTCGCAAGTAATTATTTAAAATCTTGTATAAACGTGAGTAGAAAAGAAAAAGAAAGAAAGGAAGTGCTGGAAACGTAATGCAGGACAGAAAGGTTAGAAGAAGGTTTGTAGTACCTATAGCACTCTGGGGTGCCGGGCTTGGTGCTCCATCCATGTTAATCTGCAACCACATGTTTTATCAGATGATAATTTTGAGAAATAATGTAACTAATGGTTGGAGTGAAATGAGTGAAGAGGCGTTAGTATCATACCTGTTCTTGAGCTTCTACTAGATGAAGCAGCAGAAGAGAGAAAAGACAAAATGCAGCAACAAAAGTTCTTGACAACGTCATGGTGAGAGTTTCAGTGAAATGCAAAAGACGACTCTATGTGAAGAAAAGGTGTGAGATGAAATTTACTGCTAGCTAATGGGTGTGTCTCAAATAAGGAGATGGCGGGCAAATTTATAGTGAAGAAAAGCAGAAGGAAAGACAGAAGGGTGGTTCGATTGGAGGAAGGCCTATCAACTTGCACATATTTTATGCTTAATTATGTCATTTAGGTCTCTTCTTGGGAAGAATACAATGCCAGACTGGATACGGTTCTCAACAATGAATTTACTTCTCGACCAGTGCTGTACCAGGAACCATCTTAGCAGACTGAAATTATGAGTTCAAGTGCCCAAATTAGTCGTTTGGTACATCTCAAGAAATATTCATTTCCTTTTTCTATTTTTCATAAGAAATATAATTACATCCTCCTCTTCAGGATATAAATCAGCATGTATAGTTATTTATAGATAAAAGAGCTTTAAACATGTTCATATCTATAATTTAACTTGCAAACATTTTATTCTATCACCGATGCAAAGTGATGAAAGAAGAGAAAGATGCAAAGGTACAAAGGTTTAAAGTAAATTGGAGTACAGCTCAGTTCCAGTTGAACAAGCAGAAGATTGGAAGATTCGATGATTATATAATAACAATCTAAGAGTACATTCACATTGGCATAGTTTGCGCTGAGCTTTGAACTTTGACCCCCCAAAAAATACTTTTTTGTTTGTCCTTGCCAACGCATTGGTCCTATCTATAAGCTGCTCATATTGGTCGTCTCTTATATTTCCTATGCTCAATGGGATTTGAGCGTGCAATTTAGATCTAATTGTAACTGAAATCTGATAACTCTTCTCTTTAAGAGTTTAACGTTCGAGTTATCTAGTGATTGTATACTTCAAAGATTAGGAAAATTTCTCCACCAATATGAACATGATATTTGTTTTTGTCAAAAATTTATAAAACTTAACCGGTTTAACCTTAAAAACTTTAAACCGTTCAATTTTTTGATTTAGTTTTTTACCTTTTGATTTGATTTACTTCAACTCTTGTTAAAAATCGGTCAATTTGTTGATTAATCGGTCAATTTTTATATATTAATAAGGTCTTATAAGTTAAAATAAATCAATTAATTTTTATTGAAGTATGTGTACTATTCTCTCCACACATCGTCCCAAAATAATAGAAATCATCAAGAGTTCTCGTTTAGAATAATGTGATTTACAGGCAACTTTAGCAGAACAATACGTTAAGCTCAACATCCTAAAGAATCTCATCTCTCTTTGGAGAGAGCAAAATCATATCATACACACATTCACATTGGAGCTATTCGTCTTGTTCTCACCCTCTATGAAGGAAAGGGAATACCGACACAAAGTTTGTTGTTCCCTTTGGTTACTCTGATGAAGAAGATGACTCTTCTGACAACTCCATTTCTAAAAATAACAATCTTTTAGTTTCTCTTGACAAATTATGTAATCAACAAAAGTTCTTCAAAAATATGATTAAAGGCGGTTAAGGATATTTGGAGATTAACTTTGGATATAAAAAAGTTCCTTATCAATAGCTTTGAGCATTTCATGAATATTTCTGAGTCTTAATCTTTTTTTTCAATTAAGTTTCAAATTATTTTATAAATAAAGACAATTTCTTTTAATCATATTTCAAATTTTTTAATTATGTTTAATCTTTCATCAATTTTATTACAATTTAATAACGATTGAACCTTTTGATCCTTAAACTTTTTTTCTTACTAGTTAAATTTTCAATCCAATTTTGAAAACATTAATGTCTGCTAGAGGGGCTTAAATAATACTGATACAATCTAATGGTAGTTTTAGAAAATGGACAAATGATGACAGCGAGGGGTAGATTAATTGGTTCAGATTTCTCACTTAAGACTCTCCTCTCTAGGAGGTCTTGAGTTCGAGTCACACTAAAGGAGGAGAAATAAACATGTTCCTATTGATGATTCTCTAGCCCCTGGGCATAGCTCTTTGATCGGATCAATTACGGACGCCTCGCTTCCAGTGACAGTGTGGGAGTTGGAGCTACTAGGAAACCCGAGTTCTGATGAGAACTTGATGCTGAGCAGGGGGAAGCTAGTAATTAATCATCAGTTAACCAATCAAGTATGTGAAGAGTCCTTGTGCGCAGAAGTATACAAGCTACATAAGAACCTGAGAGATCTTGAGGTTCTAGATTTACATCCTCTAGACTCTTGGGGTGGAGTCGTAGGAGCTTAGAATTAGTCTGACTAAGCCAAAATACTTAATGTAAAAAATAAAAAAAGGACAAATGACACGATTACCTCTTGCTTTCTAGGATTCGTAGGACATGGGAAAGAAGTTTATGGTCCAATCGTAAAATTGACAACAAATTCAAAATGAGGCCTTTTCTATGTGGCCAACAATAGACCCTGTTCTACAAAATTATTTCATTTGGGTTTACAAATGATCTCCAATTTTTTAATTTGTTTTTAAGTTGTAGGTTCTTTAAAATTATTATTTAAATAGTTATTTTGTGGGTTTTCATGTGTACTTAAGAATTTATTTAATATAATTAAAAATATAAGAAATTTTCTCTTATTAAAAATATTATTTTGTTAAGGGTCAAATTAACAAATTTTATCCTTACATTTAAGAGTTGTCCTTATTACAATAATTTATTATACTGCATATGGTACGATTCACCAACTAAAAGGTTTCTTCAGGGTGAGTAAATTAGTTATGAGTAGGGTAACACGTGCTCCACTGGATCAGTTAGGTGAGCTGACTGAAAGTCACGTGACTCAAAGTCAATCCAGTTCTAGCCCACAATTTCTAGTAACGACTTTTGTTCAATTCTAAATATTTTAACCTTATTCTCCACATTGCTCTTATATGGGCAAAATGTTAATAATTGGAAAATAAGTGCAAGAGTAAATACACGCATTTATTTTATAAATTAATATTTCGGAAAAAAAGTTTGCATATTTAATTAAATAAATATTTTATAAAGGCGCAATTAATGTGCACATCTACGTAATTAGTATAAAGATAAATAGAAGGCAAGACACAATTCAGTGGTCCTCCTGGCCACACGGTTGTCTTGCTAATGATAAAAAGGAAACGAATTTTTCAAGATTACTCTCCACTCAACAGTAAGGTATAACCTTTTGATGCAAAAATATTAAACTAGGTAAAGACTACTATTTTGTTTGTGTATATATATTTTTTCTTTTTGGCGTTCGTATCTCATTAGTTTTGACCTTGCCAATGCAGTCCTTGCATCTAAGTTTCTAGAAGCTTGTTGCCACCAAATTACAAAACAGTTTATTAATACGACCCCAGCTTCAAGGTTTGGTAGAGCATTGAGAGGCCTCTTTGTGCACCACGAGCGGACCTAACCTTGGAGGTAGTTGGTACCTTCCCCCAACTTTACTAGCGCCTATAAAATATGGTCGCCCACGTTCTTTAAACTCCTCATAGTCACCCTTCAGTTTCGCCATTACTTCTTTTGATTTAACCTGCTCCACCGAGTTACATTCATTAATTGTTTGACGGACCAGGAGAACTTTTGCCCGATATGGCTCCGTCTACACTCACTGCTCTTGCAGAAGAGAAGACCCTTCAGGCTAGCTTTGTCAGGGATGAAGATGAACGTCCGAAAGTTGCGTACAACCAGTTCAGCAGTGAAATTCCGGTGATTTCTCTTACTGGAATCGACGAAGGCGGTGAGAAAAGAGCTCAGGTTTGCAAGAACATTGTTGAGGCTTGCGAGGATTGGGGGATTTTTCAGGTGGTTGATCACGGTGTTGATACTGAGCTGATTTCTGAAATGACCCGTCTTGCCAGAGAATTCTTCGCCCTCCCACCGGAGGAGAAGCTCCGTTTTGATATGTCCGGTGGCAAGAAGGGTGGATTCATCGTATCCAGCCATTTACAGGTACGTGTAAGCTTTTCTGTCCCTTACAGGCTGTCAAACTCTAGAGGATCATGTTTCTTTCCCTTTTAGCCTCTTAACATGCTTGAAACGTGCTTCCTAACGCGTGTTTGAAGAGATATCATCAACTCTTCTTTAGTTGGAGCACTGAAAAGCGGAAATAATAAGCCTTTTGGTGTGTTTTGGTTTTCTGCTGCAATCTGTTTATCTGAGATATACTGCTTGGAGTTGTTCTTGTTATTGATTGATATTAAGTGGACATTATCAAAAGGGATGATAAAGGATACTTACTAAAAAAGAACATTGCATAAACACTCAAAAGCATTTCTAGATAACTATTTTTCCTAGAAAGTTGAATCCTTATAGTGAAGCTGGGAAAATTGAAGTTTCTTTCGTTAAAAAAAGAACCAAATAGGCGTTGTTAAACCCGAATTCTTAACGCAGGGAGAGGCTGTTCAAGATTGGCGTGAAATTGTGACCTACTTTTCATACCCTCTTCGCACCAGAGACTATTCAAGGTGGCCCGACAAGCCAGAGGGTTGGATTGCAGTGACTAAAGAGTACAGTGAGAAGCTAATGGGACTTGCATGTAAGCTTCTTGGAGTTTTATCAGAGGCCATGGGTTTGGAGACAGAAGCACTGACCAAAGCATGCGTGGACATGGACCAAAAAGTTGTGGTCAATTTCTACCCCAAGTGTCCACAACCCGACCTTACTCTTGGACTAAAACGCCACACCGATCCAGGTACTATCACCCTTTTGCTTCAAGACCAGGTGGGTGGTCTGCAGGCTACTAGAGACGATGGAAAGACGTGGATCACTGTTCAGCCAGTCGAAGGTGCTTTCGTGGTCAATCTTGGTGACCATGGCCATGTAAGGCATCATCCTACCTACCCTTCCCTTATGCCTTTAAAGTGTTCTATTCACTGATTTAAATTACCGGGGTACCTGGTTTTAGACCCTGTTTGACAATCACCAACCTTCCACATCTCTTAATCTACCATTTCTGGTTCTGAAATGTACCAGAATTTTGTGATTTCTCTAATTGTCTGGTTAAGAGAAGGAAACAATAATGTATTCTTAGATATATCTCTACCTCCCAATAATGATTTCATAACAGCTAACAATTAAATGAATTTGGTTGAGATGATAGCTGATTAATTGACTGATTTATGACGCAGTACCTTAGTAATGGGAGATTCAAGAATGCAGACCATCAAGCTGTGGTGAACTCAAATTACAGCAGGTTGTCGATAGCTACATTTCAGAACCCAGCACCAGAAGCAACAGTGTACCCTCTCAAGATCAGGGATGGAGAGATGCCAGTGTTAGAAGAGCCAATGACATTTGCAGAGATGTACAGGAAGAAGATGAGCAAGGACCTTGAACTTGCTAGGCTAAAAAAGCTAGCTAAGGAGAAGCAGATTCAGGAGCTTGAGAAAGCTAAATTGGAAGGAAAGGCTATTGAGGATATACTTGCTTAAGAACTGTCGTTACCATTATAATGCATGTTGCTAGCTATCTTATCTTTTCTGTTCGATGATTTGAAAGAGTTGTTTCCTGTTTGTTCATGGAGTCTGATGGATATGATGATCTTTATCTTGGCTTAGACCACTTCAGATGCCGGTGAGAGGCATAGGGAAAATGGCAATTGAGTTAGAGCTCGTTGGAAGCTCCTCTCTTCTTTATGTATATGACTCCAATAAGTTAAGCAAACAATAATTCGTAAATCTGCTGTTCTTGCAAATTCTGAGGATGTTGGTCACCATGTTTAAAGACATGTTTCTGGGAACTCTTAAATTTCCATATCGTGAAACTTTCCCTGCCAAAGTGAAGGGATTGACTCCACCTCTTAATTCCCTTGTCCTAAAACTTTATACCAAAGTGGAGGGATTGAGTCCACCTAACTCGATCCGTCCATAGAACCATCGGTACCTAAATATTACTCGAATAAGTATAGCAGTAAACTTTACAAATGAATGTGAAATATAAAGAAAGTGAAGTAAATGATTGTAGTAAAAGCTGTCTAGATAAGCTAACCATCCACTTTACTCTGCTTAGTACACCCTATGATCATGTTCAATGTCTCCCTCCATTCAAGTGACTAGTTAGAGAATTGTAACATAATCATAATCTACTCCAAATTGTTTTGATGTCGCTACATTCAAAGTAGAGATGATTCCTGCTTTCATTAACGTGCTTGCATACGACAGATATAGAATCATATGTAGCCAAGTGACTATTGCAGCTTTAGAATTTAAAGCTTGTTTCCAAATCAACTCAAACCAATGCACACCTTAAACATTATTGAGAATCAAGTGATGACAAGATCTATTAGTAAATGAACCTGGGGAGGAGACATTCCAAATGACTCTATTCCTTCCTAGCCCTTCAAGGATTGTTGACAAGTAATCAACAAGCAAGGAGAAGCCTTTGTAATTTCCACCCCAATCTCCATTTTGGATTAGTGATGATACTCTGGCGTGAAAAAGGATTCGGTGTTTGAGTTGAGCAAGATTTGCTCTATGCAGGCTGTTCCTATAGTTTTATAGGCCCTGGGCAAAGTTTTAAAAAAGGACCCCAATAAATCGACATATTTGTATGAAACATAAATGATTCGATTTATAAGTTTACATAATCAACTAAATATTAAATGATTATAACACTAACAAATAGCAAAATTTAATATCTAATATTAAAAAAATAAAGAGTAAAAATATATTAAAAATCAGAAACTTTACTTTTAAATTATACTCAAAACTCAGAAGACAGAATCATAAAATTTTTTGCAACTAATTTTTGAGTTGAAGTACTTTAAATACATATATTGATGAAAATAAAAAATTAAAAGGTAAAAATATACTTAAATATTTCAAGACTATTTATAAGTACGAAGGTCACAAAATTACTTTTACTTAAAAAAAAGCTATAACGTTAATAACTTAACGTTAAAGTCATTTAACGTTATAAGCAAAGACTTTTCTTTTATTGGTAGAGGGCCACACTCTTAAATTGGATTAAGTAATTAAATAAGTATTCCCTATAAGCAATAGACCAGGGTTAAAACTTAAAATATCACTATGCATCACTTCTTATTTCTTAATAGTTTAGAGAGGGTGCTGCTGAAGTGGGGGCCCCTCTCATTGTGGGCCCTGAGCAGCGGCACTGGCTCTATGCACAAGTGGACTATAATTGGTCCAGTTGTCAAACCAAAACTATATATCTTCTCTATTTCTCAACTGATGCTTGATGTGAGAATATATCAAGTCTCTCAGGTTAATCATTTGATTGAAAATTCAGGAATAGTCTCTAGACTTATCCATATGCCAAACACTTTTATCTTTCAAATGATATTCATATAACCATTTGACCTATTATGTCTTCGTATAGAGTAATACTTTCTACATATGGATAATTGGGATGATCCCCAATCTACCTTGTCTCTTTAGGATGATGATGTCACACCATTTCACCTTGGCCTGCTTGCAATTATTAATTTTCCCTTGCTATAGGATTGCTTTTTGGTTAGGTCGGCTGTGCTAGGCCCAGGTCCAGGTCCGCACGTCCACAGCCCATTATCAAGTGTTAGTCTCCCATGCAAACGTAAAGAGTAAAGACCTACGTAAAGACTTAAACCTAACGTCCATTCCATATATAAGGTACTATTCTGCTATAATACAGGTACGAGATTAGAACCCTGAAACTCTTTGCTTATAGCCTCTATAACCCTCACCAAAAGACTAACTTGAGCATCAGAAGGGCCTTCCGGTTATCAACCCCCAGCGTGCCTTTATTGTTTTGTAGGTGCTTCAGAGTTAATATTGATCAGCTTCATGGATCCAAACAGCAACGTCCAACCTCACCAGAATCAGGCCGAACCAGTTGGCGCCCACCGTAAGACCCGGCATCAGGGCACCACGTCTAGAAACACACAGATCAGTCAGGTGGCAGCAGCCAATCCTGATATAGCCGTCGTCGCGGCGCTTGCACTACAAAGGATGGGTTTGCCGTTACCTGCCACCCTCCCTCCGACACATCACGATTTTCGCACACAATCTTCACACCCGAATGATCAATCACAACCTCAGAACCCAGATCAAGAAGAACAGAGCGTAGCCCTGGAGGACAATGCTAAGACCAATTCGCACCCAAACCTCCAGCATCCTCTAGATGCAGATTCCCCTGCACCACGACAAACCTCCCTCACCCGGAAACAGATCGAGGAAGCAGCCGATCTGTTGGTTTGTCAAATTCTACAATCTCAGCAGAGACAACAGCCGACACCCGCACGACAAGTTGGTGTGACGGCCGATCGCCATCCCGTTGAAGCCCTAGAAAAAATCATAGACGATCGGATCAATGTGGCTATGAATTCCCGTCCGGATCATCCCTCAGCGCAATATAGCTCTCCCTTTATCCCAACGATTTTGGATAGCCTCCCTGCGGTCAGTACCAAAATACCGACAAAGTATACTGGAAAGACCGATTCTCTGGATTATCTGCAGTACTTCCAATCGATGATGAACCTACATTGCGTTCTGGATGCCATTCAGTGCAAGGCGTTCTGTATCGCCTTCCAAGAGGGAGCTCGACGATGGTTTAATAGTCTACCTCTGTGTTGCATTACTTGCTTTGAGGATTTTAAGCTACTATTCCTCAATCACTTCACTACAAGTAAACGACCACAGAAGACCCCCTTGGAAGTAATGCAGTTGACCCAAAGAAGGAACGAAAGTCTGCGGGAGTTCATCATTCGATTTAATAATGAAGCTGTCGAAGTCCCTGACCTCACCTACTCGTCCATGTTGGCGGCACTGATGAGCAACACAAGGGATGAAGAATTTAAGAAGTCGCTGGCTCTCGATCAACCCAAGTCTATTCAAGAGATACGACATCGGGCGGATAAATATATCCAGCTCGAGGAGGTGTTGAAAAACACTAAACGTAGAGTATACGATCGCGGGCCGAGTGGTAGAGAGGATGATTCTCACAAGCGACAAAAGGATCAGTCGGGCTGGAGAAAATCGATCAATCGACAAGGACATCGACGAGAATTCTTCACCCCACTCAACAGGCGACATGCGGAAGTATTGGCAGCCATGAGAGCAGATGGAGAACCCCTCCGAGAACCCAATAAGATGAAGACTCCCTTCCAAAAGAGGGACCCTGATTTATATTGCCGATTTCATAGAGATACCGGTCATGACACGGAAGATTGCTAGCACTTGAAGAAAGAAATCGAATTCCTTATCTAAAGAGGAAGGCTGGGCAGGTTTTTGAGGTACGAAAAAAATACCGATCGCGATAATGTCGATCGAGAAAATGATGGTAGAAGTGGTCGGCCTGACAGATGGCGAAGGCCTTGGAGGCAAAATAATGCTAACGAAGGAGGAAGATAGAACAGAAATACAGACGATCGACGCGATACGAGAGGACAATCAAGGCTAAGAGGTGGTAGAAATGCTGGACAGCAGGATGACCAACCAGTTAGGGTCATAAACATGATCTTTGGTGGTAGTGCAGCGGGTGGATCAACCGTTAAAGGAAGAAAGAGGTATGCAAGACAGGTTGGTGAAAACTTGTCAGCCAAGAAAAAGAAGCAGAACGATGAGATGATATCATTCAATGAATCTGATTTGGATGGTATCAGCTGTCCTCATGATGACGCGCTAGTCGTTAATCTGAACATAGATGATAATGAGGTGAAGCGAGTGATGATCGATACAGGTAGCTCGGTCGACCTGTTGTATTATGATGCTTTCAAGCAAATGGAGATATCAGAGGATCGACTATTGCCCATAGAAGAACCCATCAAAGGGGTAACGGGAGCATCAGTCTACCCATTCGCTCGGGTCCTTTTAAAAGTAAAATTCGGGCAAAAAGTATTTACTAGAACTAATATGATTTCTTCAAATTGACCAGTTGGAGCAGCAGTAGAAAAGACTTCTGCAAACATAAGATTATCATTCACAGTGTGAATGTCCTTAATGTTAACAGAGACTTCTCCCAAACTAACGTCTTCTGCAACAAAGATGTTCCTCTCTTGTCTAATCTCAGTAATGTCTTTTGTCTGACTTCCTGTTTTCTTAACACTGTCTTTTCTCAACCTTGGTGACTTTTGAGGTTGTGGCTTTTGCTTCTCAGATTCTACTTTTCTCTTTCGTTCAGTCTCTTCAGCCTGTTTAGCTGAATCTTCTTGCAAAATTGAGACTACCAATCTTCTTGCTTTTGGTGCTCGCAATTTAGAATTCTTCTCTTGATTGGACCCTCTGGATTGCTTGGCTTCTTGCTGACGTATGGTTAGAACCCTAGGTGACCTTCTAGTTTATTTTGAAATGTCACTTAGGAGTGTCTCCCCTTTTTGCTTCAGCGCACCTCCTTCAATTACTCGAACACTCGTAAGCTTTGGCTCTTTAGAATGAGATCTAGAACTTTTTACGGGAGACTTCTTCTTCGTATGCTCCCCCTCAGTTCTTGCTTTCTTTTGAGACTCTGCTTCTCCTTTATCCGAATGTCTCAGACCCATTTTTGCTATAGATGTCGAATCAATGTAGCTTCTAATAGGTCTCTTTATTCTGTTTCCCCATTCTAATCGAACACCAGATTCTCTGAATACTCTTGTTAGCAGCATTCCATAAGGCATGGTATTCGTATCCTTCATCGACTTTACCATATAATGATAGATCAAAAATGGTAGATCTATAG
>JANZLX010000211.1:21537885-21555577 GCA_025531955.1 Erythroxylum orinocense | reverse complement strand
ATAACCCTCACCAAAAGACTAACTTGAGCGTCGGAGGGGCCTGCCGGTTATCAACCCCCGGCGTGCCTTTATTGTTTTGTAGGTGCTTCAGAGTTAATATTGATCAGCTTTATGGATCCAAACAGCAACGTCCAACCTCACCAGAATCAGACAGAACCACTTTTAATACTCTTATCAGTTTCTTTGATGACTTTCTTCAGCGAAACCATATGGGCAGCCTGCATAATACTCAAAACTGAATTAATGAGTCATTCTTGCTGCCATGGACAAAAACTTATTTTGTCAAGCATTAATTCTTCCTTTAAGTTTCTCAATCAAAGGAATGAAATCAGAAAACCTGGGTAGGCCAAGCAATATAGCGTGCTCCTTTCTTAAAGAGAATTTATATAGACAAAGTTTGGTGATGAAATGAAGCGGACGAATCCTTTTCATATATATGAAGGAAGCATGATAGTAGTAAGCTGTTATTGCGGTTGATGAGTTGATCCATCTGATCATTACTTTTCGCACAAAAGGACCCATTCTGAATTCTGATCCAAAATAATGCGTGTAGGCCTCTTTCTTTTCGGCTGTAAAAAAAGCCACCATAATCTTTAATTGGAAATTTGAGTTTTCAGTTATCATTCAAGTTGAGTTTGTAAGCACAAAAATAGAAGAACCAAGTTGTCGGTACAGCCAAATGCTGAAAAGCAGCTGCAGGACACGATGGGTCCATGAGCTGGGAACGACCTTTGGGCCTATGCCCAGTGGACCAACCATTATATGATCAGAATGAGACTTGATAAAGGTGGATATTTAGGGTTAATGGAGTGAACAAAGAAAAATGATCACTTCTCCTGAATTGAAGAGATTGAACATGGAAGGTTCTTGCCAATATTTTGTACCTCATAAATCAGCTAATTCGTATGTACGTTATTGCCCTCGCTAGTTATTCACTTGCCCTTTCAAACTAAACAGGAAAATAATGTACTGCGATGACAAAATGTCCGGCCTTAATGGGTCAGCTTTGGCAATCGAAGACTTGTAATTATTCTATTTTCTTCCATCGTGGCCCCTTTAAAGACCACGATATTCACATACTTTTTCTACATTTGCTCACTGCAGAGAGAACTTGACTGCTTGTCAATGGCGACAGATCCCGAGAAGAATATATTAGCAAAACCCTTTTGTGTGGACATGCGTAAGTGCTTAGGCTTACACGTTAAAAAAAAAAAAGAGGAAAAGAACAAGATAGATTTCGATTTTCAAGTCCAGAGAATGGGACGATCCTTTAAGTTTAGAAAAACGAGTGAACTTAGCAATTACGATCTAAAGATAGACTGATTATTTAACCAAACCTTGAAGCGTGGAAGGGACACAGCTTTCTCCTGACGGTGTCACAAGTTCTTTGCCACTTTCAAATAGCAGTTGCTTAGGTTTCTCCTCACAACTGCACAAGTTCTGAACTTTCAATAGCATTATATACATTTATAGAACCAAAGCGGGACGCGGTGTTCTCCTGAACCGCCCTAGTACTGTGAATTTAATAGCATTTGATTATATTGTATGTATATAGAAGCGAGTGGTTCATATCTTGCGACAAAAGGAATATATTAATTCTTACTTTATTTTATTAAATCTAATTTACATATTTATGAAAATTTTATATAAATATGTAAATTAAATTAAATTACCTAAACAGCCTAAATAGAGCAGAAAATTTCAGTGTGTGAGACAGAAGGGAGCTAGAAAAGGGGAATCGTCTGTTCTACTCCAACCCTCTTCCACTTATTTTATAATAAATTAATAAAATGTGTGAACGAGTAACTACAGGATAAGTGTACCAGGTCAAAGTGACTGTATCCAATGTCTGTCGACAGACTGTAGATAGCAATTATCATTGACAATTAGTCAACCGTTTGGTGTTGACTTGTTACAAGAACTGTCATTTTCCTTGAATCAATCCTCTGCTACATGGCCTCAAGTGTCTGGCAAATTGATGATCTGACCAGGTCACTGATTTTCAGTCCTCAAGACACGATAAAGTTTAATCTGGCATTGGCTGACATAATTTTCATTTGGTGAGATGGAGCCCCCATAAATGGACTTACGCTGCTTCTCCCCTATCCATGAAAATTCATCCTCGCGTAGAAGAAACAAGTTTTAGGCGGCGGTTGTTTTTGTATCGGGAATGGTAAGAAGAATAAAAAATAATATAGTAAAAGATAAAAATAAATATTATTATTATTATATTAGTTAGTTAAGATAAAAGAATGGTTATTATTATCATTAATAATTGTTAGTTTGTAAAAAATATTAAAAAATAATAATGTATTTATATTTTAATTAATTAGTGTTAACAAAATTTAAAAAAAGAGCTACTATTAAGAAATAAGTTTCATTTTTCTACTGAATAGAGAATATAAATGTTTCCTTAAAAGTGAAATATCAAATTATTACTCCTATAATGATAATAATCAACCAATACTCACTTTTCATTTATTACCTATTAATCCTTTCTCAAACTTAGTAACCAAGCACTTCTTAGTTTTTGGTTTGGTCAGGATCGGGACTAAAAATCGGTTGAGTTATATGTAATTATCGAAATGATCTCATGGACCAGATCTAAGGTCCTAATATTAGATAATAGGATTAAAAGCTTACAAAGTTGTGAAGTAATTATGTCAAATATTTAGCTAATTAATTTTAAATTAAAGATTAGACTTAATTATCTTAGTTAATGCTAAAGTTTCTTTAAAATATCCAAAATATAAGAAAATGATAGGATATAAAACATTATGTTATTAACTTAAGAAATTACTTTACAAAAAACAAGTATATTAACTATTAAGTTGCATAATAAATTCCTTTAAATGGTAATTTGTAAATATAATATATTAAATACTTAAAAGAAAAAGTAGTTTTTCAAATTATTAAATCTCTATTAAGTAATCAAGTTAACTAATTGATCTTAAAATTTTGGGGTTTTTTCAAATTAGAATTACATTAACAATTAGTTTAAAGAACGAATGAGAGTCTTAACCCTAATTCTAAGATCAAGTTAAGAGGCTTTCACACTAGTAGGGACTAGGGATACATAAAAACAAAAGTTCACACGTTCTAATCTTAACTTTACTGTGTTCATACCACGGAAGATATAATAAATTTATGTTACCCTATTAAGTGGTGACAGGTTTTGCCTGTGTTAATCAACATGTCCTTATTATAAAATATATATATATATATATCTTTGCCTGTCGGTCGCTCTTTTGTCTTCTTTGACGAGAGCTCTTTCAAACCAAAACAAATTAAGTGTGTTTGTTTTGTTTGTACTCACCGAATGATTGTTTTTTTTTTTATCCTTCTCATTCGTCCTATATATGCCAGCGACGTGCTTCCGTTTCCTTTCTAAACTCGACTACTTCTAACGGGACTTCTTACTTTTTTTGTTAAAAGACAATTGCATACTCGTAATAGTAATGTCTGTAATCTGTATCAGAAGTTCAAACTAAAAATGTTACATTAATGTTAGCTATAGCTAGCGTTCGTAATTGCTACTATATACAGTCCTAACAGTATAATTGAAGGCTAAACAAGTTGGTAGATTCTCATTTTTAAATATTTTTTTGAATAAATTTGTGTCATACCAATGTTCATTTTGTCTTGTCTTAACTTAATTTTATCATGTAACTCGCACTGCTTAGTCAAGGTCAAAGCTTTAAAGAGAATCTAAGAACTATATCAAACTTCAATGTTAAGAAAAACACGCAATGCAATAGAAAAAAAAATAAACACGGAAAAAACACATAAGATTTACATAGTTCTAATTTTAACTTATTTTTAATTTTAATTAAATTTAAATTGAAAATTTTCGTATAATGATGTGAGTTTCTAATTTTAAATAAATATAAAATAATATTAGTCATTTTCTTGGTGCGCATCTCCTTCGATTTATTTCTCTCCGTCGCTGTGATTATCTGTCCTTACGTCCTTTGTGGCGTGCCTAATAGCTCAACTCAAGTTGATCCTCTTCCTGAAGCTTTGTTTTTTTTTTTTCCTCTCTTCAAAAATTATTTGACAGCATTTGCTCGTTGCTTAACATCAATTTGGTTTTTGCCTAATAATGAACAGTGAAAGACGTGTCATCCTTTTTATTCTTTGATTCCTAAAAATGTCATATTGATTTTATTCCCGGAGAAAATTTGATAAAAAAGATGAAATATGATCAAAATTGGCAAGATTTTGTTGAGTTTAAATTAATTAAATCAAGTTTTGAATTTGATCAAATTCCATCAAGTTCACGCTCGAGTTATTAATTTTAAATTTAGGTTTAAAACAGTATTTTAAAAATCAAGTTGAACTTTAAATTAAACAGGTCAAAGAAAAAGTTTAAATTTTAAATATTTAGCCCATATTAAATTACTATAAAAAATGATATATAATAAATAAGAAGTAAAAATTATAAGAACAAGTAAAATATATTATAAAATAAAGTTCTTTGTTGATATAAAAAATGCACTAATAATATAATAAATCTAATAATTTGAATTAATATTGAATCTAACATAAAATTTAAAATAATAATAAAAATTATAATTATAATTGTATTTTATCATTTATTTAAATACTTATAAAAGTTGAAATATAATTCATAAAAAGTCATTAGAAAGGACTATAACTTTATTTTAACCTTTTAAATATCTTTTGAATATACTTTTTTTATAGTTTAAATATTATATTTTAACACATTCTTAAATTATTTTAAACAAAATTACTTATATATAATAATTAATAATTTAATTTATTAAACAAATTCATGATAAAAATAATAATTTAAAATTTTTAATTAAAATATAAAGAAATAAATAAAGAATTTAAATTTTGATACAAATAATTTATTAGTGATATTAAATAAATAAAAAAATAATTCTGTGTTTAAATAATAATAGTTTAAGATAAAATTTGTAATTAATATTTAAAGAGATAAATAAAAATAATTTATTAATATACGAGAGAATTGAAAAAAAATATATTTTTCTCAACTTTCGTTAAACAACAACTTGGCAGTTCTCAAAAAAAAAAAACAAAACAACTTCAATTAATGCAAGCTCTGCGCATTCTAAATCTATTAATGCACGCTCTGTGCATTCATAGTTTGGTGTGCAAAACTTGCTGTTGTGCCCACATTTGACAGACATATCGCCGGTTTTGTTATTCTCTTCAAATCTGTTTTATTGATCCGCTTTCAAAAAAATTTGTTAAAAATTATAAGAAACGCTTAGTTTATAGAGATTAATAAGAATGAGAATAAAAATAAATATATTGAAGAATAAAAATAAAAATAATCATTATAATTATGATGGATGGTTAAAATAAAAGAATTATTATTATTATCATTAATGGTGGTTGGTTTGTTAAGAATCTGGAGAAATAAAATTTTGTTTTATATCGAATTTTAAATATAATTTAATTAATTATATCAAATTAATAATCCAAAATATTGTACAATTCATCAACATAATCATAATATCCATCATTTCATTGCTATAGTAAAATCAAGTAATATAGTTTAATACAATTTGCATTCCTCTCATAATACAAATAATGTAAAATATCTATCTTATATACAATACATTAACCAAAAGCCCTAAATTGATGCAAAATAACTAGGTTAACACTACAAACTTTGTTTGCATCACAACTACAAAATTTTCAACTAATACAAAATAACGTGATTAGGCAACATCATAAGTTCATAATACTTACAAAATATTAATATGTTTCCTCGGATGATTCATAGACTAGAAGATGGATAGAGGAGTCTAAGTACAAACGACTTTTTTAAATTACTTGGCAAAGCGAACAAAACCTGAACTTTAGCAAGATCATTACAGAATAACACAGCAACCTTACCAACATCCATTTAAGATATGCCAATATTAAGCTCACTAATTAACTCTTACATCTTCTCATTAGGGACAGATTTAAACTTTGCGATCAAAACATTTGTAACAGTTGCATATTGTGAGGTCATTTGTTCGCAAATAGACTCAAACTTAACGATGAAGTTGTCTAACCTTGACTCAATAGTATTATGAAGTGTTACTGGTCTTTTATTTTATTGTAAGAACTTTCCTTTCTTGGTGATAGGTTTTTTTGCCTTTTTATTCTATGGTTGCTTGAAGGAATAGTCGAGGATCCTTGTTTACCAGATACCACAATAAGTTGATCTTCACTATCCGATGAAGAACACACTATCATATTCTTTGGGCTATTAGCCTTAGCATTTGCTTCAGCTATACCCTTAGCTTTGAGTCCCGTCACTCTATCTTTACCCCACACCATGTCTAATTTCCACAAATATGAGAATTTAAAGTTCCACATTCCAATTGCATTCTCGTGATTATGTTAACAAAATAAAATAAGAAGATTAAAAATGTAATAACAAGAAAATGTTATAATTATGAAAAAAGAATCTACTAAAATAAGAGTTCAATAAACTTTTGAGTTAGATGTCCTTACCAAGCACCATCCATGACACCATTGTTTCTCACAATTGATCTTATGCTCAACATCATCCCACTGACAGTCACTTTGCATACACATTTCAAAAATTGGATTATAATTCACTACAAGAGTTAAGATATTTAATGACTAACTATTGTTTCGTCACAAATACGAGGTTTTTTGTGACAAGACAGTTGATTGACACTATTTTTTGGATTACCTGTGATGATTTATTTTTTGTCAATAATACAATAGTAATTGTAACAATTTAGTATCTTTCACAATTAAGTTGTCACTATTAATATATTAATAATGTCAAATTTTCTTTAATCACTAAGTTTTGTCATTAAAAGTTTATGCAATTTAGGGCCAAAATAATTTTGGCGGGAATAAATTATAATTGTGACAAAACATATGTTAGTGATTAGTATTTTCTATTTGTTGTGACAAAACATAGTTTGGTCACTAATATTTTTTCTTTTTATTACGAAACGGTTAATTATCACACAATATTTTACTTGTTGTGACAACAAATTTTGTCAATAAATATTTAATTAATTAGTGTCTACTTCATATTGTCACAATAACCAAACTATAACTACGATCACAACTATTCATAATTTACTGACAATTTTTTGTGACTAACCAAAAATGATATTTTTTAGTGCCAAGATAATTGCTTGACACTATTGTTTGGATTATCTGTGATGATTTATATTTTTGTCACTAATACAATGGTAATTATGGCAATTTAGTATCTTTCACAGTTAAATTGTCACTATTAATATATTAATAGTGTTATATTTTATTTTATCTCTAAGTTTTGTCACTAAAAGCCTATGAAATTTGGCGCCAAAATAATTTTCGCGGGAATTAATTGTAATTGTGACAAAACATATTTTAGTAACTAATATTTTCTATTTGTTATAACAAAATATAGTTTGGTGACTAATATTTTTTCTTGCTGTGACGAAACCGTTTATCGTCACACAATATTTTACTTGTTGTGTCGAACACTTTTGTCAATAAATATTCAATTAATTAGTATCTACTTAATATTGTGACAATCACCAAACTATAACTATGGTCACTATCATTTGTAATTTAGTGACAATTTTTTTGTGCCTAAGTATTATTTCGTCCTAGATACGAGGTTTGTTGTGACAAAATAATTTATTGATATTATTGTTTGGATTAACTGTGATGATTTATTTTTATGTCATTAATACAATGAGAATTGTGACAGTTTAGTACCTTCACAATTAAATTGTCACCCTTAATATATTAATATTGTCAAATTTTCCTTTATCATTAAGCTTTGTTATTTAAAACCTAGGTACTTGTTATGACGAAAACTTTTGTTAATAAAAATTTAATTAGTTAGTGTCTATTTAATATTGTCACAACAACCGAACTATCACTATACTCACTACTATTTGTAATTTTAGTAACAAAAATTTTTGTTGTCACTTGATCAACTTTTTGTTACAAAAGTTATTATCAATATAAATGTAACAAATTAATGATAAATATTTTTTGTTGTAATAAAATATTAAAATTAACCACTACAAAGATAAATTTTTTCATTATTGTAAAAATTTTAGAGACCAGAAACTACTTGTCATGAATTTTTCTTTAATATGATTATTTGCAAACAATTTTAAATATTTTCTTATAAAATATTCAAACTACATATATTGATAATCCAAAAGTAATATTTTACATCTATCCTTCAACAGTTGTAGCATCTAGATCACATTTATCCAAAGATATTGTATCAGTATCATCCTCTAAAGTAAATTTGTGAAGTGTAAAGCCAAATCATGATCAGGAAGATCATACAAATCACGAGGCTTTGTCTTGACAACAACCTACCAATTAATCTCCTTAATATCTCTTACATAGTAAACTTGTTCAGCTTAAGAAACTAAAACATATGGTTCATTAGTTTTTAACTTGCGTGTGACATTTACCATAGGAAACCCAAACTTGTCAACCTTATAGCCACCTTTATAATAAACATCCCACCAGTCAACCTTAAATAAAAGATTGGCTAAGTCATTAAAAAAATTGGAAAGTCTATAAGCTATCCATTTTTATAAAATGCATCCAAATTTAGAATTGGGATAATTGTAACATTATTGTAGTTGAAAATTTGGGTATTGATTGTTATTTTTAGTTATGTTGATTATACTGAATTATTGTTGATTGATGAAGTGCTTAGAAAGTGTTTGATAAAATTGTAAAGTGAAGTGCACCTAAATTATTTGTTTCAACTTTGCTAAAAAATAAATTATAGGAACTAAGTTGCAACAAAGGAGTTAATGACTATCGAATAGCCTCGTAATATCCCTTTAACACTAATAGTCAATTAAATTTTTTTCAGAATTTAAAAAAAATCATTAATAAATAAGAAGATTACAGTATTACACAAAAGAAGTTCTCCGAGTTAGTGACTACTTGAGTCTTTGAGTAAGCCTAGGTAAACAAACGGCGACGTTTACATGACATTTTGGGTGTAACGACTTGATCCTTTCTCAAGATTTCTACCTCTTACTCGATTAGGTTAGAAGCTTTCACCGTCTCTGCCGGCGATTCAAACGAATGCTCCATTCAAACGAATGCTCCATGGATCATCAGTCCTTTGGTTCTTCACTCAGAAAACAACTCAGATAGCTAAATCATGTTATGTATCTATCACAGACTACTCGATTAGGGCTTGATTTTGTCCTTCAACTTTCCAGATCTTGCGATGTCACGATGTCGAAGGAAGGGGATCTCTCTAGGGCTCGGCTTTTTTGATACCGATGAGGGAGATTTTGGTTCTGGTAAGTGTCATCAGTTCAATTTTTGGTTGTTTTCCTCAATTTCTTTCCTCAAATCCTTTCTCTAAGCTTTCCTGCGCTTCTCTATTTAGAGTGAGATCTTTCTGGCTAATCGATCTGCGGTTTTGTCTACTCCCTCTCCGTACTTCATCCAAGAATCTCAACTCAGGTAAGGTATCAATAGATCGTACTTCAATTATATTGTTGGAGAAGAATTAGGTTCATATTTGAACTACGTATACGCTCGATTTATTGGCATGCTCAACTCATTAGTCCAATATCTAATAACATGCTCTACCTAGGTTTTCATGCCAAACTACCAGTTATAAGTAGGTGTTTTGGTGATAGAAGCCCTTCACAGTTCAAGGAAACACAAAATACATGCCCACCAAATTAGTTTAGAGCCTTAGACAAGTTTTTCATCAATGCAAATAAGAACAAAGAAACCCTAAGTTAGGAGTTGAGGCTTCAAATAGCCCTCGATGCAGGTCAAGGTCAATAGGCAGATACATCAATGCTATACTTTCATTTTCATTTTCTTAGTCTTGACATTTTTTGTAATCTGAAATGGAGGATTGGAGTATCTCCACAATGGGTGTAAGCCTCCAATTGTGTACAAAGATGTGACAATGACAAACATATTACTGGACGATAAGTTACGAACCAAGATATCCAATTTTAGACTGTCAAGATCTTTCCTAGTCGAAGATGACTTTCATGTTTCGACCACAGTTGTTGGAACTCTTGGCTACCTAGACCCTGAGTAAGCATTTTCTGCATAGAAGTTTTTCTTTCCCTAAACAGATAGAAGTTGATCAAGTTAGCTACGCCTTATTGGTAATGCAGGATTCATGGAACAAACTGGTTCATTGAAAAAATTGATGTGTACAGCTTCAGTGTTGTCCTCCTTATGATAATCACAAACCAACCCGTGATTGCCAAGGCCTTTGAGAACATCCACATAACACAGTGTGTTACTGCCCTGATCACAAATGGCAATATTGAAACTATTGTGGATCACAGATTATTAGGAGCCTACAACGTAAACTCTGTGTGGAAATTCATGGAATTAGCAATGGATTGTGTATATAGTAACGCTATGAGAAGGCCAAACATGAGTCAGGTAGTGATTGAATTGGCAGAGTGTCTAGCAATGGAGAGGTATCGGATCATAGAGGGTCAAAGCTTTCAGACAGAAAATCCGGGTGAAGTTTTAGCATGAATCTGCATTTAGGAGAATCTCCCCTGGTAAGGTAGTTCTTTTGATCTTCATCGAAATAAACTAATTAAAGTATTAAAAAAAATGCCATAACATGTTTTTGTCATCTTTGCACTGAACCTGTGTTGTATACTATGAACCAATCCATGTACCTAGAAAAACAGAAATGGAACTGAAAATGGAAAGCTATTTTCTTTTTTCCTGAAGAAGATTTCTCTCTAGGTCTCTTTCCATTATTGTTAATTCTGTTGTTGCTATTCCCATCTCTCCCATTTCCTAGGTTTTAGTGTTGGCATTTTTATCACAATATAATAAAGTATTGTTAAAACTTTATTTGTCACTACTTTATATTATTTGTGTTAACAAATTTGTCATAAATAAGTACAGTTATTATGACCATATAGTGTTGTCACACATTTGATAGGTTTTAGTGTCGGCAACTTTGTCACAATAAAATGAAGTACTATTACGACTTAATTCATCACTATTTTATATTATCTGTAACGATAAACTTGTCATAAATATGTGGCGATAAACTTGTCAATATTTGTGTCACAAAAGTGTTGCATAATTGTGACCATTTTTTAAATTAGTCACTATTTCATTAGTGACAGAGGTATTTGTGACGAGAGTTGGCGACTTCAAAAATTGGACACTATTAAGAAAAATTAAATATTATAGTTGAGAAAATTTAAATTAGTGTAAAAATAAATTTAGCTACTAAAAATGTCAAATCATTTCAATAATTTATGAAACTATAAACTCAAAATTAATTAATATTACATAAATTTATACTTTTTATTTTTATCTTTTAAATTATATGATTTGAAAAATTTATATGGTGTCCCAAAATTTTCAAGTAGTTTTAACATGAAGTTTGTAATATAATGATATATGATTCTTATAGAAAATACAATAAATATTGATATATGGTGAGTAAAATAATATAATGATATATGATAAGTAGTATAAGATTTTAGTTAGAAGTTTAGCAATTCTTACATACAAAACAATAAATAAAGTTTTACGCCCATCCTTTTGAAAAAAAGAAATAATTATTTTTCTAGATTACAAGTGACATGAAATTCGGTAGATAAGATAAAGTAGTTTCTTATGTCTGGATTTCTAAGAAAGCTCCTTGCACGTTCAAAGACATTAATTGAAACAATCACAGATTTCCCCTAGGAGTTGGTTTATTGACAGGTTTATTGACACCCTCTTCCAACAACGTCTTGGCTTTAACTAAACTAGTAGAAGATACAGAAAACAATTTTCCAAATGCATTATGAATCATTAGATTAGATGAACATGTAACATGCGTTTCACCTAAAGAGTAAACAGTATAGAACAATCAAAGTTAATCAAACGGTATAAAGAACCCAAATTTGAACACATGTATAACTGATTAAATGACTTTATCATCATCACAATGAATAAACATAGTTTTGCAATCAACGACTGTTCCGAAACAATCAAATTTTCTAATCTTGTATGGACCATCGGCATATATACAATCAACTGTTCATCTAACAGCTTCCTAACATAAAATGAAATATAGATAATAAAGAAAGAGAGCTAATTCGGATGATACTAACAAGCTTGAAGAAAAAGATCGACCATTGAAGGCAAGGAATGATTAGACTTTGATGATGAGATTTCTTGTGCATTGATTTATTCTTCATTAGAGAGAACTTTGCCACATTCCACCCATTGATGTTTATTTTTGTCACCAAAAACTAGCTGTCACATTGACATTCCACGATAAATTTATATTAAGAATTTTATTCTAAAGAATCAATAAAATAAAAAAATTCATAAATATAATCAATATAGAAGCAAAGTGTACAATTTAATAAGGAAACAAATATTATATGAAGTTATATGTAGTTAACAAAATATTCATAAAAGAAACAAAGTTCATCGGAACTTAATTTTTTAAGCATCCAAAAATTCCTTGCACAAGCACAATCTATATTTGCCACTCAAATTTAAAGATGCAGAAAACACATACAAGAAATCCAACCAGATGTACAGACTTACTTGAAAAGTTGAACGAAGATTAGGGATTGAAGTTGTCTCTCAAAAGCAAGGCTTTATGATCTTTAACTACTTGTTGGAAATCTGGATTAAGCCAGAAGACACTAAGTTAGTAAAAAAAAAAACTAAGTAATTTCGTGCCTCCAAGAGAAAGCTAATGACTACCTATTATAAAACAATGAGCAAAGGTAAAAAGAAGAAGAAAAGGTGTAAGCAAGACAGAGGAATCCATATTTGGCAACTTGACTAGCTCAGAGAAAAAGATCACCTTGGATGGTTCAACCATAATTAGGAGGCATTTGGAAGCTCTTTCAGTGGAGAAGGTTTTCAAGTTATTCCTCTGTTTGGGTAATTAGGTTTTTAATTTCATAAAATGACATGGTTTTAGCTTGATCTTTGGTGACGAATACAAAAATCATTGCAAAAATATGAAACTTTTGTGACGATTTTTATAATTTGTCGTCAAACCCTATTCGTACATATTACACTCTATATATTATAAAAATTATATATAATATATAAAATTTATATAATAGTATAGAATTTATATATAATAAATAGATAATTATGATTAAATAGACTAATAAATTACATAAGATATGAAAAAAATTTATCTATTATCTATACAATCATAAATCCTTATCCTAATTTAAATTATTATCTATACATTCATATAACATTAGATTAAGTACCATATATAATTATATTAATTACAATATAATGAAAAATAATTCCAATATAGTAAAAAATGGAAAATATGATATTAAATATTTAATATTAAAAAACAAATTTAATATTATTAACAATGATTGCAAGTATAAAAATAAATTTAGCTAACAACAATGTCGTTTCAAAAATTTATAAAATTAGAAACACAAATTTAATTTACATTACATAAATTTTCTTTTTATTTATCTCTCTTATAATATATGATTTTACAATTTTATACGCTGTCACATATGTATATATATATATATATATATATATATATATATATTATAGAAATTATATATTACAAAAAATTTGTTAAATATAAATATAAATATATATCAAAAGAATTGGCGATGATTTTGCTTCCTTTTGTGATGCTTCTACGGAAACGCCGCCTAAATTGATGCATTTTGGCAATGGTTTTAATAAATAGTCACCAAAGGAGAAACATTTCACAATGTTTTTTTCAATATGTCCCCAATGGTCTACCTTTAACAACAATTCAATGAGATCGTTGCAAAAGGGTTACCTATTTATATTGTTGATGATTATGGAAATCGTCGCCAATTGTCAATATTTGGCGACATTTTACTAAAATCGTCACTAAACGTGGGAACATTCTTAAATATAACACAAAAATGACGTTGTTTATTGTGACAAAAATGATGTCGTTTGTTCCACAACAAACAACATCATTTTTGTGTTATTTTAAACAAGAAAATAAAGCCCACAATTATTTTTTCGTTTTCATTTTCCTTCTGCTTTCATTTTCTTTTAGCTTCTGTCATCGTCTTCTTTAAGCTTGTTGGTCTTCGTTGTCGTCTCTGGTTTATTGTCTATCGAGGCAAGTCGTTTATTCTTTGCACTTGAGTTTTTATGTTTTGGTTTCTTTGTTTTATTTGATTTTTGTATTGTGCTAGGTTTTGAGTTTCAACCGTGTATTGCTGTGATTTGGTTGATAGTGAATGTGTGTGATAATAATAATGAAGATGGTGAGATGGTAAATGTGTCCAGAACGGGTTGATTAAAGCTTAGATAGATTAGGAAGCTTGTTTGAGTACTACCTATAACATGTTCGATGAAAGTTCCGATAGAGATTTTTGCTTTTGTTTGAATTGTTTCATAACTTTTTTTAAATCAAGGGGTTTGTTTGAATCGTTTCATAACTTTTTTTAATCTCTACTTAATTTTATTACTTTTAGAATATGATCAATTATGACAAATAAGACATCATAATTTAGTCTTCTCTTTTGCTTTTATGATCAAAAAGTTAGATCTCCTCTATGCACTTCTCAACACAGAGGATCATTGTGACCTAATTCAAAGATGCTCCAACTTAATTAGAAGTTCTTGAGGTATGAACATAAATAACTTTGTTGCCATGCTTCCTGGTTTATATGTACTTATCTCATCCTTGATTAGGGTATACTGTTAAAGTATCCTATATTGACTAATCATGAAAATGTTAAAGAGTTTATAGTGGTAAGGGCCAACTAACTAAATGACTAGTTATAGTCAGTTTGGCAATGATTGACCCAAGCCCAATTCTTGTTATTGGGTTCTACACTATACCCATATTAAAAATTCTAACATGGTATCATAGTAGGTTTGGTCTGGATTTTTAATTTCACGATTGTCCGTCTGGATGTCCAGTCCCATCGACTCAGTATGGTTACCGTTGCGTTTATATCAAGTGACAACTGGATGTCCAGTTCTAGTTGCATTTGAGGGGGAGTGTTAGAGTATCCCATATTGACTAAACATGAAAATGTTAAAGAGTTTATAAGTGTTAAGGGCTAACTAACTAAATGACTAGTTCTAGTAATTTTGGCAATAGTTAACCTAAGCCCAATTCTTGTTAATGGGTTCTACACTCTACCCATATTAAAAATTCTAATGTGTCAAGAATCCCACATCGAACAAGTGTGAATGCATTCAGCCATTTATGATGGTGTGCAAACCTCTCCTCTCAAGCTAGCTTTTGGGGGTGAGTTAAGCCTTTCAATATGGTATCAAATCCCGTTTGTCTCGATGGTTTAAGGCGGTGCCCAATTCTATCCATTTGCTTAATATGCTCAGCAGATGTCCAACCCTGCTTTGGGCTGAGGGGGTGTGTCAAGAATCCCACATCGGATAAGTGTTAGTGCATTCAGTCATTTATAATAGTGTGCAAACCTCCCCTTTCAAGCTAGCTTTTGGGATGAGTTAAGCCTTTCAACATATACGTCCATATTTAATGTCCTTACTTCTTTATGATTTTTTTGGGTTTTATTTATTAGTTGCCTCATCGAGTCTTGTTTTGTTTTATTGTATTTGTGATGTTTTTGACTTTTGTTTACAAAATAATAATAAAAAAGAGGTTGGGTAGTTGAAAATAAAGTCATAAATACCTTACGATACTGAAATTGAGTTTTGTTCTCATACGGTACTTCACTAGTACTAATTAATATCAAGTACAATTTCAGATAATTTTTAAGATTTATAAAATAGTCATTAAATTTTTAAAATTATCTGAAAGTTTACCTAGTATTAATCGATAATGTCCTTAAAATTTTAAAATTACAAAATAGTTCATCAATATATATACTGTATAATTTATAATTTCACATCTACCTTGTCACAAAAAATCATAACAATACAAATTTGAAAAAACAACAATCCATTTATTTTTATTAATATCACTTTTCACATTTTTCAAATATAAATAATACCACAATTAATATGAAAAAGATCATTAATCATCATACAAATATAAAATTAAGGACAATACAAAGTATTTAAAATATTTCAATTTCATCATAGAATAAATAATAATTACATGAAAACAACAAATAAAAAGAATAATAAATGGTTGGGTCGGATATGTCGGGTCCAAGTCCAATCTCACAGGCCGATCAATCAGTCTCACCCCATAGATTGATTTGGGCTTAATCCACATATTCACAGTAATCCACATATTCACAGCCCGTTAGCATGAGGAAACCTCCCATGCACGAACGTAAGACAGCATGAAATCCTATATAAGGTATCATCTTCTCTTAACAGAGGTATGCCGTCTAAAACATAGCTTCTTCTCCACGTTCTAAAAACCCTACCTCCACCAAATCACTAACTTGAGCGTCGGAGGGGCCAATCGGGATCTCACCCCCGACTTGCCCTCCTTTTGTTTTGCAGGTGTTTTCTACGCGAAGATCATCACAGGAGATTACCTATCAATGGATCCAAACGGTAACGCACCGTTCGGCCAGAATCCGGCTGAACCAAATGGCACCCACCGTGGGGCCCGACTTCCGGGCACCACGTCCAGAACCACGCAGATCAGCCAGGCGGCGGCAACTAATCCTGATGTAGCCGCAGTCGCAGCTTTGGCGTTGCAACGTCTGGTCTCGCAGCTACCTGCGACACGACCGCCTGCACCACATGTCTCACGCACTGAATCCTCGCATCCGAATGGTCAGCAGCAGCCTCAAACCTTGGAGCAAGAGGAACAGAGTGCGGCTTCGGAGGACAACGTTGCGTTCAATACGCATCCGAACCCCCAGTACCGGTCAGAAGCAGATCCTCCTCCGGCTGTGCACACTACTTTGACTCAAAAGCAGATCGAGGAAGCTGCTGACTTGTTGATCCGCCAACTCTTGCAATCTCAACCACCGCAGCAACCGCCGTCAGTACGGCCAACCGCCCGACAAATCAGCGTGAGTAACGATCATCGCCCGTTTGAAGCCCTAGAAAAAACCGCGGATGATCGGGTTCACGAGGCTATGAGTTACCGACCGGATCGCCCGATGGCGCAGTACAACTCTCCCTTCACTTTGGAGATACTGGATAGTCTCCCGGCACCTGGAACAAAAATACCAACCCCCGAGAAGTACAATGGGAAGACCGACCCCTTGGACTATCTGCAGCACTTTCAGTCCATGATGAGCCTACATTGCGTTCCGGATGCCATCCAATGCAAGGCTTTCTGCACGGCCTTTCAGGAGGGAGCTCGGCGATGGTTCAACAGCCTACCCCCGGCCTGTATCACATGCTTCGAAGACTTCAGGCTGCTCTTCCTGAACCAGTTCGCCACTAGTAAACGGCCGCAAAAGACCGCTCTGGAAGTAATGCAACTTACCCAAGGAAGGAATGAGAGCTTGCGGGAATTTATTGCTCGGTTCAATAACGAAGCAGTCGAGGTGCCCGACCTCACCTGCTCGTCCATGTTGGCCGCACTCATGAATAATACGAGGGACGAGGAGTTCAAGAAGTCGTTAGCCCTCGATCAGCCTCGCTCGGTTCAGGAAATAAGAAATCGGGCGGATAGATATATTCAGCTTGAAGAAGTGCTGAAAAACACGAGGCGTCGGACGGAAGATCGCTCGCCGAACGACAGGGCGGGCAACCCATACAAGCGGCAAAAGGGCCAGTCGAA
>JANZLX010000211.1:21518994-21532327 GCA_025531955.1 Erythroxylum orinocense | reverse complement strand
CCTGAAATTATTTCTTAACCAATTCTATACATTTTATTATTATCAAAACATAGAAGGATTTTATTTGTCAACCACCATTGGTCCAACACAAGGTAGTCAATTGTGTGTGCTTAATTGTTCTATGCGTGCTTTATTTGTGCATGAGGCCCATAATGGTGGATTAATGGGTCATTTTGGGGTTGCTAAGACTTTGGATATTTTTTATGAACATTTTTATTGGCCTAGATTGCATAGGGATGTTGAACGTGTATGTGCCAAGTGTATTGCATGTAGGCAGGCAAAAATCACTGTCAAACCTCATGGATTGTATACCTCTTTACCTGTGCCTACTAAACTGTGGGTTGATGTTTCTATGGACTTTGTTTTGGGCTTGCCTAGGGCAAAGAGGGGTTTTGATATCATCTTTGTTGTGGTTGAACGATTTACTAAGATGGCGCATTTCATTGCATGTCATAAGACTGATGATGTTGTGTATGTTGCTGACTTATTTTTCAAAGATGTTGTTAGATTGCATGACATTCCCAGGTCTATTGTGTCTAACAAAGATGCTAAGTTTTTGAGCGATTTTTGGCGAGTGTTGTGGGGTAAATTGGGTACGAAATTGCTTTATTCTACTACTTGTCATCCATAGACAGATGGACAGACTGAGGTAGTTAATAGGACCTTGGGTACCTTGTTGCGTGCTATAGTAGGTAAAAATTTGAAAACTTGGGGTGAATATTTGCCATTTATTGAATTTGCATATAATATGAGTGTGCATTCTACCACAGGTTTTTCACCTTTTGAGCTTGTCTATAGTTTTAATCCTTTGACTGTTTTGGAATTGGTGCCTTTACCCTTGTATGAGTTGTCTAGTACAAATAGCAAGAGGAAAGCTGAGATGGTCAAGGAGTTGCATGAGAAGGCAAGACAGTATATTGAGCAGAGGAACAAGGTATATGCGAAGCAATCCAACAAGGGGCGAAAAATGGTGACTTTTGAACCTGGTGATTGGGTTTGGGTGCATATGAGGAAGGAGAGGTTTCTTTCCCAAAGGAAATCCAAGTTGAGTCCTAGGGGTGATGGTCCATTTCAAGTGTTGGCGTAGATCAATGACAGCGCCTATAAAATTGATCTTCCAGGTGAGTATAATGTGTCTGCTATTTTTAATGTTGCTGATCTTTCTCCTTTTGATATGGATCCAGATTCGAGGATGAATTTTTCTAAGGAGGGAGGGATTGATATAAGCGGGACCATGGACAATCGAGCAAGGCCAGGTAGAGAGATAGTTATGCCAGAAGGGCCCATGACCAAAGCTAGGATCAAAAGATTTAAAGAGGCTCTTTGTACGCATGTGGGTTTTTATCTTGAGAAGATGGCGAGCTCCAAGCCTATTGGAGGAGAGTTTAATGGAATTGAGCTCAAACTAATCCATTTAACTCAAATCCTTGGACCGGATACATTTAGAGCTTGAAGACAAAAGACTTGGGCTATTTTACTGCTTCATCATTTAAGCCCAAGAGCATATCAGTCCTATTTATTTAATTTTTAGACTTCGTTTTATTTTGGTCTTCTATGTATTTTTAGCCCAATCTTTTATTATTTGACCTAGGTATAAATACTTATGTTTTAGAATTTTTGGGGGACAACTTTTAGATCAGAATTGCTTAAGGGTCGTCGGCTTCAATAGGGAGAAACATTATTCTCTTGTTCTTGTTAATTTTCGAATTATCTTTCACTTATCAATTGCTTTTTCAATTGTGGCGTGTCGATTGTTCGTTTCTTTTAGTTTTATTTTGATTATCGGGATTGCTTAGAATAAGTTTCCAAAAGGTGTCGTATAAATCAAACTTTGCGTATCTTTATTTTCTTAATTGTTGAATTCAAAATTTTCATCTTTCTTAATTCCTCAAGGTCAAAAACACTCCAAACAAAAACATCAATCGATAACATCATCAAATCGACGTCAATCATTTCGCAATGTGCGTTTTTAGGAAACATAGATAATTATGTGTGAAGACGAGATTGATAAAGTATCTATGGCTGGCTTGTCCCAAGCGGCATTGGAGGTAGGAAAACAATCAATCGAGCAAGGGCATAGACCCACTTGGATATGAGTACGTGTCCCATAAGACCAAGTCATAGCAGCCTCTAGTCCATCCATAAAGCTCCACACTTGTATTGCTTGATGTAACCGTGAAAAAATCCCATTTCAACTCGTTTTTGCTTTGTGGTTTTGAGTTCATACTAGCTAGATTATAAGTTGTTATCGTTTGTTAAAGTTTCTATTGCGTGGCTTTAAACCAACGTCCTAAAATTTCTTTGATTTTTGAAATTATGAGCATTACTTACCGCCTTAAACACTTTGCAAATGATTTGAGAATCCTTTTCACACTAGAGCTTGGAATGAAAGAGACGGACCAAAGAAAGCATCAACTTTTCTACCGGATCAACATTTGTGTGGTAGAGTGCAAAAGTGGATCGGTTTGCTTTTTCTCGACTTCGATCACTTGAGGACAACTCTTGCTTCAAGATTTATGTTAGCGTTTTACTTGTGTTGCCTTCCCAGTTCTTCTGTCATTTTCGGTTCCCTTCAAATTTCAAAAGCTTGCTTTTTTTCCTTTATGGTTATTGGCAATTAGTTGCATTATGAGTTGTAGATAAATGTCATAATTCTGTGCCAAGGAAACATCTTCCTGCACCGGCCTAATTTAGATCGTCTTGTTAATGATTGCTTCCACACAACCTCTCATGTGATGGTTAGAGAAAACATGGAGAGTTAGGTTTATTTCCTTGTGTAGAATTAGTCAATGTTATCAAAACTTAATCAGTGTCAACATATGCCATGAGATTTCGAGGCAACCATGATTTAACAGGTCTGTGATCATTATTTTGACGGTGATATTTTCAAAAAAATGATTAATTAACATGGTCAATCAAATTAGACGAAAACAAATACACATATATGATTTTAGTTTTATCAATCTGTAACATTAACATATCCAATATTAGTCCAAGTTACACGTTGCCAAAACTTGTACTAGTACTTACAAAAACTTATATTTTGTTCATATCATGCATGGGTGAAAGAAAACTGAAAAGAAAGTGCTTGTCAACTCTTACATTTTGGATCTGTTATTAGGACCCAGAAAGGTAAAGACGCAAAATAACCAAAAACGTTTTTGTAGTTATTATTGTTGAATTTAATTATAAAAATCTCCAAATTTTCAATCAAAACCAAAAAGACAAGAGAGGGAAAGGAGAGAAAAGGAGTCACCTTTGACCCACAGGCCCTCCTTCTCTCCTTCTTCCTTTCTTCCTCCTTTCTTCTTCTCCATTTCCTTTGATTTCCATTAAATTCTGTGACCAACCGATCTTGTGGGTCTCTCTGATTATTATATTCCGACAACATACTCTATATAATTCGACATTTTTCCTGTGGTTTTTGATTCTTTCAGCAGGTTGTTAATGGTAAAGGTTTTGTCTTTGTATGTTCAATCGTGATTGGTTATCAAGGATCATGGGCGCTTGCTTCTCCACAATCAAAGTCAGTGGTTCTAACAGCAACAATAATCACAACCATAAGGCCGCCGGAGACGGCGGAAACGAGACTGTCTTCTCCGTTCACAAAAACCGCAAAGCTGGCCCCAGACCTCATCCGATTTCGGTTGCGCCACCGTCAACTATCAAGACACAAGCTTCTCACCAGAACGAGACCCAGAAGAACCAACGACAATTCCAGCAGCTAAAAGTCAAAGGGAAGCAGACTTCGAAGAAACAAAGTGGTCTGATCCCATGCGGCAAAAGAACGGATTTTGGGTACGACAAAGATTTTGATAAGCGGTATACGATGGGGAAATTGTTAGGTCATGGGCAATTTGGCTACACCTATGTCGCCACTAGTAAGGCTAATGGTGATCGTTGTGCGGTAAAGCGGATTGAGAAAAATAAGGTATTAGTTTGTTTCTTTTGCCCTTGTTATTTCTTTCTAGTCAATACTGCCAAGTTGGGTTCTTTATGCTTGTTTAGTCTCTCATTCCCTGGTATTTGTGAAAGTTTGGGACTTTGCAATTTTGTTCATTCTTGTACTTTTCAAATGATATTCCAGTTAATGGCTTGTTGGAGAAATCTAGAGAGTCGTTTTGCTTCTTTTTTTGGTTTTTGTTTTTCGAACAAATCATTATGGTCAATTTCATGTCGTGTTGTTATTAGCGGTGGTTTGATTCCAAAGATTCTTACTTGTGGATAATGGCGGATTGATTACAAATTTCTTGAAGCGTATTTAGCTTTTCAAGTAGATAGGTTCCCTTTCTTAATTGTCGGTTCTAATACTGATCTGTCTTCCTTAGATAGCAAGCGCCGTGTTAGGTGTGTCTTCTGTTGTCTGAACGAAGATCACGAGGACCATGGATGATATTTCTCGAATTGACAGATGTATATCTTATAATTCTGAGGATCCAAGGATACTTTCTTGTGATGTTTGTCTAGACTGGATTTGCCAGGTTTTATGGTCTAATCCTAGTTTAATAGCATGCATGTCGAAAACAGTTAACCCGGTAAATCCAAGACATTGTTTCAAGAATGATTAATTGATTGAATGTTGCCACTATTAACTGTAATGATGACACTAAATGTATAGTGATCCTGATAATCAAAGTTAGGATGCATTCTCACCAACATTAGTATTTGTGTTCAAAAGATGTGCATCTTCTGTTTTTCACTTGCGGGATTGGAAAGAGCTCGTGTTCTGCTGCACATTGCACAAAGAAGTTCGGAAAATAGCTCCTCAACAAACTTGGCCTTTCATGTTTGCCCCGTGAAAAAGTTCATTGTTCTTTTTATATTGTTTTATCTCCTTCTGCAGTGCTTTTAACAGCTGGTTGGCAAGGGGCTGAAATTTCCTTTCTTTCTTGTATAAAGACTTGGTACTGATTTAGGGTTCAAAAGACTAGACAAATTTGTGACTGGATAATGTGAAGGCTTAAAGATGGAGCCCATTTTTCTGCACTTGGCTATCAGAAAGCCTAATGGTTCTTAATATTTTTCGTTAGTTACTTGTTCATTCACATATTGTAATCACCTTTGACTTTGTTGGTAGATGGTTCAACCTATTGCTGTTGAGGATGTTAAACGAGAGGTTAAGATATTGAAGGAACTTGCTGGCCATGAGAATGTGGTTCACTTTTACAATGCATTCGAGGATGATTCATATGTATATATAGTCATGGAGTAAGTAGTATCATCTTTTCTGAACATCAAAAGCGTCATTTTGGTTGGATTAGATATAGTTTCTTTGTCTTATTAACATTCATTTCGGACGTTTCATTTGTTGCTGCTATGCTCATTGTTACTTTGTGGTCCTTAAAATTGTTACTAGGTTATGTGAGGGTGGTGAATTGTTGGATCGAATACTAGCAAAGTAAGAATTCAAATTTGAGCCTTTCCACATCTACTTTTTCCATCTGAGATCATGTCTTAAGCTTGTAATTCTAAATGGACACAAGTTTTGATTTATTCGTTCATCATGATATTCTTTGCTTTATCTTTTTCTATCAGGAAGGACAGCCGCTACAGTGAGAAAGATGCAGCAGTAGTTGTACGACAAATGCTCAAAGTAGCAGCTGAATGCCATTTACATGGTTTGGTGCATCGCGATATGAAACCAGAGGTATGCACAATTTTTACGCAGTTGATAGTATGCTTGGCTTATGTTTGCACGGTGATCTGAAGTTGTTGAATTTCTTGGTTATAGAATTTCCTTTTTAAATCTACCAAGGAAGACTCACCTCTGAAGGCAACAGATTTTGGTTTGTCAGACTTTATAAAGCCAGGTGACTAATATTTCCATCTCATGAATATCTTATCCTTCCTTGTATTTGATTAGCTCTTAACAAGGATAAAAGGGGATCAAAGTAGGAGAGTAAGACAAAAAAGAAACCCATGCATATGATTATGAGATTATGAGATGTATTTCGTGATAGAAACTGCCCTGAAGCAAACTGGCAGATTAAGTCTGAAAGGCTTATCCATTTTTTAAAACTGCAGGTTCTTCAATATCTTGTGATTCTGTAGTTAACATTTATTGTAATGCTGTGAATTTAAATTTATTTTATTTGAATGCAGGGAAGAATTTTCATGATATTGTCGGCAGTGCTTACTATGTTGCCCCTGAAGTATTAAGACGCAAGTCCGGACCTGAATCAGATGCCTGGAGTATTGGCGTCATTACATACATCTTACTTTGTGGGAGACGCCCTTTTTGGGATAAAACAGAGGATGGTATTTTCAAGGAGGTGCAGTATTTCCTTTAATTTATATATGTTTTTCTGTGTCCAGTCTTGTTTCATGCATGCTGTATTAAACTGCACCATATTAAGCATAGAATTTGCAGTACCTTCCTGTTTGTGCAAATAATTCATTTTCATCATATTCACATTTATTAGTACCTTCCATCATCTTCTTCTTCCTCAAAATATTCTGGGGTTAATTTAACTTCATTCTTGGTTTTGTTTATCCGAAGCAATATGAGAAGAAGCCTGCCAAAGGTACTAATGTCTAATATTTGCAGGTTCTAAGAAACAAACCTGATTTTCGCCGCAAACCCTGGCCAACCATAAGTAATAGTGCAAAAGATTTTGTGAAGAAGTTATTGGTGAAGGATCCTAGGGCCAGACTTACTGCTGCTCAAGCCCTATGTATGTTTTCTAGGAATCTCTTTCTAGCATTTATAGATGTGTTGTTGGTTCAAAAACAATTTCCTTTTCTATTCCTTTCTATAAGTTCATTGTGTTGCAATTTCTCACTGGATTTGACTTTTCCAGCACATCCATGGGTCAGAGAAGGGGGAAATGCATCTGAGATCCCCATTGACATATCTGTTCTGAGTAACTTGCGACAATTTGTGAAGTACAGTCGCTTGAAACAGTTTGCTCTAAGGGTAAAACTAATTTTCATTTTGTTAGATTATTACTATTCTCTTCCCTTCTCCTTGCATTGTTCTTCTTGCACTTTAACCTTGTATTTGACAAATACATGAAACCTGACAGGCATTGGCTAGCACAATTGATGAAGAAGAGCTCGCTGATCTAAAGGATCAGTTTGCTGCAATTGATATGGATAAGAATGGTGCAATTAGTCTTGAAGAGATGAGACAGGTAATCTTTTTCGCAGGAGACTAAAGTTTGACCTTGAATCTGGGTTTAGTTTCTGAATGTAGCTTCTCTTGATCCTGTAAATTTGAAATACTTAATACAGGCCCTTGCTAAAGATCTTCCATGGAAGATGAAAGATTCACGAGTGCTTGAAATTCTTCAAGCGGTAAGCAGTAATGTTGTTTCCTCTACGTTAATGCTTCTGAGATCAAAGAATAGGAAAATCATTATGTGGCCTTGATCTCGTTTTTGGTTCTGGTCAGTTTCTCATCCATTGATAGGAGTATGCATTAATTAGCCGATAGGTTACTGTAGATGTCCTTTTAGGGAGAAATTTCACTAAAATAATCCTTGTTTGGTAATATTTTCTCCAGCACAAATTTGTTTCAAGTGATCCTCTCTGGTGCTTGTGAAGCAGTGTTGATATTTCCCCTACTTTTTATGCTTGCACTTGGTTACTAATTTATTTCTATGTTGAGGAAGTTAATGACGTCTCGCACTTTTTGATGCAGATTGACTGTAATACAGATGGGCTTGTTGATTTTCCTGAGTTTGTTGCAGCTGCTCTACATGTGCATCAATTAGAGGAACATAACTCTGAGAAGTGGCAACAACGGTCACAAGCTGCCTTTGATAAATTTGATCTTGATAAAGATGGTTACATAACTCCGGAAGAGCTTAGAATGGTGAGTAGATTTCTGTTTGTCAAAGATCCACCCACGTGGTCCCTTTCCTTGCCAAGAACTGCAACTTTCATTGAGCTCCTAGGTTTTATCTAAGCAGTTCTTGATTATCAAGTACAGTTGTGCTTCAAGAATTTCGCAAGTTCAAAATAATTAGTTTCATCATTTCTCTTGTACAAAAGCAGCACATTGTCGTAGTCTGATAATTTTGTAGTTATAGCTGTTCTATCATATTGGATTTGGGGCAGTGGCTAGTCTGTATTGCCTGAGACCGTTCCCGCATCTATCGCGTTTTTATTGTCATGGCACCCATTTATTGACATGAAAGTTCCTTATTTTGTGCAATAAATGTCTAATAATAGAGGAAGGTCTATCAAATCCTAGGACTTATGGATGTGGAAGGTTCAAGTATGCTTGCCTGAGCGTGAAGCTGGCGTCTTTTGACTCTTGGAATTATGTGTTCTACATTAGATCATTCCTACTAGTTTATAAAAAATGTGATACCTTTCTGATTTTACTTTGTTGCCTTGTAGCATACTGGCTTAAGAGGTTCCATTGACCCGCTACTTGAGGAGGCAGACATAGATAAAGATGGTAGGATAAGTCTTCAAGAGTTCCGTAGACTCTTAAGAACTGCAAGCATTAGTTCACGAAATGCACAGAGTCCGTCTATTCGTGGAGCTCTTTGATGCAGTTGAAGAACTGGTGTTTTAAGATTGAGATGAGAGCTCTCCTATCCAGAAGTTGAATTTGAAGGGTCAAACAGTCTGAAGACACTGCATCTCCAGCTTTCTCTAAATTACTCGTGGTTACTATCTTAGCCCCTCTTTCTGAGTCTGTAAATGGTTGATTTTCACGTGGGGCGCAAGTGTCTAGTAAGAGGAAGGAGTGGATGAAATGGAGGTGTATTGATTATAAGAGTTGGTATGAGTCTTTGTGGCAGATTTACTCCAGTGGTGGTGCTTATGCTAGTGTACATTCTTTGGGAGTGCCGGGGGACCTTTCCTTTGCTTTGTGCCCCACAACTTGTACAATAACTACAACCAATAATATGTCAATGAAAGGCTGATTGCTCAATTTATTTGTCCACTTATCATTTTCTTGCATGAGTTGCCACATGTAGCATTCTGATACCGGCGCTTCAAGCTTCAAGTTAAAGATCTTACAGCCTTAGTGGCAACATATATAGGCGGCCCTTTGCTTAGGTCAATTTGTAATTTGGATGATAAAGGTTCTTATGGTTCTGGTAGTTCCAGGGAATCCCATTTGTCTAGGAAACTAAACTTGTACTTATCTAGGAAGCCATTTGCTTAGGTCAATTTGTAATTTGGATGATAAAGGTTCTTATGGTTCTGATAATTCCATGGAATCCCATTTGTCTCGTAAGGTAAACTTGTGCTTATCTAACAGTTCCAACCATATATATTCCCCTAATCTGCATGCACAGGTAATATAACTTAATGTGTTGGTCTGGTAATGTGGGAAATTGACCTCCATGTGTTTATGGTAGAGTAAGGGTAAGAAAATTCCAGAAAATGGACAATATGTATTGATAAAACTTTTAGAGCTATAGCTCCCCAGCCAAAGGCCGTACATGCATGATTCTCTCATCATTTTTAACTAACTTATATCTTCCTCCTACCCGTACACCCCACACAACATTCCCTTATTCTCCCTAACGGTTAAGCATGCATGCATCACACTCCAACTGATCATTCTCTCTCCACCTCAACGTTCCACTTCTTCTTCCTCTGATAAACCAGTAACGGTTTCGGTTCATGGCTAACAATACGCCCTCCCTGGAAACAGACCTTGTCCACAAGGTCTGACTCAAGAAATTGCCCCCGAAAATCAGAATAGTTGATCCAAGTAGCTTCATCAGGTCCTTTGGCAGCCCATTTAACCAACAGTTGGTGACAAGGAGTGGCAGGAGGGTCGAAGGACTTGGTCTCAAGAATGTGCTCTGGAATGAAACTTGATTGTTCAGCAATTAAATTGGAAGGAAGCTCACCTGAAACTTGATGGTCACCTGTTGCCTTCTTTAGTTGAGAAATGTGAAAAATGGGATGAACCCGCGAAGTCTGTGGCAAGTCTAATTGTACACCACCGAACTTAGTTTCTGCAGCACCCTAAATGGCCCGTAATAACGAGTGGTGAGTTTGTGATACACTCGTTGTGCAAGAGAGGTCTGTCGATGTGGCTGAATCTTTAAGTAGACCCAATCTTCCACCTGGATCTCAACATGACGTCGGTGTTTATTGGCCTACTTAGTCATTCTTTGTTGCGCTTTAAGCAAATTATAGCGTAGCTGTCTCAAGATTTCATTTCGGTCCTGATATTTTGCTGCCACTGCCGCAATCTTAAATTCTACCGATAAATACTGAACAAGAGTTGGAGGTTTCCGACCATACATTATTTCAAAAGGAGTGGTTTGAGTAGCACCCTGGAAGTTGGTGTTATACCAATATTCGGCCCAATGCAACCAACAACTCCAAGCTTTAGGCTATTCGGAAGAGAAGCATTGTAAATATGTTTCTAAACATCTATTCAAAACTTCCGTTTGGCCATCCGTCTTCGAATGGTAGGCAGTGCTCATTCTCAGTTGGGTTCCCCATCCTTTGAAAAATTCTAACCAGAGATTGCTCATAAATAAAGGGTCCCTGTCACTAACAATAGTGTGGTACTCCATGAAGCCTCACGATCTCCTTAGAAAACACTTCAGCCACCGATCGTGCAGTGAACGGATGGTGAAGACCAATGAAATGACCATACTTGCTCAAACGGTCGACTACTACCAACACACAATCAATTCCACGAGAACGAGGCATACTAGTGATGAAATCCATGGATAAATCCTCCCATACTTGAGTCGGTATGGGTAATGGCTGTAGTAACCCTGCAGGAGCTTGAGTGCTGTATTTGTTGCGTTGGCATGTTGGACATTCAGCCACAAACTTCTGAATCTGTTTCATCATCCCCACCCATTGAACATTGGCGGCCACTCTTCAGTACATCCTATAGGCTCCGGAATGTCCTTCTTGAGGGGTGCAATGGAACTCCTGAATTAGCTTAGGAATCCACGAAGAAGTAGCAGGTAAGAATAGCTTCCCCATAAAAAAGATTCTGCCATTCACAATCTTGTATTTCTTGAATTCAGCAGGGCAGTCACTAATCCGCATTTTAAGTTTCTGGTAAGTATCATCTGCTGTCAATTCTTTGTCTAGATCTGTCCATTGAGTCCAGCAAGGGAAAGAAATTGCGGACAACTCAACCTCCTCCTGTCGCCTGGACAACGAATCCGCAGCCTTGTTCAATATGTCTGGCTTGTATTTTATGTCGAACTCATACCCAATCAGCTTTGCCACCCAGTTTTGTTGAACCGGAGTCGTGATTTGTTGTTGAAGTAAATGCTTCAAGCTACAATGGTCTGTATGTACCGTAAATTTTCCCCCTACGAGATATGGTCGCCAATGTCGGATGGCCATCACAAGAGCCATTAACTCCTTCTCATAAGCTGGTTTAGCTAAATTCCGTGGCGCCAAACTTTTGCTGTAAAAGGCAATTGGTTGTCCTCCTTGCATTAATACTGCTCCTACCCCTCCCCCAAATGCGTCACATTCTACAACAAAAGGTTGGTGAAAGTCGGGCATAGCTAGTATGGGTGCAGTGGTCAAGGCCTGCTGAAGTGCGGTAAAGGCTGCTTGGGCTTCAGCTGTCCATGAAAACTTTTGCGAAGACTCCTTTTTCAGTAACTCGATCAATGGACGCGCTATGTTCCCATAATTTTGTATAAACCGTCGGTAGTATCCGGTTAAGCCAAGGAAAGCTCTCACCCCTTTTACCGATCGAGGTTGTGGCCATTTGAGAATACTCGCCACCTTTGCCAAATCCATAGAAACACCATCCACTGAGATTATGTGGCCCAAATACTCGATTTTGGTATGCCCGAACTGACTCTTCTTCTCATTGACAGAAAAGTGTTGCTCCTCCAATATCCCCAAAACAACCAATAAGTGACCCAAATGCTCTTCCCAATCCTTGCTATAAATAAGGATATCATCAAAGAACACCAGTACATACCGTCGCAAATATGGTCGAAAAAGCTCGTTCATTGTCGCTTGAAACATAGCCGGTGCGTTTTTCAACCCAAAAGGCATCACCTTGAATTCGTAATGTCTGGAATGCATCCTAAAGGCCGTTTTAGGAATATCTTCAGCTTGTACTCGGATCTGGTGGTATCCAGATCATAGATCGACCTTGGAATAGAACCTAGCCCCATGTAATTCATCCAGTAGTTTCTGTATCACCGGAATCGGATACTTATCCGCCACAATTACCTTGTTTAGCTCCCTATAGTCAACACAGAATCGCCACCCTCCATCTTTCTTCCTTACTAGCAAAACGGGACTGGAAATTGGCCTAAAACTTGGCTGAATTATACCAATTGCCAGCATCTTGGATACTTACCGTTCTATTTCATCCTTCTGCATGTGACCGTAGCGATAAGGCTTTACGCTCACAGCAGTAACCCCTTGCTATAAAGGTATACTGTGGTCAATTGTGCGACGTGGCGGTAGCCCCAAAGGTTCGTTAAACAATCTTGCAAACTTCTGAAGTAACTATTGTAAATCTGACTTCTGTTCAGCTGAACGTTCCCCCTCAGCTGAATTCAATTCTATCAAAAAAGCTTGCCAAAGTACCAAGCGCGCAACTAGTCGGACTTGATTTTTGCAAAAACCGAACTGTTGCTGAGGTATTAACAAGAGAAGGATCTCCATCCACTTTGATTGTTCGTCCACCAAACTGGAACTCCATATTCATACGACCATAGTTTGCTTTAACATCGCCCAACTATTGCAACCACGAGACTCCCAAAATGAGGTCGACCCCACCTAAAGGAAACACAAAGCAATCGACCAGAAATTTAGCTTCCCCAATCTCTACTGAGACATTTCGGCACAGACCCTGGGTCTTTTCACGTCACCCATCTCCCAGCCGTACGCCAGTCCGCAATGTTGGTTCAACATGGAGTCCCATCTTCTCTACTGCCCCTTTAGTGACAAAACAGTGGCTCGACCCACTGTCAACCATAATAATAACGGCTACACCACAACCCAACCCTCGTAGCTTCATGGTTTGGTGACTTCCGCACCCACCGAGAGCAAAATAAGGAAGTTCGAGATTCGTAAACTGCTGGTCGTTCGAAAGTTCCTGCGGCACCATCATTGGCGGCGTCCCCTCGCCCTTGTCCTCCGACGAATCGTTGTCGGCCAATATCACCGTGTGTAGTAAGGCTCCCTGACATTGGTGAAGAGGATGATAGGGTTGAAAGCAACGATAGCAAAGCCCCTTTGCCCTAATTTCTTGAAACTCTTTTTGGGTGTACCGTCGGACTCCTCTAGTTGGGGCTGAACCTGTATGGCCATTTGACCCAATGTTACTTCCTCCAGACTGAGCTGGCCCGGTGGTCCCCTTCCAATGACTCCAAGATTGGGCCGATCCAGCATTTGGGTGAGTCAC
>JANZLX010000211.1:21504978-21518894 GCA_025531955.1 Erythroxylum orinocense | reverse complement strand
ATTTGTTCCAAACAGTGTAATTGAATTCAATTCTAATATTACTGGATTTGTTCCAAACAGTGTAATTGAATTCAATTATAATATTACTGGATTTGTTCCAAACAGTGTAATTGAATTCAATTCTAATATTACTAGATTTGTTCCAAAATCCAAACAGTGTAAATTGAATTCAATCCCAACTTCATTAATGTAATTCAATTCAATTCATACATGAATTCAATTCACTATGTTCCAAACAGCTTATTAATGTTTGTAGTTCGTAGTTGGAATTGCTCTTATTCCTTCTTTTCCTTCTTTCTTTAGGGTTGCTAGCCGGGGAAGACTAGGTTGTCTTGGGCATGCAAAGAGAAGGGACACCGATTTCGATACCTATTAGCTTATCTTTTTTTTTTATTTGCTTCTTTTTTGAAAGAAGCAGTTGCAATTTTTTTGGGTGCGCAATAAAACCTTACTGCATTTTGTAACTTATAAATTATACGTTTTGATTAAGTCATAGGACGAGAAACTCGTACAGTCTAAGTGACGTTTGGAGGCCCAAACTCTTAAGGTCCAAGAATCTCTAGCCTTAAATGTTTTAGGGGTACTAGATTGTCTTGGGGAGTGTAAAGAGAAGAGACAACACAGTTGCTACTCTTTGGTGGTACAATAAACTCTTAGAGCATGTTAACTTGTAAATTATATGTTCCGAGTAAGTCACTTAACCAGTCAAACGACAAATTTAGCCTAAGTGACCGTTTGGAGGCGTAGACTCTTAAGTCTCAAGAATCTCTAGCACTTAAAAGCTCTGGGGAGAGTAGGTTTGTCTTGGCGAATGTAATGAGAAGGGACACATATTGTGTTGCCTATTAGCTTTTTTTGTTGCTTGTTTTGTTTGTTTTCTGTAACGAAAGAACTCATAGCTTTTATTTTTGGGTGCATATTAAATCCTCGGGTGCACGTTATAATTTGTAAACTACGTGTTCAGGGAAAGTGATAAAGTAAGGATTGGGAAATTCCAGCAAACAATAGACAAGTATATTGATAGACTCTATAGAGCTATAGCTCTCCCAGCCAAAGGCCATACAATAAAATGATCTCAAGAATAATCGATAGCCCCTTCAACATTTGCTAACTAACTTATATACTCCACCTAGAGTACCCGTACACCCAACACAATCATTCCCTTATTCTCCCGAACGGTTACACATGCATGCCTCACTCTCCAGCTCATCATTCTCTCTCCACCTTAGCATTCTGCTTCTTCTTCCTCTGATAAACCAGTAACGGTTTCGATCCATGGCTAACAATACGCCCTCCCTGGAAACAGACCTTGTCTACAAGGTCTGACTCAGGAAATTGCCCCCGACAATCAGAACAGCTGATCCAAGTAGCTTCATCCGGTCATAAGCTTTGTATGCACGAATAGTTAACAATCCATTCAAAGCTTCTCCGAATGGAGCGTAGACAGGTGATCGGCTTATGGAATCTAAGCGCTTTACTTCATGTGATGTGCCCTGGCCAATCGACAAAGCTGAATAAATTAGATTGTAGTATATAGGACCATGATTTTTGGGAGTGCTCTGATCGGTCCAACTACTCAACCAAGTACTGCTTGAAACTCGTAAACCTTCTGTCATGATATAGCACATAAAGAGTATCATTACCCCCCAAGTACCTCCTAGTGCATTCTTGTACCTTGCCAAGACTATATAACTGACAACACCCGTTTCCCGCTCTTGCTGCTTGATAAGAACGGATTTTCCCTCTTTGGGCTTTTTCGAATCCTTTGCGGTCTTTGGCAATCCATTCATTGTTCCATTAACTACAGGTGTGGAGGAAGTTTGTTGGTCAGTTGTTTCACCTCCTTCACTGTCTTTAACATACTCTGCCATTTTTCCAGCATTTTCCATCAGCTTTTGGAATAATACACCATTATTAGAGAGCTCCTTGAATGCTCCCTCCTCTTTTACCATACTCTCATGTACAAGGATGATTCTATCAACTTGAGAAAGAAAATGTAGCTGATTCGTAACCAGAACTCTTGTTTTAGTTTCCAACTCCGCCTTGATGCATTTATCAAAAACTTGCCAACCTATGTGTGCATCAAGAGCACTCAAGGAATCATCGCAAATATATGCAACTGAATTGGAATAGAAGGCCCTGGCCCTTGAAACTCTTCGCTTTTGCCCACCACTGATATTAACACCTCTCTCACCACTCTCCGTCAGATCACCTCCAGGCGGCAATTCAAGGTCATGCTGCAAAGATGTTACCTCTATTGTTTTCTCATATCTTGCTGAATCAAAGGCAGATCTAAATAGTATGTTATTCCGAGCTGTTGCTGGGGTATTAATTAGAGAAGGATCTCCATCCACTTTGATTGTTCGTCCACCAAACTGGAACTCCATAGTCATACGACCCCAATTTGCTTTGACATCGCCCAACTGTTGCAACCACGAGACTCCCAAAATAAGGTCGACCCCACCTAAAGGAAACACAAGGCAATCGACCAGAAACGTAGCTCCCCCTATCTCTACTGCAACATTTCGGCAGAGACCATGGGTCTCTTCACGTCGCCCATCTCCTAACCGCACGCCAGTCCGCACAGTTGGTTCAACACGAAGTCCCATCTTCTCTGCTGCCCTTTTAGTGACGAAACAGTGGCTCGCCCCACTGTCGAACATAATAACGATTGCTACACCACAACCCAACCCTCGTAGCTTCATGGTTTGGTGAGTGCCACCCCCACCGAGAGCAAAATACGGAAGTTCGAGGTTCATAAACTGTTGGTCGCTCGGAAACTCCTGCGGCTCCACCTCCGACGTCGTCCCCTCGCCCTTGCTCTCCGACGAATCGTCGTCGGCCAGGATCACCGTGTGTAGAACGGCGCCTTGGCATTGGTGAAGAGGGTGATAGGGTTGGAGGCAACGATAACAGAGCCCCTTTGCCCTAATTTCTTGGAACTCTTTTTGAGTGTATCTTCGGACTCCTCTAGATGGGGCTAAACCCGTTTGGCCACTTGACCCACCACTTGACCCAATGCTACTCCCTCCAGACTGAGCTGGTCCGGTGGTCCCCTTCCAATAACTCCCAGATTGGCCCGACCCAGCATTTGAGTGACTCCCCCCAGCTCCAAATCCACTCCTCCTTCCATCAGAAACTTGAAAGGTGGTTTGAGGCCCCTTGTCCCCAATTACCGACCCTGCTTTCACCCCTAAGCCAAAACCCTCTCGGTGAAAATTTGAATGCACACTCTTCTTCCTGCCCAAAACTTCCTGTTCATGTTCGATTTCTCTGGCTAGATTCATTGACCGATAGAGATCTACAGCCTCATGCGAACGAATCCGTGCCCTAATCTCCTCCTTTAGTCCATTCAGAAATTGCCCAATGAAAAACTCTTCTGAACATCCCCTAACTTGCACTGCCTTGGCCACGAAATCCTGAATAAATTCACCCACTACCCGATTTTGACGAACAGCCGCTAAAGCTTCAAAGGGGTTAGTTGCCAATGCACCTCCGAACCTAGTGAGCACTTCTCTCTTCACGTCCTCCCAGGTCATTAGGGGCTTCCGATCCTGAAGCCAACTTATCCAGTGGAGAGCATGACCCTCCATGCACACTAAAGCTAACGTGACCTTCTTCTCTTCCAGGGTTTCTTGCACCTAGAAATATTGCTCTGCTAATCGGACCCAGCTCATGGGGTCTACATTGGTAAAGTTCGGCAGCTCAATACGCTTGGCAGCTACCTGCACATCATCAAGAGTCACTACCCGTGCCGATGACTGCCAGGAACAGGGGTACTGGCCAAGCCCCCCTCTGTCATCGACGATTGCCCGCCTAATGTTTCTTCCGTTACTTTTCCTTTCAACGCAGCAACGAGCATCGATTTAATCTCACTGAGTTCTCCATCAAGCCTGTTAGTCTTTGCTCCAACGCTCCCAGACTCCTCTCTACCACTTCTAGCCTATTCTCTATTCTGGTGTTGGTCACGAGGATCCACGCTCACCGCACCAATTTTGGTAGAGTAAGGGTAGGGAAATTCCAGAAAATGGACAATATGTATTGATAAAACTTTTAGAGCTATAGCTCCCCAGACAAAGACCGTACAATAGATTGATATCCGAAATAAAAGATGATTCTCTCATCATTTCTAACTAACTTATATCTTCCTCCTAGAGTACCCGTACACCCCACACATCATTCCCTTATTCTCCCTAACGGTTAAGCATGCATGCATCACACTCCAACTCATCATTCTCTCTCCACCTCAACGTCCTACTTCTTCTTCCTCTGATAAACCAGTAATGGTTTCGGTTCATGGCTAACAGTTTACGAAACAAATCCAATAATTTTGGGATGATGTAAGAGTGTAGACGACGTTATGTTCCCTGGAAAGGACGGCACGATAATTTCATGAAAAAGCTGTTCACTTGGATGAAAGATCTTGCGAGTGGATTAAACACTGCCGAGGGTATACTGGAGTCTTTCAGATTCCTGCTTAATTATTACTCGCGAAAAAGATAAAAAAGAAAAGAAAGAAATATTCAAACAGAGCCTGTCCATTCTCGTTTGCAGATCATCATGAATATAGTATTTTGTCAATGTAGTTTCTGCTGTCATTGTTAACCGTTTGATTGAGGTGAACAGAGATACGAATAAACAACTGGAAAAGGCCTCTTACAACTAGACCCCTCACCTAAACCAACTAAAGTCAGGCACTTTATACAGATAATTTACAAATAATTCATCTATATTACAAGGAAGATGACGAGCCACTAACAAGGTTAAGCAGCATCTGCTGATTGAGTTTAATGCAATTGTTTTAGTCAGCTTGACTCAGAATGATAGTTGTTCATGTCTTGACCAGGTGCTAGTTGTCTTCCAAGTCATTATGTCACCAAAAATGAGGTTCTATCTCAATTGGTGCTTCTCTTTTAGCTGCCCAATGGAACTTGGTTAAACATCCACGAAACGGTCACGGTCAATCCATGTCACAACTGAAGCTCAAACTCGCCAAGTCTCATATTAATCACCAGCTCCCTCTTATGGAACATCAGCTTAAGAAAGTCGATGGAACAAAATCAGCAAACTTAAATATTTGGTTTTGGCACATCACCTACACTGTTAGACGAGCTATCCTGCAGACCTTGAGACGATGAAAACTTGCATGAAGAGCTACCACTAGAAAGCTTTCTTTCTTTGCTCTGTGACTTTTTCCCTTTTTTCTCTGACGATCCAGGAACTTTGAGTTCAAGGTCTGTTGCAACATCATCTGAATCATCACATTTTCCTATATCACTTCCCTTCTCATGATCGGTTGACTTGCTTTTGGAATCCTGTCTGCATGAGACATGGGAAGTAGAAGCATGTTGGGCTGATGGTTGGTCATTGAGAGGATTGGCAGGGGTTGGGTATGGAATGAAGGTTGAACAAGGACCAGGTATGGCACCAGGATTCTGATTTCCAAATAAGGGAAATGGCTGCAGAGATGGGTGCATGGGAATTGGTCCTGGAGACACAGGTACAGGAACAGTATATGAATATGGTGAAGCCATAACAACAGAAGGATCAACAGCAGGCCATGGGAACATAACCCTACACCTTTGTTGATACTGTATATTCATACTTTCAATCTCGGATTTTAAAGAAGCTTTCTCTTCTCGAAGCTCATTCTTTTCCTGTGTTAGCTGCATTGAACTCAAATTAAACAATCACATTAACAATCGTAAAGGATCATAATCAAGATGATTAAACATGTAGAGATAATCACCTCACGTGATTCTTCTGACAGGGTCGTGTACTCAGCCTTTAGTCTGTTGACTTCAGCCGTCAGATCTTTTAACATTTGAATTGAGTCTGATAGAATGGTTGCCTTATCGTTTTTGGGTCTATCTGGGTCTGCACGATAGTCAAATATCAACCACAAGAAAGGTATATATAACTATGTTCAACAAGTTGAATTCAACATTCAAATCATGGTCCAGTTTACATATTTTGTTATCGAAATTTCCACCAGGGAACTGATTCTTGGAAAGCTAGCAACAATTGGTTGGAGAGTATCGACAAACAAGCTGAACCCTAAGCTCTTCATAACAAGAGAAAAAAATGAAGACCTAAAATTCTAAACTCATAAAGAGAAATAGAACTCCAGTCTCAATGCAACACATAGTTCACCCAAAATAAGTTTCATGACTATCTGAGTGCATTAACAATGACTGAAACGTAATCTCTGTAATCAAGCTTCTAAACAAACAAAAACTGCCATAATCAATTTACATGCTCTCAAACTATAGCATCCATGCTTTCTGCAGACCTTGATAAAGTAAACAATGTTCGATTGCAAAACTTTATCGCTCTACTTAACCAGAAAAGCTGTAAATTAGCTGGCTTTATTAGGAACAAAGAATATTCGAGAAGCAACGTACGACATTGTGCGGTAGACTAGCGCGAAAAATGCTAGGTAATTAGAACCAGCATTACAATACCTAAAGCGTTACCCAACTCTTGAAACTGCTCATTGAGCCGATCCCTCCTCAACTTTTCCCTGTCCGCTTTCTGAACCTTCCTAGCAGCAATTGGATCCTTAGCTTCCACGTCAGGTGTTTGTCTGCAATGAACACATCTCCAACAAAATCAGAAACTTACTATAAACAACTGTGCAATTCAAACATTAAACATTAGCAAAACACACACAAACCACCAAATGGGGAGAAAGCTAACAAGGTCAGAAGCTTATTCCACTCCACCAACCCGAGAACAAGAACAGAGAGAGAGAGAGAAAGAAAGCGAGTCAATAAGGATGACAAGAGCAAAGGACCTGGGCTCATGGGCAGAGTTCTGAAGAGAAGTAGGGTCCGGAACAGATTGAGAAAAATCGTCTGTTGCCTTCTTCCATTGATCCATATTCTATTAATCCTTCTACTTTCTGTATGAATATTTCTATCACATCAAAACCAGCTACAATAGCATTTAAACAAAAAACTACGAATGAATTTGGGCTTCGTGGGTACCCCTTGTTTTCCTCGAAAAGGCTCGATCTTGGTGGATAAACGTACCTAGTTGTTACCACCACCACCAGTTGTAAACGACATCGTAGACATGCTTTCCACGAACTACCATCACCACCATGCGTGTCGAAAGTCGAAACCCCACCTATTTTTATATTTTTGTTTTTCTTAAGACGAATTTTAAGTAAAATTGAATAATGAATGTTGTTATGGAGCTAAACACGCCTCCCGATCGGCTGTTCCTGGCGTCTACGTTTATCAAATCAACTACTGCCACGTTTCCAACCCCATACGACGGCGTTAAGGGAAGGGTGTCGAACGGTGCCGCTTTGTCTGTCCTAAGCTTACGCAAACAACATGGAAGCGAGCCACTGGGCACTGGCGACGACAGTAGATTTCTAAGATTGCGGTAGAGATGGAAATGAAGATAGTGACCTATAACGTTAATGGGCTGAGACAACGGGTTTCCCAGTTTGGTTCTCTCGTTAAATTACTTGATTCGTTCGACGCCGACATTATTTGTTTTCAGGTACTTAACCGACCGTTTGGATCATTATTAGAGGTTTTCTTTGTTTGAATTTCTAATCTTTTCCGAGATTTTGTGGAATGTATAGGAGACCAAGTTGCGAAGACAGGAGCTTACGGCGGATTTAGTGGTTGCCGATGGCTACGAGTCATTCTTTTCCTGCACGCGCACCAACGACAGGGGACGAACCGGATACTCTGGTAATGCCGGAAAGATATTTGCTTGATTGCTTCAATTACTGGGTCGATAATGTTTGTTTGATTACTTGCTTCTTTTCCCATTTTCTAAGGTGTTGCAACTTTTTGCCGCGTAAAGTCGGCGTATTCGAGCAACGAAGTGGCTTTACCGGTTGCGGCAGAGGAGGGTTTCACGGGATTGGTTAATCATTGCAAAGGCGAGAAGGATATAGTCGCTGGGATTGTAAATGGGCTTGAGGAGTTTGAGAGAGATGAGCTTCTGAAGATTGACAGCGAGGGCCGGTGTGTTTTCACTGATCATCATCATTTTGGTGCGTCCATTTTATATTTGACAAGACCACGGGCGATGGGTTAATCTTCAACTGCTATCATTTTTAAAATTGTTGCTTCCGGACCATCAATCATTCCCTAGTTCCTGGTGTCCAAACATGTCTTAAGTTCTCATTTCTACGGTTTTGTTTGTAATGGAACTGCTGTTGGCAATTGGCAGTTCTATTTAACTTGTATGGACCTCGGGCGGAAAGTGATGACACAGAGAGGATACAGTTTAAGCTCAAGTTTTTTAAGATACTACAGGTAACAGTGCTTGTGCACTTTTCCACGAGAAGGTCCTTATTTGGTCTTCTCCTAATTGGATTTTTTTTTCATCCAATGCCGACTATGATAGACCTAGCAACGGATACATGTATAATCTGGGACTGATATTGGTGTCTCCATTGTAGAAAAGATGGGAGTATCTGCTTCAGAAAGGAAGAAGGATATTTGTTCTTGGTGACCTCAACATTGCACCCACTTCTATGGATCGTTGTGATGCTGGTCCAGATTTTGAGAATAACGAGTAAGCTGTGGCTCTACAATGATGTAGTTGAGCGCACAATATTACTATTTAAAGTTAGTAATGTAGTTATCCTATTTACCAATTTGTAGGTTCAGAAGATGGTTTAGGTCTATGCTGGTGGAGTATGGAGGCAAATTTTCAGATTGCTTCAGATCCAGACATCCCAAAAGGTTTGAAATACTTGCTTGACAGCTTTGCTTTGTATAGTTCTTTTGGTTTAATATGTAGACACGATGAATTTACCAATGTAGACACGATTAATTTACCAATTATTCATATATTTTTGCTCTTTGACTGATCTCCCACTGAGCCCCTTTCTATTCTGAAATTTTCTACAGAACAGGTGCGTTCACATGCTGGCCATCAAATACAGGTGCTGAACAATTTAATTATGGAACTAGAATAGACCACATTCTCTGTGCTGGAACATGCTTACATCAAGAACTTGAGCTGCAAAGCCACAACTTTTTGACATGTCATATTAAGGACTGTGATATATTGACAGAGTATAAGCGCTGGAAACCTGGAAACACATCAAGGTAAAACTTGGGTTGAATAATTCACTTGCAGTTTGAAATGAAGTAGCACTGTGATTGATAAAGTCACTTTGGTGGTCAACAATGCCGATGTCAACAGTGTATTGTCTCTTTATAAATGTATGTTTTTCATGCAAATGCAATAATGTTAACTTCCTCGAATTGTCTGAATTCAGTTGGAAAGGAGGATGGAGTATGAAACTGGAAGGTTCAGATCATGCTCCAGTTTTTGTGCATCTGATGGAAATCCCAAATATCCAGCAACATAACATTCCATCCTTATCAGCAAGATATCTTCCCATGTTTCGTGGATTTCAGCAAACTCTTGGTATGAAAAGTTTCTTTTTCTTGATGTTAGTTGCACATATCAGTTTCTTCCATTTGTTTTTCTTTTCGCTAAGTCAACAGTCGTGCAGTTTCCGTCTTAAGGAAAAGACAATCTTCTACACAAGTTGAAACCAACAACATATCAAGTTCATTGTCTGAAGGAGGTGTCAACCTAACCAAATGTAGCAAAAGTGTGAAAAGATCCTTTGACGATTGCATGGTGTCTGAGTTATCCACAAGTTGCTCGTGTTCCTGTGATGAACACTCTAATAGCAGCATTTGGAAAGCAGATGAGAACCCCAAGGATTTTTGCGATAAGGTTTGTGCTGAACCCAAAATTTTGTCTCAAAGTGGGCAAATCAACTCATATTCTACTGGCAGAACCAAGAAAAGAGCAAAAAAGAATCAAAGTTTCCAGCTGTCACTAAAATCATTTTTCCAGAAAATGCCAGCCTGTGGCATTGACACTGAAAAATCATCAAATGATAGCTCAATTTCCCAGGATGATCTGCCTAACTCTAATAATCACCTCGGTGGAATTCCTGCCATGGATGATCAAAACCGCAGCCTAAAGCATGATGATCAGAACTTAAGTGTAGCCACACAGGATCAAGATGCATTAAATGGAAGTTCGTTGGGGAAGGAGAAGAATGATATTGCATTACAGGAGTGGCAAAGGATACAACTAATCATGCAGAATAGTGTACCTCTCTGCAAGGGCCATGGAGAACCATGTGTCGCTAGAATAGTAAAGAAACCTGGTCCTACTTTTGGCCGCCGTTTTTATGTGTGTGCTCGAGCTGAGGTAAATCATCATATTTGTTCATGATATTGCTCCAATATGTGCTTAATTATGTTGTTTTATTCAAGCTATATTAGGTTATTACGCTTGCTGTACCTGAGCTGGGGCCACAAGCCAAATTTGCTTATGGTTTCCCGAAAGACTTGAAAAGTCGAGTGCTCTGCTAATAAATGTGTATGGATTTTCATGTCTTCGGCCCTTATTGGTACAGCTATTCAATTGGTTATTGCAGGGACCTGCGTCTAACCGTGAGGCAAATTGTGGTTACTTCAAGTGGGCTTCTTCAAAAGCTCGGCAGAAATGAGGATGGTTCGTTGTTATATCATGAAAGTTGTACAGTATGCTTGGATGATACGTGCTTGTAAATTGCACTTTGTATTGATAGTCCTTGGGCACATTTACTACCGGCAACGACAGTGGCTTGACTGGTTGTTTTGATCGTTCCCCGTTGTCCCACTGCCAGGCTGCCTGCTATATAAAGATCCGAAAGGTGTATGTGCCTGCATATATTTTTTGAACAATTGAACCAGATCCAACAACTCACAGCTAATGAATTTGACTTGTTCTCATAGTCATGATTGGTCAAGTTTTAATGATCCAACCTGTATAGGGTTATCGACAGCAATTCGGGTTGGATTTCCCCTCAGCTGCTTTATTTCCTAATGTTCATTTCTTTTCACCGATTACCTGTCCAGATTCCATAATGCACAGGACAGAAGTCTCCCCAGATAATATCGAAGCCTTCTTTTTTCGAGTGCCACACATTTCTAAAAACCAAAGATCTACTGAGCTCCTGATCAGCTTCTTCACAGGCAATAAGACAGTACAAAAGGGGTCCATGAAATAATTCGATTATTTTGGCTGGTATCTCGACTATAACATAATTCGATTATTTTGGCTGGTATCTCGACTATAACATCCATGTTTGTGGTCCAAAAAACAGAATCTTACGCTCCTCCAAACCCTGTGGGGAAAGTCTATGATAAAATTGAAACCCCACGAGTCTCCTTAAACCTTTGTTTGGATCCTTAATTGCACAAGGGAAAGGAAAGAAAACATTGAGGAGAAAAGAAGAGAAAAGAATAGAAGAGAAATGTGATTTCCTTTTTCTTGTTTGTTTTCTTAATTTATCAAAGGAGGGAATTGAATAGAAGAGAATTTTGTAAGACCTTTATGCCCTTGATTATAGAACTTGTTTATCTTTACTTGTTAGATTTAATAAGGATATAATGGTAATTTACTTATAGTAAGGTTATTTTGTTTTCCATTTCCCCTCCTTTTCCACTAATTTGGTGAGAAATGTTTTTAGACCAAATTTCTCTCCTATTCCCCTCCATTCTTTCCCTTTCCTTTTGCTTAATTTTATCCAAACAATGGAAACCAAGAGAAATGCAATTCTCTTTCTTTCTTTTCCCTTGCTTTCCTTCCATCCAAACAAAGGCTAAAGGACAAATCTGGGTTTATCGCGAGTGTACGAGCTTAATTACACAAACTTTCTTGTCCATTCTTTTCCAGTGATGAAAATGACAGTCTTCCATGTAAAATATATTTCCGTGTATCACACTAAGCTTGTTCCCTCTTCTTTCTTTTCTTTTCTTTTCGTTTGGATGAAACAATTAAATTTACTACTAGAAGCACGCTGCTTGTTTTCTAAATGTACTTATACAGCAACTCAACTCTTAAAGGTGTACTTTATTTGGATGTAATCAAAGAGAATATGTTTAATGAAGAAATCAGAAGAAGGGACATTGAAGTTGACAAAGTACAGACTTTCATGACAAAAAGCAAAGGAGGAACAAGAGTAAGGGTTCCAAAACTTGTCGTAAGTCTAAGAACTACTTAAAGTTTAGAGGTGACAATAACGTGAAAAATGCCACTATTGTGATAAGCTAAGACACATTAATGGGGTGTTCGGTATAAGAGAATAGGTATTCTAATACCACCTTATTCCTAACGTATTACTAAAACTGTGTTTGGTTAGAAACCAAACACAAAATAGGGAATCGCCTGGAATTACTATTATTAAAATTAGCAGAATAGGTAAAACCCGTATGTAGCTATCTTTATCTATTCTTTGAATAGAAATTCGAGGATAACTTTTATCTTCTCAAGTTTAACCCTCCCAAAACTCTTTCCTTCTTTGACGTCTTCCACTTCTTCGAGCCTCCCTCTTGAAGCTTCTTCTCCAGTGTCGTGGGTTAGTCCCTCGATCTTGTAATGTTACACAATCTTATTGTGCCTTTCTTTTCCCTAATCTCTGGTTTTTATTCGGATTTTGATCATGGGTTGAGGTTATTATGCATTTAGCTGTTTTTTGATGCGGATTCCTATTGGGCGTTTTCTTTATCGCAGGTTTTAGTTGTTGTTCTTGTTGGAAAAAATTCTTGTTTAAGGTAAATCACCTGTACTAGCTTGTGCTTTGCAATTTATATCTTTCCTATGATGCTTTTCCCTTCTACACATACAAGTCATGAACTTTTCTGAGTTTGTGAAGTACAAAATTCTCTCTTCACTTAAACCTCTCTCAACTCTTCCTTAAACACGTTGGTTACTTCTTTGATTGTGAGTAGCAAACAAACACATCCTATCATTTGCTTGCTCTCTTACCCACATGAAAAAAACTGCGTATTTAAATCCTATGAATTGATGTCTGGATTACATATGTTGAAGACGCCCCGCACACTACAGTCGCATAAGGCTTCATCGATTAGATGAGAATGATGAGCTCTTGCCTGAAGTTTTTTTTTTGTGGTTAATAACCACATATGTATAATGAAGTAGCGTATATCTGATTTGTAAGCCCTCACTGTGCTAGGGATTTAGAGAGAAATCAAAAGCAATTCTCAGTTCCTGAAAAGGGTCTAAAGCCAAGAACTAGAGAGAGAGAAGAGGCAAGAGAAGAAAAGTGAAGCTTGAGAGGATATATGGAGATATCTAGACAATACTATGAGTGATCGGTGGACAACGAGAGGGTTATTCTATGACTAAATATATATATGTATATGAGAGTGCGAGATTAGAGCATGTTATTATTAGGAAATAAGTATTATGCTATGACAACATGATCAAATATGGATCAAGTTAACCCAACAATCTGGTTTTGGATGATCTTGATCAAACCTTGGATCCTTACAAGGTTGGTTCTTTGCCTTTGGTTATGCTTTTTAGCCGCTGCCCTGTGTCACACAACACAAGAGATTGCAAATGTGAGGTGTCATCTTGCTTTGTTGCTTTGGGATGGTGGCATCAGATTCAGTCCATGGTTGTCAGAAATATGTGATGATGATCTTTTTGCTTTTGTAATTTGTACTCATTTTTACTCAGCCTTTTCTTATCTTTCAACTTCAGCTAGTGCTGAAGCGTTGGACAGTTGTTATTAATTGCGTGTTGGCATGAGAGATTTATGTTTAACATCATTTTGTTCATTGTATAATTAAACGTCAATAGAAATATGCTTGTACCCTGAATGAAAAGGCACTTTCAACTGCGTAATAAAAGCAATGAGTGGTTCTACTTTCACACTAAATGTGGATGAGTTTTCTTATTTATTTGGTAGGGTTTTTCTTTGACTTTTTTGTTTGATGCCAAGGAAATTTTGGTTATGACTGCTCTTTTAGCAGATTCTAGTACTTAGATAACATGAAAGCCTACTCAGATGGCATGTACTCTTTTTTCTCTCATAATTAACTTGATGTGAGTATAAC
>JANZLX010000211.1:21458047-21475936 GCA_025531955.1 Erythroxylum orinocense | reverse complement strand
ATCCCATCGTTCTGCTTTTGTTTCTTGGCGGACGAGTCTTCATCGACCTGCCTGGCGTACCTCTTTCTACCTTTTGCAGTCGACCCTCCTGCCGCATTGTCCTCAAAAATCATGTTCATAACCCCAACCGGTCGGTCATTTTGTCGCTCGGCATTTCTATCATCCCTCGTCCTAGGTTCTGGCCTCGTGCTACGTCGGTCGTCTGTGTTTCTGTTCTGCTTTTCTCCCTCATCAATATTATTGTACCTCCAAGGCCTTTGCCAACTGTCAGGTTGGTCGCTTCCACCATTATTGTCTCGATCGGCATTACCGCGATCGGTGTTTTTCCCATACTTGACTCGATCATCCACGATTTTTTCTAGGGCTTTAGCAGAGTGGCGATCGACCATCACACCAATATGCCGAGCGGGGACCTGCTGTTGTTCTGATTGAGACTGCAGGATTTGGCGAATCGGTAGATCAGCTGCTTCCATGGCTATACCCTGTTCTCCTTGATTTTGGCTGTGAAGTTGTAATTGATCATTTGAACGCGAGGATTGAATGCAGGAATCATGATGTGGTGGCGGGTGAGCGACGGGTAACTGCAAACCCATCCGTTGCATCGCAAAAGACGTGACGGCGGCTATATCAGGATTGGCTGCTGCCGCCTGACTGACCTGTGTGTTTCTGGACATGGTGCCCTGATGTTGGGCCCCACGGTAGGCGACAACTGGTTCAGTCGGATTTTGCTGGGGCTGAACGTTATTGCTTGGATCCATGATTCTGTTTTACTTCGGCTAAAGAATACCTGCAAAACAAACAAGGCACGCCGGGGGTTGATTCCCGGAAGGCCCCTCTGACGCTCAAGTCAGTCTTTTTTCAGAGGGAATTGGTCCCAGAGAAAAGAGGAAACTAGGGTTGTTATCTTGTACCTCTATCATGGTAGAATAGTACCTTATATACGACATGGATGCTAGGTTTAGGTCTTTACGTAGATCTTTATGTTTGCATGGGAGACTAACGCCTAATGGACCGTGGACGTATGGAGACGGGCCTGGGCCTAGCATAGCCGACCCGACCATAATTAATTTATTATACTGTTTATATGAATCGTTTTTATAAAAATATAAAAGAATAAAATTTTAAAATTTACGAAACTTTTTTAAATAAATTTAACTTAAATTAGAGCAGAATTCGGTGGCTTCAACTATAAAGTTATTATTAGAAAATTATAATAAATAAAAATTTAAATTTCTTGATTGTCTCTATTGTTGAACTCATGCAACTGTGATTTTATAAAATTATTTAGGAGAGAGCTTGTCGGATTGCCCATCAATCTGTAGTTTTACGTTTCACTGGTGTGAAAGGCTCCAACAAAGTGTGAACGACTCTTTCTTTACGACAGGGACCATTAACATACAATTGTTCAAGGAACATTATGATGATGGCGGATAATGTCGCGCATGAAAAGTTAAACACATGCATGGAGAGTCATCCCTTATCAGGATAACGATTATCAAGATACTATTAAGGATAAGACCTCACGCTCTGTGAAGTCAATAAACTTCAATGTATAGATTGGTAAATTTTGCACGAGAAAAGGTAACTCAAACTCATGAGAGATCTAACATGAGTTTGCTATAATGGATTTTTTTATATAAAAAAAAGGAACTCTAGATTTTGTCCGAGAAGTAGAAGACAAGATTTCAAAACTTAGATGGTGTATGCGTGATAAAGGATTACATTTGTTTGAGAAAATAGAAACGAATATAAGATATTTTTTATTTTACACACTTCAGTTCTTTTAATAACACACTAATTAATTGTTTTGTCATGCATCAAAACGTACGTTTTCAATATTTAGAGTGGCATAAGATACGAGGAGAGGGATGCCCAGGTGAGCTTAACTTTCAGCAAATAAGTTTGTCCTTATCCAATGACCCTTTAGATCAAGACTCACTAACCTTGTCTTGCAAATTGCACACTTGTCAATATGATAGTGATGTTAAAGCGATTACCATCCTCTGAAGTCTTCACTTTTGGAAGATTCGTTTTCAAATCAAGTTCTTCCCACCCGTGGAAATATTAAATTTTCATGTCCTTATCTTCCTTTTTTTTTAAGTTTTGTTTAACTTGAGTTAATTTTCAACGGTGCAACCTTCTTAGAGGTTGATCCTATCTTCCATGTTTTAAGCGGATGCAAGCCCGATAAATTTCGTTTTGTCACAATATATAAGTAATACTACTTGGTCTATTTTTATCGCACAGAATAAACATGCGTTACAATCAATATTCAATAGTGAGTAAACTAGCTTTTAGCTGGGGAAAAAAAAACGCTTTTTTGTGCTATGTTTGGCGACAGTTTACATCCAGACTAGTGGGAAACAGAAGCAAAGCACGAGTTGCCAAGTTGGAGTCTTCTTGGCAAGTGTGTACAAAGTCAATTAGATACGCAACTTGGCATGATCCATCCAACATGCACCAACTGCTCCATGACTTCATTTATTTTGAGACATGTACAGATACCAAGACACCCTTGTCGCAGGAGTTCAAAATTTTTGTCCAGTTTTATTTTATCTTATAAATTTTTAATTATTTATTTTACAAGCCTACATAGGTCTTATATAGATTTTATATAAATAGATGATTGAGATTTATTGAACACAATAAAACATCATAATAATAGACAAAAAATCTAAACTTTTGTCGCAAAAGAATAGACCTGTAAATTAAAGCCAATGTATATATCCTATTTTAGGTGAAGGGAAATTAGTGCCTTGCATTGGATGTTTTTATCATTTCTTTATTGTCGATACATACTGAATTGAAGGTGGTGTTGGTCGATTTTCCTCCTGCATTTGCCTTTACGAACCTTTCTTATACTTTTTCTCAAAAAAAAAAAAAACCTTTCTTGTACTTCCGTAAAGATGGTTCCTTAAGAACTGGTGACAATGAAAAGACTACCTCCAAAAGTTGGGGGTTCTCCTTATCTTTCTAAAGAATGTGTTCCAATTGTATGCAATTATGAAGCCGCATTTCGTGCTGTTCTTTAGTTAGGTATAATCCTGTCTGGATACATGCAATTATCCCATGTGGAAATGTATACATGCAATTAGTTGAGCAGATAAGAAACGGAGTACATACATCAAACATTATTTAGAAGAGTGTATACCCTACTTTTGATGATTAAAAGTCCAACAGCCAAGTCTAGATATTTCCATGTTTGAGACCTTGAAATCGATCCATCACTAAACAGATCTTCAGTTTTTTCAGATGGTTTTTTTTTCTTACATTGGGAAGAGAGATTACCTGGACATGAAGCAAGTTAGGTATACTTTTGGAGCACCCGAAGCCAATCACTACATAAAGTAAATGAAATATTGAGTAAATTTCCGGGAGATTCATGTATATATGCAATCCATCTTCTCACTCCAGAGCAAAGTAGCTGCTCTAACTCTTTACTCCATGACAAGCAAGTGAGCAACTACTCTCTTAATAGTTGATGTAGTAATGGAGACTAAAGTTTAGCTATACGATAGGAATAAGCTGTTTATAATTATAACTTGTCTCCCTTTCTCTTTTTGATTATTAATGGTTATTAGGTTTTTAATTTAGGAAATTTCATTTTGTAGAATGACTATTTATGTCAAACGATCAACTAAGAAACAAATAATACAGTTAGATTAATTGAGAATTCACAACGATTCTTATGGTTTCAGGCACCGTTTGCTAACTACTAAGCATAGTACATGAATTATTGATTATGATGCTATGGATTACATGAACTTTGGCATTAAACATATTAAATTTATAAAACCCTCCACACAATTAACGATGGTAATCATACGTTGGATAAAGTTCAATCAGTTTTACAAAAAAACTTTTGACATAGAATCTATTCTAATTGTTTTAATTATGATGGCTCAAATGATCTTGTCTTGTGATTTTTAACCTAATCCTTGTATTTGTTTTAGGACATTTGAATACGGAAGACAACTGATTATTGTATTAGAAGTGTTACCTTAATCTTATGGTTGTAAGTTCCATTCATTGGCTAAAGTTTTTGCAGTTGATAAGTCTGGCAAGCCTTCAATTTTAGAAATTTAACTACAGCATAAGAGTTTAGGTCATGCATCCTTTAGATATTTAGAAATTTTTTTTCTCAAAAGTTGTTTTTTCAAGTAACTATTTTCGATTAGTGTAATATTTGGGAACTAGTTCAAAGCCAATATGAACAAGGGTCCAATGTCAATTCATTAAACATGATGCAGATTATCTAGTTTAACATGATTGCATTAAACATGTTGAAATTAACAGGAGCTTTATTAAAGAAAAATGAAAAACAGAGTACTTGATTTTTTTTTGAGGGAACAGAGTACTTGATTGAAGTGCCTCAGATACCAATTTGCTAATGTTCTCATTAATTAAAACAGTATCAAATCAAGTCTTCAATTATTTTATGGATAAATGAGACATGAATGTTATATATACACCGATTTGTAGGAGATTATTGAAAAGTAAAATTATTATTTCTAAGTGTTGGCTGTACGATGAGAAATTGATCTCTGTACATATTAGTTGTATCCTTATAAATTTGCATATTTTAGGTGCTTGTTATTGTCTTAAATCAGGAAGATTCCTATTAAGGATTGATTTTATATAAAGACTTACGTCAGATCATCAACAGAGAAAGAATGCAATTCGAATTGAAACTTCCATAAACTTATCTTATTCTAGTGGTTATTGATTATGATGAGGTCGAGACTAAGGGGCTCGTCCTGGACTTCCTCGAAAGGCATATACATGTGATGCCAACCAGCATTTAGGCACTTGTCTTAGATATTAACATGTATAACAAACAGATCATATGGCAATTGGAAAGTTGGAAAATAAGAAAGGGATTAGCGGTTGTTTGATTTATTGGGAAACATAATTTCGAATAAGGGAAGAATGTGTTTCACTTTGACTAGAACAACGGCTAACATCTTGGGTCTGCAAAGACTGAAGAATTCCAATTTCCAATTTCCACTTTCAAAATTCCAAGAGTAGAACAATACTTAATTTCATTCGCTCACAAAAAGAAGGGCGACTAGATTGTCATTGAATAATCGTATTGCAAGGAAAAACATTCATAACCACACAGAAGTAAAAGATTTTACACCACAGATTTCATTGGCTAGGATATCATAAAGTAATAACAAATAATCTGTTCCACGGATAAACGTGCAAGCAAGTATGGATGTTTTCAAAGCATTTTCTTTTTTCTTCGATAGTACACCGATAAACAGAAAGTGATACTTTTCTGTAATTCATATAGGTTTTGAAACAATGGGCAAATTAGGAATAAGTGGGAAAATGTTAACCGTTGAATTAGGATAAAGTTTGAGCAAGACCCATGAAGACATCTCATCAATTAAGCTAGATGTTTATGAGATACTGATGTTTTGTTCATCGAGCATATGATATTAAAATTGTTAAAGTTTGGGATCTTTCTGTTTGTGCATTAATTGATTTGTTTTTTTTTATGCTTAATTGTAAGAATCTAGCTCTCCATTTGTATACGATAATAACAAAGAACATTCACTTCCCGATTTGTTTTTATCCATCTAGAATATGTAATGCACGAATTTCACACACCCTTGTGGATGACGCCAATTAGAAGGAGATACGTTTTCTTTCATGTACCTTGTCCTTATTCATATTTGGAAGAAAAATATGGTCACAAGGAATGAACAGCTCACTGAGACACCACATCCAGAAACAAAAGTCAGCAGCAGATCAAAGCTTAAACCAAAGTAGGATAAGCCACTTCTTGGATGACTCAGCCCCTAAAATCCAATCAAATCTTCTGCTGACAATTTCTTGGCCTTAGAACTTAACCATAACCACAGTTACCCTTACCTTGAAGTAAAGCCTTTATATATACCCCAAAGCCAAAGCTTTCACAGATGAATCATCACTGCACTCTCTCTATATCTTACCATGCTCTCTGCTTCTGCTTCTGCCTCCGCCTCCCTCTCCCCGTTTCTCAGCTCCGTCGTTGTCACCTCCGCCGTTCCCACTTCACCCTTCCTACGTACAACGTTCCGGCCACTTTCAATCACCGGAAGTGCCGCTGCTTGCAAGCAAAGATCGGGTCTTTATTACTTAGAAATGGCCTCCTCCACGTCGTCGCTCTACGAAGTTCTCGGAATTCCCATAGGTGCCAACAACCAGGAGATCAAGTCTGCTTACCGGAAGTTGGCGAGGACCTGCCACCCTGACGTGGCTGCCGTCGACCGGAAGGACTCGTCGGCCGACGAGTTCAAGAAGATTCACGCCGCGTATTCTACTCTATCCGATCCTGAGAAACGTGCCGTTTATGACAGCAAGCTTTTCCGACGGAATAATCGGCCGTTGACCGCCTCATATTCGGGCTATAGAGGCCGGAATTGGGAGACTGACCAGTGTTGGTGACGGAGTTGACTCGCTCCGGTATCGTAAACGAGTGCAACTAATCGTAGAAAGAAAGTGAAAAGACGTGATCGACATGTTAAACCAAAGAAGATAAGTTAAGAATCAGCGATCTGTATATAGAATTGCGGCCTCTGTTTGTATATATGTTAAGAAAACGGAAAGCACAGTTTTAAGTAAGACAGATGTGGGAATTACACAAGATTTGAAATTCTCCGACCGAGCTTGAAGGTGTACAAATGAAGTTTTCTGCTGGCAATCGGTCTCTTACTTGGAGTTGGTCTGCCGGAGGGTTGATGATATATGAATATGGGCTGAAAGTAGAATATTTACAGTTGAAAGGGAAGGAAGAAACCTTTAGACAAGTGTGTACGTGTTGCCACGATTTTTGGTCTGAACGTAGAATATTGATCCTTTTGATGATCTTATTCTATATGGTTATGTCTTGCATCTAATTTGCTGATAACTGCGGAAGCTTTTTCCTATTCTTGTTCTTAAGATGTTTTTCCCTTCTCTTCTCCAAGAACTTGGGACGATCTTATTATTTCAACGGTAGATCTCAAGTTAATATTGACAATAATCAGTTAACGGACAAAGTATAGCAATTTACAACTCCTTTTCAGATTAGTTACTGATTTGCAGTGAATAGTGTATGCCTTGTTGAAATCGCCAAAACCGTTATTGAGGTTTGAGTAATTGTATCCGTATTCATGCCAATTGTACAATCACTCAGGAATGCGAAAAAGGATACTGGCAATGTATAATTACGTCATGCGAGGATGGAATGGGCTCTTTAACGAACGATTTCGTGGACACTTTGGAGATAACAGCAAACAGGATTTGACGAGAATGTCCCGTGACGACATGAACAGCCTTAGGATGCATGATCTCTCTTTAAAATTAAGCTCAAAGGTTTTAATCCACTTTATAAAATCATGTGTTTTGATAAATTAAATTATCAATTTAGTCTATATGATATTTCATCATACTTCATTTGAAAACAGTTTCTTGATTAATTAGGGATAAGGCTAAGTCTATTGATTCTCCAAACCTTGCAAAGCAATGAGATTTATATCGAATTTTATTGTTTTTGTTATTATTATTATATACGATGTTTCAATTTGATAGAATTGTTTTAAAAATAAAATTTTAATAGTAATTATATGTATGATTTGTATCTAAATGTTTCAAATAATATTTACATAAATATTTACTACTATTTTTAATCATATTGAATACTATTAAAATATAAATTAATGCTAAAAATAATAACAAATCACCGTTTTTATTATTCTGTTTCTATCATATTCTATGAACATCCATTTATTTAATAAATAAAACTGACAAAAGCTGGAGTCCTTTTGAGGATTCAATAATGACACATAGCTCTAAAATAACAAAAGTAATCCTCTATTTCTAAAGCTCCGTGGCTAGTGTAATAAAATTATAATAAATACAGATGTAATAGGATAATAGTGATGCAGGTACAAAAAAAGAATACATATATGTATGTATATATATATATATACTTGATAGTAACCCTAATCTACTAGTACCTTACACCCTTGCAACGATAGAATTTTCTTGTTGCTAGTTACATTAGGAGTCTTCACTAAGGATACGACAACCCTGCGATTTGATACATCCATCGTGGGAATCTTTCCTCCTACACTTAAAAAAAAAAACTCTCAAAGGCATAAAAGGGAATTAGGTTGGACTTCCTATGCCGAAAGGGTGAGGGGTGAGCACTCTAAATTATGTCGTTTACCCTTATCTTATCACGTCAGACTTTTTTAATTCTAACCACTGCCCCAGTAAGGGCCAACTTTGATATATCTTTTTTTATTACTTTCCTCCGGATATTATAAGGCTTCCCTTTTCTCCTCTTGTAGCTACTAAGGTTTATTTGCTCACAGCATCATACTAAAACATCTTAGGACATCCTACACATATGCCCAAGCTACTTAAACCTTTTCTCTTTTAACTTATTAGCAATAATAGCTATGTACTCTGTCACTCACTGTCATATTCCATACCTTATCTCTTTTCTATGTTCCTAAAACACAAAGTCCTTAAACAAGTAGTTTTACTAGAAGAAAATTTGTCATTCACGAGTCCATAAACCTTTATTTTCTAGAACGTTATGCATACGCTTGGAATGTGGAACCTAGGCAGGAAATTTCGTCTTTCTAAAATGTTAGGCTATACTTCAGATCATTATTACTTCGGCAATTGGAAGATAATGACATTTCAGACAAATTTCTAAGTCTCTCGATATCGTCAACAGAAGGTTTCAACTCAGGAAACATGTTACAGAGTAGTTCAGTGGCCATTCATTTTCACCGAAGAGGCTTCTTTGTGGCTAAACTATCATATGCACGAGAACAATTCCCCTACCTGAATATAATTTTAAATGGAATCATAAAGCACAGAACCACCATTAATGCCATGTTAATCTTCACATATAAATGCCAAGCTTGGGATAAAAATAAGAAAACAATCCAAAACGAAAAGAAATACATAATAAATTTTCTTTTTTTTAGTTGGACACCCGAACTTGTCAATGTTAGCTCCAATTCCACTGGCATATAGTTGATAATAGTTGTAACCAAAGTTTAGTTTCAATTTCCCTTATTATCTTTTGATCCTGTCACTTGTACGTGCAGAAACATATTAGAGTGAAAATATTTTTAGTTGTTAAGCTTACTACTTTTTCTATGGATTGGTTAATGTCGTGATTAGCATGTACCAAATTGGTTAATATCATGATCAATACGTACAAAGCAACAAAATTTTATGTAGTTTTATTTATTTTAAATATTTTTATTTAGAATAACGTGAAAATCACTTTGTTATATTAAATATTAAAAAAGAAATTTTCTATGTATTTATTGAATTATTTTAACACAATTTGATATTAAATTCGAGTCGTAATAGTAAGTCTATTTTGTCACGTATTCAATATTCAATCATGTAATAATTTTTAAAAAGATAATTTGATAGAAATTTAGTAAAATATTCATTTTAATTATTTAATGAGGTAATTTAAATAATTTAGAATAAAATTAATTAACAAACACAATTATATAAAAAGTTTGAACTTTTTACTCATTGTAGTGAATAAACCCTAATGCTTATGAAATGCACTAGGCCTCAAAATTTTGAATAAATCAAAAGGCTCAAAAAATACATAAGGTATATGTTATAAATTGTTGTCTTTAAGGCAGAATCAAGAATGCAATATTAAGGGAGCTTCAACAAAAAAATCTTACCTTCTCCATGATTAAAAAAAAAAGATTAATGTTGATAAACTTCTTTATCTTATTTTATAGTGTGAGAAAGAAATTAACAATTTGAATTTTAAGAAAAGGTGGAACTATACCAAAGTTTAACTACTTAAATTCTTTTTTGTATATAAAGAGAACTATCGTGAATGTAAAATCATTTATTCTCCATCCTAGTTGGGAGTATTATTGATATATATACTCTAACATTCAAATTAGTAATTTGAAAGGTAAAAAGTATATAGATAAATCTCAAATTTTGATTATTGAAAGTGGCTATAAGAACTTTTTTGGTGCATCTCCTTTTTATAGGCAATCCTTCTTTGAAGTATAGTTGAACTCTAACTACCCTTATTAGAGTTGACTCAATCTTTACTAAGTAGCTTTATTAGTATTTGATTAGGATTATACTCTTCACATAGTGGGCTTATTGAGCCAAACCTAGGCCCACTTTGTCCTCTCATTACGGGGTTTATTATTTAACCATTAGTTTCAAACTTAGGTTCTTGAGAATAAAACTTTGATAGTTAGGTATATAGAAATGGTGGCTTAATTGAAGTATTCTTTAAACACTCGAAAACAATCATTAATTGATCACTAATGAGTGATACATGTATGTATAGTATATGTATAACATAACCTAAAAATGTTACCTAGAAAGTCAATAATGGATCTTAATATATCTATTGAAAACAACTACAGAGGCAATATAGAATAAATAACCAAAATGAGTCTAACTAAGTTGGTCTATTTTAACAAATTAATAACCATGTTCATTATCTCGTATATAATTTTTACTTTGACAAGTTTTCCTATAATAAATTGTCAACCATCTTCTCCTTCTCTTCAATCTTTTTAATAGTTTTGTCAAGTATATAGATGGCTTTGCATACTAACAACTATATTTAACAATTGACTGAAGACTGGCAGAAAATTTGACATAAATCATAATAAGTTTGTACGATAAATATTAAAGTTCTACCATGAATCAAACATTGAAGCATCAACTTTTCCAATATTTCCTTTGATATGTTTGTACGAGATAGGTTGAGGTTTTGACAGGAAGTGATCATTACTTTCAAGGAATATAGGGATGGAAAGTGGTTATCCAATCTCAATCATTGACCCAAGACAACTTGATTGTTCATCTTCCTAACAAGGGACTTAATGTGTGCTATGAATTAGTTTTGTCATTTTCGAAGGGTTACTAAAGAGAGAAAATACCCCTTTCTTAAACAACCAACCTATATCTTTGAGAAATTCTAATATTAAGCTGATCAATAGAAACTTATGTTTTCCTAATAAGTAAGTCCATGTATATTTTGATTTTTTAAGTTATAGATAATATACCAGGGGTAATAGGAGTAGCTCAAGAGACAGGCAAGTAGCTCCAGTAGTTTTAGTTTAGGCAACCATAGAAATGTAGGATCTATATTTTCAAATTGTAAGAGCCACACTCAAGTGCCCACTAAGTCTATTAAAACCCTATACATATATCCTATAGAAAAAAGGCCCTCCCCTTATAATCTTGGCTTAATTAGATCTTATAAAGGACTTCATATTTAAAATTCATTATTAGATTGAATGTTTAGGAACTTTAACAAGAACTTCAAAGTATGTCTTTGCCTAACAAATTACACTTTAATGAGTTTGATAAGATGGAGAAGAAGTTTCAAATCCTTGATAAGATATCTCTAAGGTTCTATGACCATGACGACTATGTGTGTTATCCTAGACTTAGTGAGGTAAGATTTTATTTTAATGTTTTCAATTTTGGATTTTGATTCCCTCTTCATCCCTTTATATAGAAGATATTGAGTGAGATAGACCTAAAGTCTCATCTAGCTACATTCATATGTTTGGAGCTAAGTTTATTATTTTCTGTTACATCAACTATCCCCAATCTGGAATTATTTAAGTTCATACATCATTACATGTGGGTATGGATATAACATGGGCAGTAAAAACTGAACATGAGCCAGGGTTATTAAATGTTGATGAGTCTAAAATGGTTGTAATTTTGAAAGGAAAAATTTGCATTCTTACCAACCCAATATTTAGGTAGTTTTGAGAGGTTTAGATTAGCGATTTCCATAATGGGATATAGATAATGTATTATTAAGAGTTTTTATCTTATAGACTTTTAGATCCTAACAACACTTTACTATCATAAGAGGAACTATTTGGTGAACAAATCTTAATTCATTTGAGGATGTATTTTACAAAAAATATCAATATATGCTTATTTTCTTTATTATTATTTTCTTAATATTTTTAAATATTTTAATAAAATTTTTGTTATTTTTATTATCTCAATGATGCTAGCTAAGTCTAAGGCATCAAAGATGAGAGGTTTATGAACATCATCTTCTACGGAGAGGAAGAAGTAAAGGGTGAGACGCAAAAACGAGATTACCATCATTGAGCCAAGTCTCCTAATGCCAACACTCTTATCTTTATGCCTTTGCCTCCTTGCTCTTCTTGTTAGGTAGAGAACATGGTCACCTACCTATTCTCAACACTCCTATAGGAAAAAAAAAGAGTATTTTTGTCCTAAATTTAACCTAAAGAAGATTGATACTATCTTTGGTAAGGCTGGAAATGGATTATAATTTGTTTGTGGATGGTTCTCCCTAAAGAGACACAAAGTACAGAGGACTTACTTATCAACCATATTCATGTACTTTTTACAAGACACCTTGCTAAGATAATGTTTATTTAAAATTTAATGCTTCATCTTTTTTTAGGCCTAACTTTGAATTATGTTTTTCAAGCTGTCACCTTTATAAACTTTGATAGACAAGCCAAGGAACTCAACATGGTTGTCTAGGAGAATCAAGAGATATAGATCCATGAAGGCTTGTGGAGATCTCAATATGTTTAAGAAGGAGAAGAAGGCTACTAAAGAATAATTAATCAAGTATCTCAAAGAGTTTGAAAAGGTTATGGCAGTATTAAAGTGTGAGTTCTTATGAGTGAGAGGATTGAGATTCATATGTAAGTGAACATTTTGTAGAGAGATAACTTCAAATTTTATTATCTATTATTATCATAGTTCCAAGTCATTCAAGAGTTGGAACTAAGATAATCTCATTATCATCACTGTAATAATGTTCTACGCTTATTAGGAAGTTATATAAAAGAAGTATCCATACGTTTCGTTCACAGACTTGGATATTACTAGTGCATTGATGCTGTTGAGCATACTCAAGTTAAGGATATTGGTCAGTTTTATAGCAATAATGGCAAAGTTGATATCATTGATCCTACCAGTGGAGGATCATCTAACCTTAATGGCACCAACCATGCTTCATTTAATAACGTACCACTCTTTATCTAGGCTCTTAATTTTTTTTCTCTTTACTCTGTACCTTTGTATGTAGGTTGTAAATGTATTAATTTTATGAGCATATTTAGCACTTTTTTATTTATGAAATGTTGCTTTATGATATATGTTGTATGCCTATTTTTATTATTGACTCAAATATATTTAGCATTACTTATTGATGGTAGGGTTGTGGAATCTAGCTTCAATACCTTAACAAAGTTTTGAAAATTTTAATTTGTCAATGGTAAAGGTGAGGAGGCTAGTTCCATGTTTTAACAACATTTCAAAAATTTAACCTAGAAATATCAGGTATGTGAAGTTTAACTCTAATTTCTTAATAAAATTAAAAACAACTTAACATTTTAATAATAAGGCTGTGAATTTTGGCTCCAATTATTACAGATATGAAAGGAATATTGAGTTTAGCTCCAATGTCTTAATTTATTTTTACTAAGCTTTAAACTTGATGATCACATACCTAGTGGTTTGTTGATTATTTGATTTGGTAAAAATTTTCTTTTTAAGCCAAAGAGTTGAGAAGACTTCTCAAGACTTAAGGATTCTAGACTTGCATGTTTCATTTTGAGTTAGGGAGTTTGAATTACTTTTTATGGACCAAAGGCTTTCAAAACTTTATGTTTTTACATGAAGATAGGGGAGCTTAAATGACTTCTCTTAAACATGAGGCTTTAGACCTGTAGGCTTTTTATGTGATCTAGAGAGCTAAAGTGACTTCTCCTACACCTAAATCTTTCATATCTATAAGTGTTTATTTTACGTCGTATAGTTAAAATAACTTCTGCTAGACTTAAAGCTTTCAAACTTGTAAGTTCTTGTTTTTGGTTCCTTGGTTTCAATTAGATGGAGAAACAAAGAGACCCTTTATTGATAATTATTACTTATACATATGAGATTTTTGGAACTTAGCCTAATGGTAATACCTCTTCATATAATTCTATTTCTAATGCGAGGCACCTCTGATTTGTCAAGCTTTTCAAGTTTGTAACTCCCAGGCCTAATAACATTGTTTATGTGGTATGGTGTTGACCAATTTTGGGATATTTTGCCTTAAGAATTTTTTATCTTTCAGCAATTTGATTTTTTTTAAAGACCAAGTCCCCATAATAGAGGTGCTAACTTTTATCTTATGAATGTTTAATGTTTATCCCTTTGTTGGTATGCTTTGTTTCTCATGATTGCGACATCCATGGACTCTTCAATTAAGTCAAGTTCATTTTGAATTTGATCATTGTTAGCTTTATATTTGTGCACTTGTAACCTTATACTTAGTAATTTCAAATTTATAGGAATTAAAGCTTTAACACCAATTGTCAGGCTAAAAGTAATTTCTCTGGTAGGCTTTTTAGGTGTTATCTGATATGTCCATAATATGTTGTAGATCTCTTTAGCCAAAGTTGGCTTACCAAATTTTAGAAAGATAAATATTGGGCTTAAGACCTTTGATTATGTTTATTGATTATGCTCAAAATAGTGTTGTATATATATTCATTTCGTTGATTAATAATTCTATTTATGAATCTAGAGATGCATAATATTTTGAACGTATCTTTCCATTAAAGAGAAATGATGCTATAAATGTTACTAGTCCTCTAATATTGTTTATGTGCCTTTTTCTGCTTGCTTCTACTTATGTTTCAAATGAACATGCAGATGAACCTAAGAAGAGTAAGAGGCAAGGAATTAAAAGTAGTTTTAGATCATATTTTGTTACTACCTTCTTAGCTAAAAATTATGATCTTGATAGAATAAATAAGGAAATTTTTTTGTTTTTTTAAATTAAGGAAGATCCTAAAATATATGAAGAGATAGTGACTTCCATAGATGCTAACTTTCAACAAGAAGCCATTAAAAGTAAGATTGATTCAATAATGACAAATTGTACATGGAACTTAGTTGATTTACCTAAAGGTTGTAAAACAATTATATGTAAATGGACCTTTAGAAAGAAAATGAGGTCTGGTGGAACTGTAGCAAAATTAAAAGCCAGATTGTTAGTTATAGGTTATCACCAAAGGAAAGGCATTGACTATTTTGAGACATACTCTCATGTGACCAAAATGCTACAATTGGAAGTCTATTCGTGCTTGCTGCCATTTATGGTAGAGTTGTACATTAAATTGATGTGAAACTACATTTCTAAATGGTGACTTAGATGAAAAAATATATATGAAACAACTTGAGGGTTATGTGAGAACAAGGTATATAAGACTAGAAAGTCCCTCTATGGTTTTAAATAAGCTTTTAAACAATCGCATGAGAAGTTTAACCGAACATTAGTAAGTAATGACTATATTATGAATGCATCTGATTCCGGTGTTTATTAAAAATGATTAGATCAAATTATATGATTATGTTCCTTTATATTGAGGATATGTTAATTTTTTTTACTAATGTGGATGTTGTCAATCAGACTAAAATGTTTTTATCTTCTTAATTTGATATTAATGATTTAAGAGAAGCTAATATGATTCTTGGTATTAAAATGAGAAACATAGAAAATGACTTCTCTTTATGTCAATCCCATTATATTGAAAAAATGTTGAAAAAGTTTGGTTTCTTTGATGTTGTGACTGAGACAACTCCTTATGATTCTAGTATATCTCTTAAGAAGAACAAAGGTTCTAGTATTTCACAAGCCAAGTATGCTAAAATTATAAAAAGTGTTATGTTCCTCATGAATTATACTAGATTTAACATAGCTTATGTTATTACTAAATTGGGTCATTATACTCATAACTCGAGTAGAAAGTATTGGAGTGCACTTTATCGCTATGAATCGATGTTTGAATTTTAGTGAATTTCTTGCTATTTTAGAAGCATTTTGTGATGCAATTCGAATGTCTGATAACTATGAAGTTAGCTCTACTTATGGTTATGTCTTTACCTTGGGTGAAGGTACTATATCATGGAAATCTGTGAAACAGATATGTAAAGCACCCCACTATGGAGTTTGAATTCATTGCTATTAAGTTGGTAGGTCAAGAAGCTTAATGGTTGAGGAACTTGCTGGATGATATGCCATTATGGGGGAAATCAAATGTATTAGTTTTCCTACATTGTGATTTGCAAGATGTCATTGGGATAGAGAAAAACATCATGTATAATGGCAAGAGAAGATAAATACATATTAGATATAGTGTTGTCAACTAACCCAAAAAAAATGGAGCAAATTCCTTGGAATATGCAAGATCTGAAAGGAGCTTGACAAAACCTCTCATTAAAAGATCTTGAATTGTTAAGGGAGTAGGGCTTAAGCCTATGGATTGAGTAAGTATGGTGGATAATATATTATGGTTGAACAAAGCCTTATGAGTTCTAAATATGCACAACATTCCCATCCCTATGGCGTGTGGATGATATGAGGTTGATCCTTAAACTCTTAGTGAATTTATAACCCTATTATTTAGGTAGGCATAGAAAGACAGACTTGATTGATTCACCTCTTGATTTTTCTAAGATTTGTAAGCTATTGCGGTGGTCTTAATGTGATGGATTAATGGATATAATTTTGTAGAGATTGGTCATATTGACCTTTAATAGTTTATAACCTTTAATGGGTAGTCTATAGCGTGATAAACTTAGATTAACCAACTACTTGGGTATGAAGGTGGGGCTGCCTTCTATTGAAGACTTGGACAATCTTCTAGAACACTCATGAGAACCCAAGGTGTGTCATGACCATAAAAAACACTTGTTGTGATTTATTTTCATTTTATCACAGAACTAGCAGAAATTAAAGGTATAATATGTGATATGAGGGTCTTGTCCTAAGTTTATGAAGTTTAAGAGAAATTCACTTTATTAATTATGTTGTTACCTCACATCACTACACAGTATGTCAATCAAAAGATATTGATTCTTAAATATATATACTTTCTTTCTTCAGAAAATTTAGGGTTAGCAAGTCGTTAAACAGGGATTATTTGATAAATGGTTGTTTAAGCCTCCCTTTTTACTTGTTTAGTCAAAACATTTTTTTCCATATATGTTGTATTCTTGTCCACATTTGTGGATGTAAACCATTTTTTAGTCTTTACATTAAGAGGAGTGTTTCCAAGGCTTGAGTAACTTGTCTCATGATACTTTGGTAAGAGGCTAGACCTGGACCAACTGCTGCTTGCCTACCTAGTATGGGCCGAGCCAGATTGGGTGTGGGTATGGGTGTGGGTGTGGGTCATTGATTTGAATTGGCATATTTTCTATCCTTTTTAGCTGAATTTGTTTATTTTTTGCTGGAGAGTTAGTTTTTGACTGGGTCTTTGCACGTTTCTATTTCTTCTAAACTATTTCAAACATGGCAAACACTCTCTAGATTTATCTCTACAATTTTTGGCAAATGTTATGAGCACTCTCCATACTTGTCTCCATGATTTTTGGCTTTACCTATAAATTGTTCTCTAACATTTGATTTGGTTATATGTATCGATTTTGTTAGCCGTTCTTTTCACGTATAGAGACTTTTACTAACATGATAAGGATTTTGCTGACACTTTTACTAGCTTGATAAGGATTTCACATTAAGACTTTTCACATATCAATTCTTCAATCTTAAGTGCAGGATTTGAGAACTAGTTGTATTAACTTTAGGGAAAAGATGACATCATCAATTGCATCTAGGGATGGCAATGGGTAAGGTTCGGTTCGGGTTTTACTCTATCCATATCCATATCTATTTTTTTATGACTCAACCCATATCCATCGGTTTTTACAATTTACTACCTATATCTAAATCCATTGGGTTGTTTGGGTTTTTGGATATCCATCGGGTTGTATAGCACATAAAAATATAACTTTTAAATAGAAAATATAAAGAGTAGATTTTTG
>JANZLX010000211.1:21428021-21438459 GCA_025531955.1 Erythroxylum orinocense | reverse complement strand
GATTGAGCATCAATTGTATTTTGTAAATTGTGTTAAGGTTTTGTTGTAATGGCTATGTTTGCTTAAAGCTAAGAATGGAATCATTGTATGAACTCCTTTTTGAATTGAAGATGAAATGAGAATTTGAAACATTTCTTTTTGTATAATTGTGTGAATTTCAAGTTTGAATACATTTGGATGTGTTGGCATAATTGTTGGGTTTGCTAATTGTTGCTTGTGTCGCTTGTCTTAGAATAGTATGATAGAGTTGGGAAGTTTGTGTATGAAGCGTATTTGGATATTGAAGTTGTGTGTTATGGGTTTTGCAAGTGATGGTATTGAATGGAAAGTATGAATTTGAGGGTTTTGATGAATGAAGTGAATTATGTGTGATTTGAGTTTTTGAGTTGAGATTTGGGAGTTTGATGTATTTAGATAGGTATTTGAATGTTTATGAAGTGTTATTCCATTTGAAGGATTGAATTTGAAGAGATTAGGAGTTGGTATAGTGTTAGATTGGAGTTTGGAGGCATTGGAAAGGCTTGAAAGAAGGTTGGGGCACTTTGCCTAGCAGGTGTCCTTTAAACGGACATCCTAGTCCGTTTAACGGACCTTCTCGGGTGAATTTGGAGTGTTTGTCAAGTGTGAGTCCGTTAGACGGACATGCATGTCCGTCTAACGGACAGCCTCGGGTCAACTATAGTGAATCGCATTTTTTACTAGTTTAGAGTGCGAATCTCGCTTTGAGGCCTCTAATAAGACTTGTAGATCGCGAAGTTATCGTTCCAATGGCATAAGAACAAAAGCATTTGGACATTTGTAGAAAAAGTTATGGCATTCGCGCCAAGACATGTCATTGTAGGATTGAGGTTGTGAATATGTTCAATTCTTTTGATCATAACTCTCTCATCCGACCTCCAAATGAGGTGATTCTTAAACCAATAGATTTCTAAGACACATATCTACCTCTTCATGAAAAATTGTATCAATTGGAGTTAAATTGAGAGAGTTTCCATTAGAGCAGTGAGGGGCTGATTGAGAGAGCATGTCCGAGAAATGAACCCAATTTGGTATTTTGATGATATTTTGAGTTGTATAACTCCGTTTGAGGTGATTCTTATTTTTATATTAAACGAGAGACATAGAGACATGATCTATATGAAGAAGCTAAATTGACACTTTGATTTGAAGGTTTTCATATTCTGTTCGCAAATAGGAGAATTGAGTTCAAGCATAGTGACCGTGTTGTATGAGTATACCATAGAGCAGATTATGAGCAATTCTTAAAAAAAAAGTAACGAACATGAATTGATAATGTCTTTTAAGGGTTTATTGAAAGAACTTTTCGAGGTCATAGCCATGTTCGAGGTGTTGTGTTTCGCAATAAAGTTGGGTTCCGGAAGCAGGGTCCAACATAAGTACTTTCTGTGTAACTTTCCAATTGTCCATATCAGTATTACTTTAATATCGACCCAACATTCCAACAACAAAACTGATATCTGGCTTAGTGCATGTTTGAGCATTTATTAAGCTCCCAACTACTGACGCACAAGGAATAGACTCCATTGCCTTACATTCAAAATCGTTCTTTGGGCATCGCATTTGACTAAATTTGTCCCCTTTTGAATTGGAACTATCCTTGCTGAGCATTTTTTCATTTTAAATCTCTCTGATACTTTCTCGACATAACCTTTATAAGACAATCCTAACAATCCTTATGATCTATCATGGAATATTTCTATTCCTATCACATAGGATGTCTCACTCATATCTTTCATTTCGAAATTATTAGAGAGAAAATTCTTTACATCATGTAACAAATTCATATTATTAGCAACAAGAAGAAGATCGTCAACATATAGGACTAATATAATCAACTTGCTCCCGCTCCCACTAACCTTTATATAGATACACCAATTAACGGTATTCTCTACAAAACCATAAGACGTAATGGTATCATTAAACTTAAGATACCATTGTTGAGAAGCTTGTTTATTCCATATATTGACATTTTCAACTTACACACTACTTTTTCTTTCTTGTGGTTAAGAAACCTTCTGATTGATCCATATATACTTCTTCTTCCAAGTCACCATTTAGATAGATGATCTTTACATCCAATTGGTGAAGCTCTAAATCATAATAAGCTACCAGAGCCATGACAATTCTTAAAGAGTCCTTCTTTGAAACGGGTGAAAAGGTCTCTTTATAGTCAATGCCATCCTTTTGAGTGTAACCATTGGAAACAAGTCTGGCTTTATATCTTTCAATGTTGCCTTGCGAGTCACATTTGGTCTTGAAGACATATTTATAACCCACTTGCTTTGCACATTCTAGAAACTTAACTAATTCCCAGACATTATTGTCATCCATCGATTTCAACTCTTCTTTCATAGCATTAAACCAATCTTCAGAATAGCTACATTCTATGGATTGTTTGAACGAGACTAGATCCTGGTCAATGCTCAGGTGACATTCATGTTCAATTGAGCAAACTTCATAGTCACTCGAAATAGCTAGTCTTTTCTACCTTGGCACAACTGATTAGACCATGCTGCTTTAGTTGTCATAAAACACATCACCGATATCAATGCTATTGATTCAACATTTTTGCTCCCATGTGATATTTGTCCTCTTTCCAAAGAGTAGAGATTACCTTTTCCAAAAAGTAGAACCATTTCTTACCACATTTTTACCTTATACACAGATTTATGGGGACCGTATAAAATTTCATCCATCTCTGGAGCAAGATATGTTCTTACTATCATTGATGATTATAGGAAGGCAACCTGGACTTTTTTTTAGTTCATCACAAAACACAGACCACCAAAAATCTTGAAACCTTCCTTTCTCTTTTTGAAAACCAATTCCAAACTACTGTCAAAACCATTAAAAGTGATAATAGGAGTGAGTTTATCAACTCATAATGCTTAAATCTTCCAAAACAGAGGTATCATACACCAAAAGTCTTGTCCATATTCTCCTCAACAAAATGGCGTTGTTGAAAGGAATCACAAACATCTTTTGCAAACAGCCTAATCTCTTATGTTTCAAAGCAACATGCCAATGAAACTTTAGGAAGACTCCATTATTAACAGACTTACCATTGTTCTTTTATCATGGAAAGCTCCTTATAAGATCTTTTACAGGAGACCACCCAACTACAAAAATCTTAAGACATTTAGTTGTCTTTGTTATACTACAAACACACAACCTCACAAAGACAAGTTTACTGCTAGAGCCTTCAAATGCATGTTTATTGGCTATATCGTTGGACAAAAGGCCTTCAAACTATATGATCTTGATTCACAATGAATTCTTTTATGTAGAGATGTTTTGTTTCATGAATCCATTTTTCCTCAAAACCAAACTAACCATACCTCACCAGAAACTGATACGACTCCTCTTCTTTTGATTTTTGATGAAGATTCAATCTCCAATGATTTTTCTTCTCCTTCGATTAATACATTTATGCCAAACATTTCTCCTCTTACAAATTCAGAAGTTAACATACAACCCACTGAAACATTACAGCCAAAACCTATCTCTGACTTTTCTTCACACATGTAAACCAAACATAGCAAAAGGATCAAGTATCGATACAGTAAGCTCAAAGGCTATCTCTTGAATGTAAACATTTCTTTAGTTGGTCAAATTCCTACTATTGGAGACATCTCAGCTTAGCCACAAAACCCAAATACTGCTTACACTCCACCATCTTTTCCTTTTATCTCCCTAACATGTTTTAGTTCCTTATACATTAATTTTTTGGGAAATAAATCATGAGTTCATGAACCTAGGAGCTATGATCAAGCGAAACTAAATGAAAATTGGGTTAAGGCCATGAAACAAGAATTAAAAGCACTAGAGGAGAACCATACGTGGAAGCTCACTTTTTTTTACCTCCTAATAAAAAGGCTATTGGTTCAAAATGGGTTTATAAAGTAAAGTTTAATCCTGATGGTAGTGTGGACAGGTATAAGGCAAGGTTAGTTTCCAAAGGCTACAACTAGATTGAAGGCCTAGATTATACGGATGGTTTCTCTCCTATTTCTAAAGTGGTAACTGTAAGATTGTTTCTTGCTATTGCATCTGCTAATTCTTAGTCGCTACATCAGATTGACATTAACAATACCTTTCTTCATGGTTTTTCTGATGAGGAAGCATACATGTTACCTCCTAAAGGCTACACTAAAGCTAAATTTGGTGATGCATGTAAACTAATAAAGTCCATTTATAGACTCAAGCAAGCTTCTAGACAATAAAACATTGAATTTTCTACTAAGTTGCAACAATTTAGGTTCATACAATCTAAACATGATCATTTTTTTTAATGAATTCCAATTCCAATTTTTTAGCACTTATTGTCTATGTAGATGTTGTACTCATAACAGGACTGGATGAGAACGAGATTCACTCTGTCAAGTATTTTTTATATGTCGCATTTATTGTGAAAGATCTTGGCCCTACAACGTATTTTCTTGGTCTAGAAATAGCTAGATCAACTACTAGAATTCACATTAATCGACGTAAATATATTCAAGATATTTTGAAGGATACGGGTCTACAAGAAGCTAAACCAACTGCTTCTCCTCTTCCTACCAACACTAGACTTCAATTTTTTGACGATTCACCCATTCCAGATGTAGCACAATAGACAAGACTAGTGGGATGACTACTTTATCTTAATCTTTCCAAACCCATCATCCCATTTGTTTTTCAACAATTTAAGTTAATTCATAAATTCTCCTCAAACTCATCATTGGGACGTTGCTCTTCATGTCTTATGGTATCTCAAACGGCCTACAACTAAACGATTATTTTTCTCTTCTACTCCTACCCTATAACTTGGAAGGATATTATTACACTGATTGGGTTACTTTCCTTTATACTCATAAATCAATCACAAGTTATTGTATTTTCCTTGGATCTTCATTCATTTCTAGGAAAACCAAGAAACAATTTACAATCTTCAGATCTTCGACAAAAGTATAATATAGAAGCATTGCCACTACTATTTTTATTTACAATGGATCACCTACATACTTCAAGACTTTCAACTACCAACTCAACCACTAATTCCTCTATATTGTGACAATAAAGTCGTTTTACATATAGCTGCTAATATTGTTTTTCATAAAAGAACCAAACACTTCAACATTGATTATTGTCTTGTTCGTGATAAGCTCAAAGAAGGTTTTATTCGAACTGCCCACGTTTCCTCTAAATTTCAACTTGCAAACTCTTTTACCAAACCCCTCACAACTCCCATGTTTCATCATTCACTTTCCAAGTTAGGATTGATTGATCTCCACCAATCTCCAACTTGAGGGGGGGAAGTAAATATACAAATGTACATAATAATATACATATAACTTATATTTTGTTAAAGTTGTTATGTATAGTTAGCAGTTAGTTAAACAGTTAAGTGAATGGTTATTTTTTGTTAATAGCATTTGTACATATAAAGAGGTAAAAGGATGAATGCAAAAGTATCTGATACATTTATTACTTCATATCAGCCTTTGTTTGCTTCTACTCAATAAGTTTTTAATATATGTTCAAGCACCTCATCGTAACAGTCAGATCATCGACCTTCACCAACTACATAGATTAAACTTATAATATTTTGGTACTTAAGTTAATATATTTGATGTTTTACTACTCTTAAGTTTTTTTATTAATTCTTTATTTACAGTTATTTCCAAGATACTTATTGTTGTATATTATAATTTTTATATTACATTACGAAACAAGATAATTGTTATATTTTATTATCAATCAAGATTATATTGTTTAGAGAAATTAAATGTAGGAAAAAATCATTAGATTATCAACAGAAAATTCAGGTGGGAAGTGAGAAATAATAGCTAAAATTACCATAGGTAAATTTGCTAACAGATCACAATATTCTGTAGGTAAATTACTGATGAAATTACATTACCTATAAGCAAATTTAGCGACGGAAATAGAATTACAATATTTGTAGGTAATTTTAGCAATCGATAATGTAATGTTAGATTTACCGACAAAATATTGTAATTTCTTCAGTAATTTACCTATGAAATTTTAATTTCGTCGGTAATTGTAGCAATAGAAATTGTAATTCTATTGGTAAATTTACCTACAAAAATTGTGATTTCATCAGCAACAGATTTATAATATCCGCCGCTAAATTTTACCTATGATCATTTCTCATACGATCCTTTCCGTCGGTAATTTCTATCGCCAAATTTATTGCCAACGGAAAATTAATGTTTTTCATTCGTAATTTCGATCGCTAAAATTAATTTTTCTTATAGTGATAATTTTTTAACACATTTAAGGGTTTTCAATTAAAATTTTTTATATCCTCTTACACTATTTTTGCAATTTATTCTTGTCTATTTTAAATCAAAGAGAAAAAGTAACTTCTACTTATCTACCAAGCTTTTTCCGACAACTCTCAACCTCCACCATTCAATTTTTGTTAGGAGAAAATGTAAGGATATGACCCCCTTAACGGACCTTTTCTACTACAAATAGTATATTTTCAAATAAACTTTCTTTGTGTTCTTACCGTACTTATCAAAAGCCAACTATCCTCTTCAACGCGACACAATGCAACCCAAAAAAATTCTCTTCAATCCCACCTCTTTGTTTGTGTTCTTACCTTACCGGAAGCCACCTATCCTCTTCAACGCAACACAACGCAACCCAAAAAAATTCTCTTCAATCCCACCTCGATTCGGTAGGCATAAATGACTGGAGCATGAGCTTTGGATCTTTTGGACCCTATAATTTTGTAGAATTGGATCTCTGATGAATAGGCCTCTTCTCGGTCCAAAAAATTTAAAAGTTCAGTAAAGGCCTGCAAGTTAAGCTCAATTATGCTTAACCTAAAAAATGGGTTGCTTTTATCCAACCCCAATGTAGAACCACGCAGTTCCGTTGAGTTTGGGCTAGTGAAGACTCTCTTATGGGAAGAACTCCAATATACAAGATTATAGTGCTTGGCACTTGGCAAATTACATCTTTAGATGTATGCACTTTTCCAAGATGTATTCTTGTTCAAAAACATAAATATTTATATTTGCTTACATAGTTGAAATTCTCTTTTAATACAAAGTCTGTTTGGATCTTGGAATTAGACAAAACTAGCTTTATATTTTTGAAAAATGAAATTACGTTACACCTAGCAAACATCCCTTAAGTTACACTTCGCTTGTGTTGTAATTATTTTTATCCTTATTATTTTATTACTTCGTTATATTATTTCAAGTTTATCTTTTAAAAAACCCGTTTCCATGTTAAAATAGTTTTAAACTTTCTAGAAAATTAAAATAAGATAAAAGAGGGACAGTGCATAAATACTATGAAAAGATGAAAGTCTTATATTATTTAATGCGTGGATAAAATTAAATGTTACAGTTTCATGATAAAAGAACATACGAAGGATACCTGCCAATACTTGGTGGGATTAGATGAAATATAAAAACAAAGGTTCCTCCATTAACAATGGTTCAGTCTGATCTTGCTGAGGTTGAACGTTGTTGTCTGGATCCATGGTCTGTAAGAATCTTGCTATGAAATACCTACAAAATAAATAATGGCGGGCCGGGAGTTGATTCCCGGAAGCCCCTCCGACGCTTAAGTCAGTGTTTTTAGAGAGTTTTGGCTGTTGAGAATAGAGAAGGAACTAGGGTTATGATCTCGTATCTCAATCCAGTAAGAATAGTACCTTATATATGCCGTAGATTGCCACTAGGTTTAGGTCTTTACGTCGATCGTTGTGCTTGCATGGGAGTCTAATACCTGATGGGCCGAACGGGTCATGGACATGTGGAGATGGGCCTGGGCTTAGCACAGCCGACCAGACCATAAGCTCCCCTACTCCTCGAGCCTGAGCCAAGGAAGGGTCGAAGGAGTATGTAAGTAAGAAACAGCATGCTTCGTAGACGGCTCGTGCTAGGCCCGATCAATTAATTATGGCGTGACGAGGCCGATCGAGCGTGCGTAACGTCTCATCGGTCCAGTAAAGGACGGTAACAGTAGGACGAGTCGATCGAACATAACAACGAGGTCGGTAGGGCGTGTGTAGTAGCGAAACCGAGCGATCGGGGGACTAGACTTAAATAAAGCTCTAGGCGTGATCATTACTGGCGGTTCATGCTATCTGCGCGAGCCATCATTCAGGTGACAGCTGGTCGATCGATTAAACCGTGCTAAGAAGGAGCCGAGATAGGGCAGTCGGTCGGTCGTCACTGCCTGGGCCTAGGCTAGGTGTAACTATCACTCAACGATTCGTATCTTCTAGGCACCGTTCAAAACCTGAAACGGTGCGCCCTCTCAACTGTCGCATAGTCGTCGTGCGTTGGAGTCGATTAAGGGTGCTGAAATCCAAAACGCTTGGTGTAATTATTATTGACGGTTTGCATCTTCTAGACGTCACTGAAATTTGGAACGTCGCGTCTCTTGGACCGCCGTACATTTATCGCGAGCTGTTACGCGTGTCCCTTCGTTTAACACGCTGCTCTAACATCTTAGATTTTTTCACATGGTCAATCTGGATTGGCATGCTTGTTCGATTGGTACTATAAATCTCGGGATGGACAGTTTTTTCTCATTCTGTATGACTTTTCTTAGCCTCTGTTCTTTGTCTTTTCGTCTCTTCATCCATTGTTGTCAGAGTGCGTCTTTCATTATCGTCCCCACCCCGGATTTCCACCATAAGCCTGACGTGTCCTTCCACCTTTTTTCCGTCCAAAATTGCCTTACCAGCGGTAGGGCCGTCGGAGAACATGAGAGACAAGCTGAGGGTTGAGATTATGCCTTTTTTCAGAAGAAAAAGGGAATAGTCGAGATAGAGCGAGAGGTAGTTCCTGACGATCGATGTAGAGCGAGAGGTAATTCCTGACGAGGTCCCGTGATGGTGAAGTTGTCACAGGACTTGTCAGCACAAATATATCAGAACCTGCGAGAGACAGGTCGCTTGACTCTAGCATGGGGGAGCTCGCTGATGATACTTGTAATAGACTGGGTAGGAAAAATATTGTTGTAGTGGACTGGGTAGGGAAGACGTTTCTTTTCTAAGTAAAAAGGGCTCATCTGGTCGAGCTTGTGACCAGGGCGGACCTATTGAAAATAAAAAGAATCTTGCTTTTACTCTTCGCTTGTCTTTTCAATTTTGTCGGATGAAGCTTCGAACTATCTCTGGATTTGTATGATAGGTTACCCTTTCAGATAGCACGTAGTAAACTAGCACGTCTGATGCAAGTTGATCGATTGTTCGGTTTAATTCGAGTCGATCGATTGGAATTGATCTTCTCAATATCTCTTGTTATAATTCCAACATCCTGTGTTGGCAACCTTGTCGATCGATATCGAACGATTGGTCGTGTATCGAACGATTGGTCGATTGCTAAACGATTGGTCGTTTATCGAATGATTTATCAATTGTCGATCGATTAGTCGCTTGTCGACCGATTGGTCGTTTATCGAACGATTTGTCGATTCTCGATCGATTAGTCGCTTGTCGACCGATTGGTCGTTTGTCAAACGATTGTCGATAGTCGATCGATCAGTCGCTTGTCGACCGATTGGTCGTTTGTCGAATGATTTGTCGATTGTCGAACGATTAATCGCTTGTCAACCGATTGGTCGTTTGTCGAACGATTTGTCGATTGTCGAACGATTGGTCGTTTTTCGACCGATTGGTCATTTGTCGAACGATTTGTCGATTGTCGATCGATTAGTCGTTTGTCGATCGATTCAAGATAGTCTTGGCATCGCGTGGTTCCAACATCTTGTGTTGGTAACCTGGTCGACCGGTGTCGGACGATTGGTAAACTGTTTCTGCAAGAAATCTTAGATTCTTTATTGATGATGATGAAAGTGTGGGCCGTTAAAAAACCTGACTGGTATAATCAGGAAAAAGGTTCCCACGAATCACATGCTCAAAAGCGTAAGCAGCGATAAAATACTAAAGAAAGAAGTAAAGCAAGCTTATCTATTGATAAAACGCCTTCAGGTTTTGAGAACTCCAAGGCCTCAGCAGAATTTTGCCATTCATGTAGCGCAGGATATAAGAGCCATGTCCGGTTTGTTTGACCACTTGATGGGGTCCTTCCCATGCCTGCTCGAGCTTTCCAAGATGTTTCCCGGCCGCTTCGGCCTTTCTTAAAACATAGCCACTGACCTTTATGTTGCTCGGCCTCACCCTTTTATTGTAGAACCTTACTGCTTTTTGTCGGATGGCTTCTGACCGAGCGACTGCTCTCTCTCTATCTTCACAAAGGAGTACTAGCTCTGCTCTGCAGGCCTCATCATTTCGCTCTTCTTCGTAATTTAGTAGCCTTTGATTGGGCAGTGCCACTTCTACCGGAACTAAAGCCTCTGCCCCAAAGGTCATTCGGAACGGCGTTTCTCCGGTGGCTCCATTTGGGGTAGTTCGGTAGGCCCATAACACTTCATCTAGTTT
>JANZLX010000211.1:21367388-21384083 GCA_025531955.1 Erythroxylum orinocense | reverse complement strand
AATTACTTAGGAATCTTCGACTAGCAAGTTAGGTTTGAATGATATATAGTCAATTGTGTGAAGTTCGTTTGTCCATTAGGGGACGCTAGCAGCCTAGATGCTTTTATATCTTATAATCTTAACTTTTAATCATTGCTTTTTGTTTTCTTTATTCAAATTACCAATTCCAAAACAATTACCCTGTTACTTTTGCATTTGAATTAAGTTTTAAGAGTCGAGTTGATAGTTGATTTAATAGTCTTTGAGGGATCGATATTATTATTACTAACGGCAGAAACGTATACTTGCGTTTTTGGCGAACATTGACCAGAACACTTGATGCAATTTGAGCTTCAAAAATAAGTGCTTTGTGAATTCCAAATGGCCTTAACAAAACTGTAGTTCTAAGACCAAGTTAGGTTCTTCTTCAAATTCTACTTCACCATTCGGATCATCATCATCACCATAATCACTTTCATTTGGACTAATCGAATTAAGGCCCATGTTTATAACCTCTTGTATGACTTGGCTTAATGGTCCTCCATCATAACGTCAAGGAGTGAGAGTAAAGGTAACAAAATGTACCCTTAAAATCAAATAACCTAATGTTCGTTTTGTGAGCGTTGAAGTGGTTAAAACAAAATTTTTAAAACCAAAAAGAACCCAAAAGATCTTGTCTTGTAACTAATTCAAAAACCAACATAGCACAAATCGAAGCATATAAACCATTATACCTTGAACTTAGTCTCCAAACCAAATAGAAGATCTCACAGCTCCACCTCTTAGCTCACGACTCCAACTCCTTGCTTAGGACTTCACCTCCTTTGCACCAAATAAGATGCATTCCAAGGTTTCTACCAAAGGCCGATTAGAAATCTTAATGTTTCCTAATGCTAGATGGTACTTCAATGGCTTATCTTTGGCCCTAGAAAATCCCCCAAAATAAACAAAAATATAGGTGATTGAATGCTCAACACATAAGCTAAATGGTAAAGCTTTTTGGGTCTTGTAAGAAGGATGAAGAAAATCCGCAGCTTAGAGGAAGACAAAAGAGAAAGGAAAAAAAAAGTTGAAATCATGGGGACAAGAAGATGAAAAACGAAAGTTGGAAAAACCACAACAAAATGCAAAAAAATCCTTCTTTCTTTTGGACAAATTAGGGTTAATTAAAAGCCCTTTTAATTGTCCAAAAAGTCCTTATATAAATAAAGTCAAAAATAAAATGAAAAAGGCAACTTAGTCATAAGGCTTTAAACACATCTTTATGTTAATTTCATGGAAAACTCATGTTCTTACAAGATTGGCCATGTGAATACTCATTTAAAAAGCCACTTTGCCATTTATCTCATGTTTCAAAATAATTTAAAAAATTTACCCAATTTCATATAACTATATCATATAATTATATGCATTATTTTGTTGAGCAATAAATTTATATGACATGTAAATTTATCTAGGATTAAATTTGTTATCTAATAACATTTATTCTAATACCATATGGCGACGAAAAATAACACGTATAATTAATTTTATCGTCATATTCATATCTCCATATGATATACTAGAATAATTTTCTTTTTCTAAACAAATATTTTTTGGTGTGACCCATTGGGATCTATTTCATGTTGATAATAGAATTAAAACCCCTTTTAATTCTATGCATCATAACCGATATCTAGCAAAATAAATTATAATTATTCAAATGACATAGATGATAAGGATTGTAAACAAATCACGATCCCGAAGCAATAATTGCCCGTATCAATTCTCTTGTCTCATAATATCTTGAATAAATGCAAGATTGGAATATGTATCATTCTTTCCAATTTATTCCTTCTTGATTTTCAAAGTAAATCGTAAATATGATTAACTCCTTACTCATGTTGCGTGCATACAATATTACTTTATCAAGGACCCATAAACATTATCGCTCATATCATATATGAAGGACAATAATATTCTTAATAAACATTTATCCTCTATATAAGTTACGCATACTGTGGCATTATTTGTATAGCTACCTGTCACGGTTAGCGTTGGACAATGCCAACAAATACACATTTCTCATTTAAGAAAATGAATATCTCATACCATAGAATTCAAGACACATATGAAACATTAATAACACAAACACAATCCCAATAAAGCTTTATTGAAGGTTTGTCAAATACCATAATCTCCATTATGTATCTGTGTGGTTAAACCAATAACTCCTTATCAAATGGTTTGTAGAACATCACTGTCATTTAATTCACACACTAATCTTTTAGTGGTCAATTAATTTTCCATATTAATTACCAAGATTAGCGACATTTTAGAGTAATCATTATTTTCATTACAGAGTTCTACAATCCGAGTCGTCAACTCGAATAATCCATAAATATTGAAAACTTATATAACAAAATGGTATAAACCATCCAATTCATAAACATAACTGTGAGAATATAATCATCTAAGATTGGCTTATAGACCATAACACTAACATTATATATATTAGTTAAATGATTAAAACATATATATAATACTAAAATACACAACAATAATCAGCCTATCCAGGCATTCAAAAAAGTTCTAAAATTTTATGATTAATAATATTATTATTTTATTACTATCATTTATATTTTACCTGTATTAACCGAATTTGTCTAATCTCTGCTCAACCTAGTTGGCTTACATTCAATGTCTGTCAGCTCATCTCCACTCATCATAATCACTCACTAAGTGAAAATATGATTAGATGTATAAATATCTACATAAAGTACCTCAATTCCTCAGCCTAATTTGGCATTCCGGTACTACTCCAGCATCTAGCCATCAATATAGGATATCTCAAGACTCAGATATCCTAGTATCACTCTAGTACCTAGCCATCCACACAAGACATCCATGGGACTCATGATGCCATAACACCTACTCCACAAATAGATATCTAGCCATCGCTTGTTCATATTTGAACAATCCATCAATCTATGACCATCTAATATTAACTTATCCTAAGCAAACTATAGATTCACAATTTACACAATTTATTTTCAACCTATTGTAAGCCAACCTCCGCTTAATTTCATGAACGTGATTTATTTATCATAATATTCTTAATCATACTTATGCATTATTTTTTATTATCAAAATTTCACCAATTCATCAAGTGGTATACTTTATAATATGTAACAAATAAACACAATTCATATATTATAGAAATTTATATACGTAATTATTAAATATTAATTTCATCAATGAATAATTCAAAATAAGATACACTATAAAATAATTTATTAATAACAAAATTCAAAGTTTTATGAACTATACACTATTCTAAGAGTATAGTCTAAGGTTATCCCTACCTGATGTTTGAACTCAATTAATTGATAAGTCTAATATACTCTTAATTCCATCCTTCGGACATACATTACAAAATTTTATTAGGCTTATTTAAGAAATTCTTTAAACCCAATTATACTTAATAATCCAAAATTATTCTCTTTTCCACTTTGCTCGTAATTATTAAAATATCTTTACTTTACCTAACCATCATAATTGCTAAAATATCCTTAACTATTTAAACACCTGCTTTTACCCTCTTTCCCTCTACAAATTAGTTTAGGATGATTAAAAATCATAAATAAAAGGCACAAAATTGTTGTTGAAAAAGTTTTACCTATGTGAAGTTTTATGCTTTTGCAAGAAATTTTTGGATTGTTATTCTCCACAATTTTCTCACAAATTTATTACAAAAAAGCAAAAGAAGCGAATACATGAGAAAAGCTTCACACATGCAAGAGAAAGATGATGTATTTTTTTTATGCACTTACCCCCTGAAAAGAACAGAGAAGAAGAAGAAGAAGAGGCGACGACGACTTTTCATTGAGTTTCTTATTACTCATTTGTCGTCTTCTTAGTTTATACTATCTCTTGTTTTAAATTGTTCTCATGGGCTGGGTTAGTTTTGTTAAAGTTGGGTTCTTTTTATCTTTTCGTGGGCTTCAAACTATCTCTTGTAACCATTGTAACATATATATTTAAAATTACTAAAATGTATAAACATTTAAAAAATTTTAAATTTACAAGAAAAAATAGATTTCTTTGAGACGCTGAAACAATGACTTTTGATACATGTAAAGACACAATATTTGCAACGACCATGAAGCAGCCACTCACAAGTCACAACCACGAAAGCCAAAACAATATTTTGACCATGTAGTGGCTTCCGTTACCCAGTAGGTGTCCTGATTCGCATGCACAATTGTACCAAAAAGGTTAGACTTGCACTTGTAAACCTGTATTCCTTTTTAAGTTTTTTGGCATCAATGAGAAGACATGAACTCTATTACAACGTGTGCAAGTAAGCCCTCCCCACAGAAAATAATAAAGAAAGGAAGAATGCACGATCCAAAAGAAAATAGAAAAGAAGAATCAATGATACAAGGGAAGAAGAAAATTGTGTGAATATGAAAATCATGAGGGAGAGGAGTCGTGGTTGACACGACCAACATGGGCATTGGGCATCGCCAGCTAAATTAATATAAATTAGTCTAATAGTAATTGCACTGCACTTAAGATAACAAAGATCTGAAAATATATCTTTATTCAAACAAATATAAAAAAAAACCCTTTTTTGCATAGAAACCTTTTACCCACGTCAAGGGGCAGAGACGATGCATTTACCAAATCCTATCAAATATATTCTTTTTTCTAAATTTTTTGAGGTACAGTACTTTACAAATTTCGAAAATATTTAAACTTACTTTTATTTTTATATTTTTAACATTTAGCATATCACAAAAATTAATTATTTGTTAAATATAATTTAATAATTCACAAAAAAGTGAATTCGATCATTCTCAACACCTTAAAAATTTTAAGTTGAAATTTTAGAAAAACAACAATTTAGTACAATTAATTATATTATTATTTAGGATATGAAGATGAATTTTTTTAGAAGTCATAATATGAAATATCAAAAAGTAAAGACTGAGATATATTTAATATATTAGTTATAATTTAAAAATAAAAAACATACAAAAATTTTAAATGAGCGCTTAATATTCAGACATTTATGACTTAACCTTTTACTTTACGCGAGTAAAAGGACGATATGTAATAAGAAGGTGCAAAGAAGAAGGCATTTGACCGAAGGCAGAGGAATTGACAGTGCGGACTCTTCAAAGTCTTTGATCTTAATTCTTAACCCATCATCAAACTTCGCAAAAATTAGCATGATTTCTAGGTATCTTTGAGTGTTAGCAGAAATTACTCCACATTTCCAGCTCATCTCCTCAACTCTCTCTTTCCCTCTTGCCCTTCAATTATCGCCGCCAATCAAGCCTAACGAGCACAGTAAGTCCCTCCTCTCTCTCGCTCTAAAGTTTCTTTGTTGAAGATATATAGGTGCTTTTATTGGCTTCTGCATCAAAGAAGCGATCTTTTTCAGGAATTTCGATCTGGGTATTGGTCCGCCATGGCGGACTTGGTGAAAGAAATCTTGGCAAAGCCGATTCAGTTGGCTGACCAAGTGATCAAAGCTGCAGATGAGGCCAGTTCATTCAAGCAGGAGTGTTGGGAGCTCAAATCGAAGACTGAAAAGCTCGTTGCTTTACTCAGACAAGCTGCTCGTGCCAGTTCTGACCTTTACGAGCGACCCACGCGTCGTATCATCGACGACACAGAACAAGTTCTAGACAAAGCTCTTGCCCTTGTGCTCAAGTGTCGGGCCAACGGTTTCATGAAGCGAGTTTTCACCATAATCCCCACTACCCAATTCCGCAAAATGTCCTCTCAGTTGGAGAACTCAATCGGTGATGTGTCTTGGCTTTTGCGAGTATCGGCATCGGCCGATGATCGTGACGATGAGTACTTGGGGTTGGGGTTACCTCCTATAGCTGCTAATGAGCCGATCCTGTGTTTGATATGGGAACAGATTGCAATCCTCTATACTGGGTCGCTTGAGGATAAATCTGATGCTGCAGCTTCGCTTGTTTCGCTTGCTAGAGACAATGATCGGTATGGAAAATTAATTATTGAGGAAGGTGGGGTTCCTCCTTTGTTGAAATTGATCAAGGAGGGGAAGATGGAAGGTCAAGAGAACGCTGCAAGAGCAATTGGGCTACTGGGGCATGACCCGGAAAGCGTGGAGCATATGATTCTCGCTGGAGTTTGCTCGGTGTTTGCCAAAATACTCAAAGAAGGACCTATGAAAGTTCAGGCCGTGGTGGCTTGGGCTGTTTCTGAACTTGCAGGGAAATATCCCACGTGCCAAGATTTGTTTGCCCAGCATAACATAATTCGCTTGTTGGTTGGTCATCTTGCGTTTGAGACAGTCCGAGAGCACAGTAAGTATGCAATTACCAGCCAAAAGGCCACTTCAATTCATGCTGTTGTTGTTGCAAGTAACAATTCTACAGCTCCTAATCATGGGCGCAAGCCCTCATTTGACGATGACCATAGTCAAATTGCTCATCCTATGGGTGATCAGGTTGCAAATCAATTGCACAATGTGGTTACCAACACCATGGCAATGAACGCTGCCAATAAGCTGGCAAGCCAACGACAAGGACTGAATGGCAATGGTGCATTTCAAACCAATATTTCTAAGAGCAATAACAACAACAATATGAAGCAAAATAATCAGCCACACCATCATCCAAGTCATTCACTTTCCGGAGGTAGTCTGAAGGGGAGAGAGCTTGAAGACCCTGCCACCAAAGCCCATATGAAAGCGATGGCCGCAAGGGCACTCTGGCATCTAGCCAAGGGAAACTCTCCAATTTGTCGTAGTATAACCGAATCAAGAGCGCTTCTGTGCTTTGCAGTCCTTTTAGAAAAAGGGTCAGAAGAGGTTCAATACAACTCTGCAATGGCATTGATGGAGATCACTGCGGTGGCTGAGAAAGATACTGATCTGAGAAGATCAGCATTCAAGCCTAATTCACATGCTTGCAAAGCTGTTATCGATCAACTATTGAGGATCATTGAGAAGGCTGATTCGAACCTTCTGATACCTTGTGTTAAGGCCATTGGGAATCTAGCAAAGACATTTCGGGCTACAGAAACAAGGATGATTGGTCCATTGGTTATACTTCTTGATGAAAGAGAAGCTGAAGTTTCTCGGGAAGCTTCGCTAGCCCTCACTAAGTTTGCCTGCTCGGATAACTATCTCCACCTTGATCACTCTAAAGCCATTTTAAGCGCAGGAGGGGCAAAACACTTAATCCAGCTTGTGTATTTTGGTGAACAGATCGTTCAACTCTCAGCATTGCCTCTTCTGTGCTACATTGCCCTTCATGTACCAGACAGCGAGGAGCTTGCACAGGCTGAGGTGCTCACTGTCCTAGAATGGGCAATCAAGCAAACTCACTTGACCCAAGACCCAATGTCGAACCCTTTGCTAGAGGAGGCCAAAAGTAGATTGGAGCTTTATCAGTCCAGAGGTTCAAGGGGATTCCATTGATTCATCCAGTGTTGTTTAGTGTACTCTGTGGTCTCGTCATCTTTTCTCTTTCAGTTGTTTTATTTTAATCGAGTGTACATATGGTTAGTTGATATTCATAATTGTTCCCAAGAATTCTACAGAGATGTTAGCTGCCTTTTTTTTTTTTGGGTACTTTCCTGTTAAATTGTTTATAATACCCATTTCTGAACATCTTAGTTGCTTGCAAACGCATACACACCGGGTACCTGATAGTATTAGTCATAATTGTTTCCAAGAATTCTGCAGAGATGTTTGCTGCCTTTTTTTTTCTTCTGTACGTTCCTGTTAAATTCTTTATGATGCCCAATTCTGAACATCTTACTTGCTTGCAAATGCATACATACCGGGTACCTGATAGCATAATCAAACGAATGGGTCATCTGACCTCTATCTAACAATTTGTCTTATAGCTTTGTTCTCGAAAACATCCTGTTATGGGGTTCCATCAGATTCTAATATTTGAATTCCTGAATGTGCCTGGTCACAAGAATTATTGTTGTGTTGGTAAGTGTGTCGATGCAGAGGTTAGAATTCAGAGCATCTGATAAGGATTTCATGGATGACGAGTAGTGAATGCAATGTCTTCCTGGAACCGGGTTGATTTGTAGTTCATCTGTGGCCTTGGCTAGCATGGAAGGGCAAGTCGCACTCCTTAAGAATCAAATTATAAAAAAGTCCAATATAAATCAGTATGTTTACTGCATATAATCATATCATTTCTTCTATATGCTCGGAACCTCCCGGATTTAGAAAATAAGGTAAATTGAAAACTGCATCATTACCTCTGATAGTTGGCACAGTAGAACAGTAATCAAGCATGACATTGAGAGTTAAAGATGTTCTGACATTATAGTCCTACCTCACGTTCTGATTCCTTATAAGCCACATCATCGTTAATTATCTAAATTCAAAATGGGACTCTCGTTGTTCACCAACTAAAAGAGTGGATTGTCACAAACTGATCTACTGATACAGATTACCATCTCAATGCTTGAAAAGAATAACATTTATTGCAGCTGTCCATCCTTGCATCTGGCTGGCTCCAACAATCCCATGTGCTGTTGTAACCGGCCTAATTCATTGGTGCAGGCTTATTTCTCTCAATCAGTGCATGACTCTAACAGTAACAGGTGTCGATTTCGTATTTGCAAAGAACCTGGATGGTGAACAAGGCCCTGTACAAAGCAATCCCATGTTTCTGAACAAAAATCAAGGGACCCTGTCTACACGATAAAAATGACTCCAATACAAAGATCAATAGCGTCCAAGTTGCCAACTTCTGCATACAATTTCAAGTACGACTTTATTAAACATATGGCCTTCCTCGTTAAGAGAAATTCTGCATCCAAGACTCAATTGCATTCTGAAATTTATATGATAAACATCATAAATTTAACTACTAGTATTTCTTATAGATGTTTGTGTTTTTGTCATATGTAATCATGTTGAGCATCAATTGGAGCCTAAGCAAAGAATTTAAGAAAAGTCATGACTTTTCAATTTATACAAATCAAATGTAATTGTTTTTTATCCTTATCTTGGTTATAGATGTTACGTGCAAACATATCATTTTATTTTTAATGCATATGATTTTCATTTATCAAATAAATTAAGGTTTTAATTTTAAAAAAGAACTATTAATTCTTAAAATAAATTTAAAAAATGAATTGAGTCAAATTTTAACTAAACCGGGGCTGTTATGATCTTTTAGAAGACCTGAATTGCTGAAAAGTTTGATGACTTGGTATGTTTTTAAAACTTGGCTTCTGCAAGAATTTAGTTAGCCTAAAGTTTATATCAACTAACCGAACGTAGGACATAGTGGATGGTTTTATATCAATTAGATATTGGAGTAGCCAATATAGTTATTGGTGATCCATCAGTAACCAAGGGGTTCATTGGCCAAGCAAAACCTAAGATACAATTTAAATAAAATATGTGTTAAGAATCCAACTATAGGATTGACCAGTCAAAAACACATTAGAAAGATAAAGGTATAATTTTGATTTTATTGTACAAAAAATTAATCATTTTAATGAATAATTTATGCCTTTAACAACCATTTGAATGGTTGTTGGCTACCGAGTTTCTATTTCTATGTGTCACCTTACGCTCAAGACCATCCGATAGTACACAGAAACGGAAACGGAAATAGGAGAATTGATCCCTGGCTACAGATACGTGAGTTTTTGATAATTGGACATTTTTTGATATAATAACTTATTTGAGAGATTTTTCTAGAATATTAAAATGAGGTTGATTTACATTATTATAATCTTTATTCTAAGTGTAATTTGCAATTTAAAAAGCTTTCTATCGTAGAAGATTGTAAAATAAGTCTTGTTTTCTCGAGCTTTTTATAAAAAGGTTTCTCTTCACCTAGTATTATTATATTGGTTTAATAATACTACGTAGTAATTGTTTGATTATGATTGATTACCAAATTATCCTTATACCATATTATGTATCGATTGGCATGATGATTTGGATATGTTGCTTCCGCTGTAAAATGATTTCTTAAAAGTTTTGAAATCTACCGTTTCTCTAAATAATGCATGCTTTCCTTTTCCGATCCAACACTAATACCTTCGATGGATTTCTATTTAGTGTAAACGTAGTTGTTTCAAGAGCACATCCCAAAAGGACAATGAAAGATTTGCATGATTCATTATAGATCGAATCATATCAAATAATGTTTGATTCCTTCTTTCAGACACACCATTCCATTGTGGTGTTGCAGGTGGAGTTAGTTGTCAAACTATTCCACACTCTTTGAGATGGTCATCAAACTTTAGGCTCAAATATTCACCAGCTCGATTTGATCGAAGGGCTTTTTTATTATCTTGCCAATTTGGTTTATACTTCATTTTGAAATACCTTGAACTTTTTAAAGGATTCAGATTTATGTTTCATCAAATAAACATAACCATATCTACTGAGGTCATCAGTAAATGTAATAAAGTAATGAAAACCTCCTCTAGCAATACAATTAGTGTCCATATACATTAGTAAGTGTGAGAAGCCCTGTGACTGTGTCTAGTAAAAGATGCATTAGTCATTTTTCCCAATAAACAAGATTCACATCTCTCATATGATTCAAAATCAAAAGAGTTTAAAAGTCCATAATTGTGGAGCTTATGTATTTGCTTCTCATTTATATGTCCCAAATGATAATGCCAACGGTAGGTGGGGCTTGAATAATTGAATTTGAACATCTTAATATTTATGTTATAAATAGGCCTTTCTAAATTTAGAACATAAAGCCCATTTTCTAATTGGGTGCTACCATAAAATATGTCATTACGAGAAAATGAACAACATTTGTTTTTAATCGTAAAACAAAAACCTTCCTTGTCCAAAAATGAAACAGAGATAATATTCTTGCTTATAGTAGGTACATTGTAGTAATTATTGAGTTCTAAAACCATGCCTGGAGGTAAAGATAAATAAAATATCCCTACACCTAAAACAACAACTCTTGCTTCATTTCCTATGTGTAGGTCCACTTCACCCTTTGCCAAAGTTATACTATTTTGAAGTTCCTGCACATTCACATAAATGTGAGAATCGCAACTAGTATCCAATACCCAAGATGTAGAACTAGAAGTAGCAACATTTACTTCTATAACATAAATACCTAAAGTAGAATTGTCTTTACCCTTCTTCTTTGGATCTTCCAAATATTTCTTGCAGTTTCTCTTCCAGTGACCAAACTCATTACAATAATGGAAAATATCGTCATTAGAAGGGTTAGGCTTAGTCTTTGGGTTAGGATTACAATTGGGCTTATTTCGATTCTTAATCAGACCTTTGCCCTTGCCTTTTCCCTTCCTTTTACTATAGTTCTGATTCTTAAAACCTTTCCCCTTTTAGACCATAAGGACCTTCGGGTTAGGTCCTTCTTAATGTTCTACTCAACAATCTTAAACATCCTATACAACTCAGTCAAAGATTTATTTAGATTATGCATAATATAGTTCATAACAAAAGTTTCATAATCATCTAGCAGAGACTGAAGGATGATGCTAGTAACCAAGTATTATTTTATAGGAAATCCTAATCTTTCCAAGTTCTCAACAAGGCCTATCATTTTAATGACATATGGGCTAATGGGGCTCCCTTTCGCTAGCTTGCAGTCCAAGAGAGACTTCACAGTGTGATATCTCTCATTTCGTGCTTGTTCCTTAAACATATTTTTCAAGCTTGTAATTATCTCATAGGCTTCCACGTTCTCATATTACTTTTACAAGTTTGGGTTCATAGTTGCCAACATGAGACAACCAACATTGAGAGCATCATCCTCATGCTTCTTATAAGCATTCCTTTCTACAAGGGGAGCAGTGGAAAGAGGTACCCTTTTGGGGACTGGCTTTCTAAGGGCATAGTCATTCTTTTCTTGCTTAAGAACAATTCTCAAGTTTCTATACTAGTCCAGAAAGTTTGAACCATTTAACTTGTCTTTCTCAAGGACATATCATAGTGAAAAACTTGATGAAGAGTTGGTGGTTGTGATTATCTACAGTAAAATGTGTAAAGTTTTAGTGGCATGCTCATTAATAAAACCCAATTCTTAACAATTAAGAATCTCCCACTATACTAATATAGCAAATGTTCCTCATAACGAGTATAGTGGTCCAAGATCTATATTTCACCAAGACCTAAGTGAGCTTTAACTCATCACCTAAATCTTAGTTATTTAGGTAAGCAACTTTTACTAATTATATCATATATAACTCTTGGTTGTTGGGTGACATCTTATGTCCCAGCTGCCAACTTTATGCCTCAAGGTTTAAAACCATTTTAGTAACCCTATTAAGTAAATCAATTCTCACGTATAGGTAATCATTACCTATCCTGTTGGACTTAAATAATCAAGAGCACCTTGCTTTAACAAGCCCACTACTCAACGATTCAAGTCCTTGCAGGTGTAGAATTGGAAAGGCATGAATTATTACTTAATATTGTTGAGGGACTAAGTTGATTATGAATTTGTCATATACATGCATAAAAGAAATTATAAGTAAATGCATGAATAAAGCAAAATTAACATGATATAGTATGGCCCCTAAATTATGAAGATCTAATCTCCATTAGGAATGTCTTATAGCAAATGGATCGCCATTCTCGTGCCTCCACTCTAATTAATTTGATTCTTCAATTAACTTGAAAGGTACAATATTACAACTGAAACTAGTAATAATCTACTTATTATATAAAAACATAACGACATGCAGGCCATATCCAAAATTACTTAAATACGTAATGACATGCAGGTCGTATCCAGATTGTAAAACAACTATGGGCTATACTATTCATCATTCATAATCAAGGAAAGATATCAAATATCAAAGCATATAAAACACCAATCATAAGAAAACATGTGATTGATATAAAATGCGAAATTTGGCAGAGTCAAGTGGTCGCGCCTACCCCGTTATAAAATTTTGAATTCAAAGTTCTGTTTGTGAATTAATCTTATTAATTTGAAACCCTTTAATTCAATCACATTGAACAATCGACAGAACACCTCATTCAATATCATTTAATAAAAAAAAAATTGAACAATCGACAGAACCCCTCAGTTAACCACATTGAACAATTGAAAAATTGAATTCAATATCAGTAAACACAAGTGTGGCTCTAATACCACTGATGAGATTTTCGAACTATCAATAGTAATAACATTTATCACCTTTGACAATCTAAAACACCAAGACCAATGTGAATATCGAAACTAAATCCAAATCAGTTTATACCTTTTGTAGCGAAAATATGTAGAGAAACTAGTAGTGTCGGGAAGAGCACATAAATTGTCGTGCCTCTATAGTATCCATACTCTCGCGAAACTGAAAAATTCCTTATGATATGCTGGCACCACTTTCTAATACCTCTCTCTCTATATATTTCTAGCAGAGGACGTATCCTTTAAGAGTTTTAAACAGATGAGATTCTTCAATTTTTAAGTCATACTATATATCCGTATATATAGTAAAACCCTAAAGCTCAAAGCCTAACCCCTAAAACCCAGAGCCCAAATCCGATTAAGGCCTAATGAATGTTTAGTCTACTTGGTGTGTGACCCTGTAGGCTTATTTAATATTAGCAGGAGGCCTAAACTTCTTTTAGGCCTACAAGTTATAAGTGGTCTCTAGCAAGACATAATAAGTACCTAATATCAAATAACTTTGAAATACGAAACTACTTAAATCGTAATTGATCAATTATAGTACATTCTACAATTAGTTCACGGGGCATACACCAACAAAATCTACTTTATTTCCTTTAATATCATTTTGTTTAATCTACGCTTTATACAAATCAAAATGTACCATTTATCATAAGTTAAAGTTTATTTGAATTTAAATCCCTATATCATTGTCTAGTCAACTTCATTTATTTTCTTTTTAAGCTCTAGACCAAACCACAAACTCTTAGACATCATAAGTTTTATTTCATTTTTTAGAAAATAATATTTTTATTCATCTAACTGTAAGATTTTTTTTAATTTAAGTCCTCTAACATAAAAGGTTCTTATTCTAGTCCTTAATCTAAATTTCTAGCCTTAATCAAGTATTTGTGTCAATATTTTTTATAAGAAATTAACGTGACCTACTTAAAATAAAATAAGTGTAGATATGTCAGTTTTATTAAGATCATATAAAAATGTGTAAAACTAGAGAAAAATCTTTATTAGTTCAAACTTTGAACTTTATCACTTTATTCATCTTCCTTTATTGACGATGAAGTCTTCACCCCTAACATCAACCATAAAATCTTTAATGGAAATTTCACTACTGGACTTACTCATAGCCTTCTAAAGTTAATGTTGTTGCCAATACTAAAGCCAAATATAAGGAAGAGGAAGATGCACAAACCAAAGGCGAAGGGGTGGGTGGTGGAGGATGGATTAGGGTTTGAGGTAGTAAATAAGAGTGTGGACAGTGGGGTAGCAGGATGAAGAGGTAAATTATGGACATCATCAATGAACCTGTTAAAATCTAATGCATCTACTCATATTTTATTGCACCATGTCAACTTTTTATTAACATCGATTGTAAAAAATACTTAATTGAGTGAAAACATTGAGATGAAAGACTAAAATATGAATCTTTTATATTGAAGGAATTAAATACATAAAATCTTAAAGTTAAAGGGCCCAAAATTATGGTTTTCCAAAAAAAAATTCCAGTTTTTCAGTTTACCTCACACCTAAGTTTACTTTGCTTCCAAATTTTCAAAACATTTTTTGACCCAAGTAATCGATTAGGATGGTAAAATAAGGTATCTAATACCTTTCTTATTTCACAATTATAGCCTAAACTCAATTTTCTTGTTAGGACCTTTGTAGTTTTATCCTATCAGGCTTTTCTCTAACTTTCCTTAACAAGGTAGATTGGAAATTCCATTGAATATTTTTTGACATTAAATCCTTTTTCAATTTGAGGGCATATAGAAAATGTCTACAATAAAATGTAGATAAAGGATTATGGCTTATGTGTTTTGAGTAATTATTATTCTCATTGATAATATATTATATTTTTAAACTAACATTTTATTGTTTATTTTAGATATTTATGTGTTGTAAAATTATTGTATGAAAGCATTCTATGAAATATAAATTTTAACTTGATAACATATAATTATATGAAATGTTAAAAAGAATCCATATCATCATAAATAGCTTTTTTCCAACGAATGAGACTCACATGAATATACTATTCAAAGGAAAAAAATTATACAATGTTTTCAATACTCTTAGGCATCATTATTCATGGTCATAGTCATAAAAAACCACCATATAATGAATATTGGAAGGTTAAATTTCTTTTTCTAGAAGAAAGTTATTTCTCTAGAAATAGATGTTGAAGGAGACGAACAACTCCTAAATATGTCTCATTCCCAAAATTCCAAACCGAGTGGTTATTCAAGAGTATGAACATATCTAATGTTGTAATGCCATCTATAAAACATATATAAGATGTTAGCTAATAGATTAAAGTCAACTCTGAAGCACGTTATCAACCCTAGCTAAGATGCTTTTGTTCAAGGAAGAACATAGGAGATAATATACTTATTACTTTAGAATCTTTCCATGGATTACCATAAGCAAAGGTGCTAAGGAGTTTCACCATGAAAATAGACTTCAATAAAGATTTTGACTTAATACATTGGAACTTCTTATCGATAACTCTAAGGCTTTTAGGTACATAAACCAAGTTATTTATTGGTTGGAGCAATGTGTAACTATAGCTTTAGATAGTATCTTGATTAATATGAGGCCACACACAAATTTAAAGGGCAAAGGGCTTAAGACAAAAATATCTGTTATCTCCCTATATATTCACAAATTTCATTAAAGGTTTGACCTAGGTACTCTCATTAAGAATAAAGCAAGATAAAACATTCATGTTCAACTATTAATGTAAGAAGATGAAGCAATTTAATTTAGCTTTTACTGATGATCTTCTCATTTTTTATGGAGTTGATATTCACTTAATCAAGTTGATTATAAACTCATTAAAGCTCCATCAAAGTATCTTTAGGCTATCAATTTATCCTTACGAAATTAGCAGTATAGTTTTAGCATGATACCTATATCTAGCTAAGAAAATCAAGCAATAAATATGTTTCAATACTTTCTTTTAAATATTTTTTCTAAGTCTAATAGTACAAAATATATAAGAATATAGGATTCCTAGTTACAGATTGAATCGATGGTCTTGCTCAAGTAACCATCTAAGCTTCATGTTTTGGGAGAGTTTAGATATTATTCCTTTAGCTAATAAGTTAAGTCTACACGGAAGAATAATGGTCGGGTATACCATTTCCTTGCTTTTTACCTCCTTCTTGAATAGTCTACTATTTGTCTCTTTCCATATATTATATATAATCTATGTTAAGTTGATTTCAAATAACTTGTAGTCTACTTTACTTGTCATCCTGGTTAATGATGCCTAATTTATCAAATCATTCCATATATAGGTTGCCTTCTTTATACTAAGAATTTCCCATAGTCTCCTCTAAATACTCTTGGTGTGTAACATCTCATTACCCATGTTAAGGCTACAATAGTAAATATGAGAGTTATTAAGAAATTAGTGTTGGAATTATGTAAATATAGTGCCCTGGAAAGCAATTGCATTTACATTTAACTTTATCTTCTTCAGTTATAGTTTTGTAATGAAAATATTTATTATTAATAAAACAAAAGAGTTTGATTTTATCTGTATGAGCATTATATATCTGGT
>JANZLX010000211.1:21348690-21366344 GCA_025531955.1 Erythroxylum orinocense | reverse complement strand
ACAGTTTGAACTCTTTTGGATATAACTTTCAGTATACTGAATCAAATTGCACAATTTTGGTGTTATTACAAACTAGAAACATAGTGCAACAATTGTCTAGAAGAAAGTGTTACTGAAATACACCATTTTTCTTGTCATAAAGATTATGCAAAGTTATCCCGAAAAGGGAGTGTTAAGATGAAAATGCTGAGATTTGCTAGAATTTGATGATTGGAATGTTCTGAACATGCTTCGGTATTTTAGTTATATTTTGATATGTAGATTTCAAAATGAAATTATTCATGTTTCAAATTGAACTAGAGACATAATTCTACAACTTTTGTGAAGAAGTCAAATTTTAATTCTGTCTCTGTGATTTTTAAAATTGGCATGTCTGTGAGTTGTAGCTTAATACTGTTAGGGATAGAAATCATATCCTGTGGTTATTGAATAAACTATATTGATGTGGGACAAATTAGGCTGAGTTGTTTTCACCAAATTTTAGCTTATTCTCTTAGCTTTAAATTGGTATAAAGTTTGTAATTTTTAGATATATGAGCTGAAAGATATGAGTTGTACAATTAGAGGGTATGATCATGTACTAGCTAAAAGTTCAAATGTGTACAGTCTGTGGTATTTTGTACATAACTCATAAAATACTGAAGCAAATTGGATGATCCTGGAGTTATTAGAAATTTAAGACATTGAAGAACAACTTTCCAGAAGGGAGTTTTGCTTAATTTTGTCATTTACCCTATCAAATTAATTATGCAAAGTTAACCCGAAAGTATATGGGTAGAAAATCTGAAGTGGTCAATTAGGTTATGAAATTGATTTCACATTGTTTTATTTTGGTTCAGATTATAAGTACCAAATGATATTAATGAGGATTTTGATATCTGATCGATTTAATGATGAGAATTACAATAAGATACCCGAAATTGTCATTGAACATGCATTGTACATAGTTAGTATACATGACTGTGCATTAATGAATATAAAATTATGCAATATTGTGATATGTGTGTGTATTGTATGTATAGAGGAGCACATTAAACGGCCACATCTAGACATTGCTAGGACATCTAGGCAATAGCCGTTTAGAGCATACGTTGAGTAACCTAAGATGGTCTCACCATATTGTTTTGTACATTATTGACCTGTATTGCGATCTTATTGAATTGTACTAAGTTGTGTTGATTATGTATTGGATTCCGGACAATATTTGTCCGAGACGTTTTGATGCATAAGAATGATATTGGAAGTGCTACTTGAATGTAAATGCGTTTGCCTAAATGATTTTCTGATTCTCAACTGAAAGGTTGAATGCTGGACCTAGTCTGATGACCACTGCTACTGTGATTGTTACTGTAATTGATACTGTGACTGATATAATGTTATATTACATGCAAATGAAAGTGATTGAATTGCTGTCTGAATTGTGGCATGCACTTCATTTCAATGCATGTAATATAAAGGCATTGTGACTAATGTGGCTATTGATAATGTTACCGATATGAGCTTTAAGCTCTTGTATATGTGGTTCGAGCCTATGGCTCGTTGTGATTAATGACTCTCAGACTGACTAACTAACTGAGCTTGATAATTCGGGATACTGTAAAAGCACACAGTCACAACAAAATAAAAATGAATGTGAGTCTCATACATGTCGCATTCGCATAAAATTTGAATTTATTGAATGATTTGCAAAGTTGTGTGAATTTTGTTATATGATTGAACTGTGTATCTGAGAAATGATTTATCTGTGATAGTATTTGATATTTGTTAAGTGGAGTTGAGCTGTATGATTACATGCTAAAATTGATTTCGTTTTATGTCATGAGGGAACCATTGAGGATGATTACTCTACTGAGTTCGCAAAATCCATCAAAATTGCACCGTTGCTTTTCAAGTTCGAGAGTGAGGCGACCTAGCTTCTAAGACTCCATAGAAGCACATTTTGTGCAATTGTTACAGTCAGAATTTGCTCAGAGGTCGGTCAGCTGAGATTGAGGACTTGGCTTTTGTTTTCATGTTTATTGTATTTGGTGTACTGAGTTGTTTAAGCTCATAAGATAATGTTGTAAGCCTTGGATGGTATTGTGTTGCATGAAATGATATAAATTATGGATTTTAACTAATGTGATAACATTTTGAGTTTAAAAAAAATGTGTGATTGATGGTTTAGTGTATGATGCCATGTTATGTATAGTGAAGGTAAAATAGTTAACATGTCATTTCTAGCAGGCATGTACACGTGTATCCGATGGACACACGTGCATATGTCAGTTGGAAATGGGGTGTTACATATAAGCAATGTAAAAATGTATTCAAGTGACAAATCGTAAAATAATTGTTTTCACTAACAACCCTAAATGTTACTCCATATCCTCTAGTTGCAAACAAACACAAGCAGTTATGTTGTTAAATAATATAGAGAAGAATTACTTGAAATTAAATGTAAATATTCACTAACTATCCTCTTCTCCCTTTTTAATATAGATGATGCATTATTTGAGCCTATAGATACTGATTGTGTGAGTCTTCGAACTATAGCTACCATAATTGGATGAAGGGACTTGATTTTTTAAGAGGCGTTCCTCTTTTTCACTACATTATATATGTATAAACACTTTGTGATAAACAAATTGACATTTAATTCATATTCAAAATGAAGATAAATTAAAAAATTAATAATCAACTTAACAATTTTAGGTTGCCTCGAAGGTTAACCCTTATTTCTATCCTCTCATATTATGACCAACTTCATAATAATGATGACTTCTGATAGATACTCCAACCTTGCTCAATTTTTCAAATTTCATGGTTCTTTAGTCTTATTTATTTTTTGAGTTTTTTTTTTGGGTCTTTCAAGCATCTTTTTAATTAATAGAGGTAGTCTTTAGTCAAAATTTTGGACCAGTAATAGGCTCCATAGCATAATGGTAACTCTTAAAATAACATTCAAGCTTGTAATATCGACTGACATAAGCATCGATATCCTCCCTCTGGTGTAATATATAGGCTACAACATGCTTACATAGAATTCCTATTACATCCAAAAGTCTACATTGAGAAGTTCGTACTTGTAAATCAACAGTGAATTTTTTGCAAAAAGTGTGACTGAATTTCATATTCCCATTAGTCTTCGTGATACAGTGCCTATCTTCCCATTATGTAACCTCTATTTTCTTCCTTACTTTTGGGTATATATCATTAATTTATTTGATCATTACGTCCCCTTTTCATGTATTCTAGTTATTAAGGCAACTCAGACATCTTCTGATATATTGATCAAGCTTTTTGAACGAGCTTTAGAAATGAATTTATTAAATGTCTCTAATATGTTATTGTGAACTATTTCACAGCTTGTTCCTATGCTCATAAATGCCTTCATAAAAGTCTTTATTTCCAAACTTTGAAATCATCATAAGCCTTCTTTGAAATACTCATCAACTGCTTACTTATCTCACTAATTCCACTTCTGTTATAAAACTCACCATTAGCCAAAATAAACTCCTATATATATGACCTTTATGAACACTAGACCAATTTGCATAAATATGTCAGGCATATTTTCTATGCTTAGCTTCTGGGAAGAGATTCTTTAATGCATCTTAACGAAAAAAATAGTATAAGATGAAGAACTCAAAGCATATTAAGAAATGGACATCATATGCTTAGTTATTTAAAGTTTATCTTCTGTTGATTGCTTACAAAGTTTATGCAATCCTACTTATGTTTAAATCTTCAGAAAAAATGTTCAAAAACCAATGCCAAGATTGTTAATTCTGTCCCTCAACTATAGCTTAAGATATATGAAACATCTTATTGTTTTTATCCCAACCAAGTAATAAAGAATCTGCGAGGATTGTGTTCAAAAAACACCAATCTAGCTTAATTATTTTCCTACATCCACAAAGAAAAACATACTTCAATGTAATAATTCCCAAATAAAACCTCTTAAACATTGACTATCCAAACTTTTCATCAAGTTCGGTTTAAATAATGAATAGTCCATCTTAATATAGTGACCTTCCATAGGTTCTCATAACTTAACAACAGCTTTCCATTTAGCCCTATAACAATTGGGATTTAATAATTTGCAATGCATATTTTCTTTGAAGATCATTCATTATCTCACTGATTGGCCAAGTGCCTCATAAACTTGTGTAAGGATTAATTTGCTATCCATTTCTTTCTAGCTTGATTGTTTCTTTTCACTTTTCTGCAATTATGCTTATACTATTTTAACAATAATTGTTTTTCATTTCCAATCTAACTATCAAAAAGTCACAAAAAAAATCAATGTACCTAGTACATAAGGCTCCCTTCTTTGCTAAGTTCTGGGGAGGATCATATTATACACAGCTTTTCCTTTGTATTTTTACAAAAAGCTTATTTTTGTAATTTGAACTTGTGATCATAAGGTCACAAATGAGCAACTTAACCAGTTACTCTAAGACTCACTCCCACATACCTTAAATAAAGATTATGGCTTACAAACAACCTCTATTTTCATACTAGATCTCACTATTGAAAAATCATATTAATTATAATTGTATAGTTTTTTATTCTATCAATTGCATCTCATCCTTAAACTCCATACCAATTTCAAACTTAAAATCCTTCATACCCTCTTTTGGATTAAAGTCAATATATTTGTTATTTGAAACAAATGCCTTGTACCATCCATTATCACTATAAATTGGTGATTGAAATTCAACATCACTATCATCATATTTACTACACCGACCATATGAACTTCCCTTTTGTCTGTATTTTTGGAATAATCACCATCTTTATTGTAATCCTTTCCATTACTTCCAACCGCATCCACAGCATTGTCGTATTCAAACGTACTATGTATGATTTTGCCACATCATTTCTTATTTGTTCTTGTAGTAACATAGTCTTCATCGTTAGTTACATATAACTTGTCTTTAGTTGAATCATCTTTAAATTCACTCATCTGCATCACAATAAAATCTTCATTATCTTGTTCCAATTAAACTTGGAACAAGCCTTCATCATTCATACTCATATTATGTTGTGTATTATTTTCAAAGTCATTACCAATATCAAAATCACATTCTTCATCATCTGTTGCAAGATGCTAATAACCATGCTCATAGTAGACTTCAACATTGTGGTAGTTCAATTATTCCATACGATTGAGCATTACCAACATGTCCTTATCATTGTGTAAGCTTAATTCCTTTAAGCTTCTCCTCGACTCATTAGGAAATTTGCAAAACAACGATATTACTCTATGTCCTTTATCTTATAACACTCCTTTTAGGACTAACGTGCTAAGTTCATCAACACTCATATCCATCTTCCTTTTAATCTTGCCCCAACATATTTATTATTTTCATTTCTTTCCAACATCCCTCTATAATGAAATTCAAAATTTACCAACTTCTGTAAAAACAAATAACTATATCATTAGTTTTCAACTAAACAACATAAATTAGTTAAGATGCTTTCAAAACTATAATTATGCATGTTTTTAGCAATTTGATAAAAGAATTTAACATTTATTGTAGTTAAGGTCAAGATTGTCACTTACTATCAAAAGATTCTACACTACAAATTTAAAGCAATAGAACTCAAATGACTTATACATGGAGAGTGTAATTAATAAAAATTTGTATAACATACCCCAGAAAAATTAAAGGATGGATAAGAGAATTTAAAACAAAAAATATCAATTGAGAAACAATTGGATAAAAATTTGCAGAAGTACCAAGATATCAATGTTTAGGAAACAAACAAATAAAATATGTCAAGTATGTTAACAATTCAACACTAGAATGATCACCATGAAATCCTTTTAACTCACATTCAATAATAAAATGAAAACAAAATGAAGAAGCAAACAATATTTCGCTTTCTAGACATAACCAAGTTATCAATCACTTAGTAAGAACATTAAGACTTCAACCATTCACATTGAAGCCTATAGCTAGAAGAAAATAGGTCTAAAACGATTGACCTAGAACAATATCGCTAGAAACTTGGCGACTAAACAAAGATCAACACCATATCTAGAAAAGAAAAATAAATAAATTTTAGAGCAAGGGAAAATGATCAACACGATGATACAATGAGGGAATAGAGTGACCTAGTTTTTTGAATTTTTATATGAAAGTATATGAAGATCGTTTGAGCTAAAGATAAGAATAAAAATCCAATTTAATAAGCCAATCGACTATAATAAGGAGATAGATTCAAAAACCAAATACCATCCTAAAAGCAACGAGTGGTGAGCAAGAGATGACACAAAAGGGGAAATCAACTTCAGGATAACCATATAGACAAGAAGGACAACAATAAATGAATTTCCTATTAGGAACCACATCAAAAAGGCATCACCATGTTTTGCGTGTGATCTTCCCAACATACTTTGTCCAAATGAATAAAAAGAACCATGTCGCTGGAGAGGAGAGACAAGAAGAAAGATGGTGGGTAGAAATGAGTGTGCAAACAAGAGAAAGATGAGGAGGGTTAGGTCAGGTTGTCCATTTCTTTTCTTTAATATTAATTAATTTAATTTTGTACTATTTTATTAATGAAATTAACCTTGTACTATTTTCACTATTAGTGTAATGATTAAATAATTAAACAATCTATATTAATTGCTCACCTCTCCATCTCCATAAGGCACGACGTAGTCATTGCAAATTGGATCTAAAGTAGAGTAGCCCAAAGTCTAGTAACAGAGCAAATCAAGTCAAGAGTTGGGCCGAGCTCTCAGCTGCATTACCCAATATGAAGAGAAGATTCACTAAGGGATGCTTTTAGCAACAAGTAGAAGAATTCTTTCTCCAAAAAAAAAAAAAAGTAGAAGAATAACGATTTAAAAAAACAAACTCAACTTAACGATTTAAAAAAAAACTCAACTTTATAAGTAAGAGAATGTAGAAGAATATGAGTGAAATTTAGTCCAAATAAAAAGGAGGAAAAATGGAAGAGAAGATACTTTTGAAAATTACTATTATATCCTTATTTAACTCAATAAAAATGGCTCCTAACAAATTAATAATCAATGGTATAAAAATCTCAAAAAAAATTTTTATCCAATATAAATTTTAATTTCCTCCTTTAACAAATTAGAAAAAGAAACAAGGGAAAGGAAATCACAATTCTCTTTTATTCTTTTCTCTTCCTTTCTCTTCAATATTTCCTTTCCTTTCTTTTGTGCAATTAAGAATAACAAAAGCTTAGCATCAACCAAGTGTTTTGGAAATAAGTACCCAAAATTCAAAATAGCACAAATTCGCATGCCCATTACCTTTTAATGCCAGAGTGGCTTGTAAAGTAAGGACAAGATTTTTTATTTAGTTTTATGATGTTTAATTTAATCTCAATTTATAAGATAGAATAAGATTCGATAAATTTAAAATTAGAAAGAGGGTATATACTCCGTAAATCATGATTTAGCTTAGAAGGAGCCAGAGTCATACATTTACCCACTAGACTTATCCTTACAACAGCCACTGCATTGGCTCCAAAATCTCATCCACGCAATCTATACGTCCTGTACCAACCAAAACACTACGATCTTGTCACCCTTTTCTTTCCTTCCACTTCTCAACTCTACCTTCGCTTCTCATTCTTTCTTCATCATAACAACCATGGCCACTGCAGTGACTGCTGCAGTCTCCTTTCCTTCTTCCAAGTCCGCTTCTCTTCCCTCGATAACATCCATAATCTCGCCTGAAAGAATTACCCTTAAGAAGGTATTAGTTTTATCCACATGATAAGTAAATTTTTAATGAGAAGTAGCTCAAAGCTGTGATCTTTTTCAACTTTTGTATATGTTTAGGTGCCAGTATACTGCAGAGATGTGTCTGTTGGTGGAAGAGTGGTTTCTGTGAGAGCCCAGGTTACAACAGAGGCTCCTGCTAAGGTTGTGAAGATATCCAAGAAAGATGATGAAGGTGTTGTCGTTAACAAGTTCAAGCCCAAGACGCCTTACACTGGCAGATGCCTTTTGAACACAAAGATCACTGGAGACGATGCTCCTGGAGAAACCTGGCACATGGTTTTCAGCACTGAAGGTAATGACCTCTAATGCACTTCTGAAATCATAATTGATCACCTACCTGACTGCATAATTGTGAATGGATCAACCAAGTTTAATTGTTTAAGTGTGTAACTATTTGTGCAAAACTATCACTGAATTATGGATCTAATTCACATGTATCTGTCGAAAGTTCGTACGCAACATAGCAATATTGAAGCATAAAGTTCAAATGAGCTTATTCTTTAAAGAAGTGATTGATCTTGTTGAGCTAAATGATTTCTTGGGGACGCAGGAGAAGTCCCTTACAGAGAGGGACAATCAATTGGAGTTATTGCAGACGGTGTTGATAAGAACGGGAAGCCTCACAAGCTAAGATTGTACTCGATTGCCAGCAGTGCTCTTGGTGACTTTGGAGACTCCAAGACTGTGAGCTTCTTATGCTTTTTGATTCACATTACATACTAGTTTGCTTAGATCCCAAAGAAAATCACTCTGTAATGCCGACTCTTACGGTTGGGTTTATGTTGATTTTGGTTTTTGATGTGAACGCTTGGTTCAGGTGTCTCTTTGTGTCAAGAGGCTTGTATACACCAATGACAAAGGAGAACTTGTAAAAGGAGTCTGCTCAAACTTTTTGTGTAAGGCTTTAAGGTTCTTTTACTTCTTTAACGTATTTTATGTTTTTCTCATGAATCTACAATACCATACTTGTCTTTAAAGCTCTTAATATGGTAAAGAGATTTGTGATATGATTACAGTGTGAGATCTGGATAGCGCTCCAACTGACATTTCACCACTTTGATTATAATATATTGCAGGCGACTTGAAACCTGGAGCTGAAGTGAAGATTACTGGACCGGTTGGGAAAGAAATGCTTATGCCAAAAGATCCTAATGCCACTATCATCATGGTATCCCCACTTTTGTCATGCTAATTAGCTTGATAATATTAGAAATCTCAATCATTTCAGTAGATATGCTCTGTACTAAAAATTATGTTGTCTATACTATGTATCTGATACAGCATCTTGCTGAATTTCTTCCTTGCAGCTTGCCACAGGAACTGGCATTGCTCCTTTTCGATCATTCCTCTGGAAGATGTTTTTCGAGAAGCACGAGAACTATAAGGTAAAACAATAGTAGTCTTTTGCTGCAGCCATAGGAGCTACCGTAATGTATACCATTTCAAATTGACTTCACTCTTGTGATTCTTCCAGTTCAATGGTTTGGCATGGCTTTTCTTGGGTGTCCCAACAAGTAGCTCGTTGCTTTACAAGGAGGTGGGGCTAACTGATCACTTTAATATTCCTAATCCTCAGTTATTGTTCGCTACAATAAAATGAGACTGAAACCATAACTATCCATGTCGAGCCAACAGGAATTCGAGAAGATGGAGGAGAAGGCCCCCGACAACTTTAGACTTGACTTTGCTGTTAGCAGAGAGCAAACAAACGATAAAGGCGAAAAGATGTATATCCAAACCCGCATGGCTCAGTATGCAGAAGAGCTCTGGGAACTGCTAAAGAAAGACAACACATATATCTACATGTGTGGACTGAAAGGAATGGAGAAAGGAATCGACGACATTATGGTGTCCTTAGCCGCCAAAGACGGTAAGAAATAGGCTTACTTCTTCAGTGCAGAAGATGATTTCCATTGCTGACAGTTTCCTCGTTGCTCTATGTTTCAGGCATTGATTGGACAGAGTACAAAAGGGAGTTGAAGAAAGCAGAGCAATGGAACGTTGAAGTCTACTAATTAGCTTGATTTAACTTATCTCCTATTTTTGGTTGTTCTAAGCTGCCATCCTACAATGATTTCCACTGCATTCTGTAGATAGGTAATAAGCTGTAACTTTCTCCTGAAAAATTTTCCCACTTTTACAAATGAAGCTGTTTACTTAACTTTGTCTTCGTCTCTCCAGAAGTTCAGGCTTTAACTATTGCAATACCTTTAGGCTTTCAGAATGGCACCACCATGTTCCAGGGTCATTTGCGTAGTCATTCACGTATGAATATATGCAAGTTTGATAATCTCCCAAAAACATGGATTTAGATTCCAGATTGTTTAATTTGTTTTCATTTTCATAATGTCTTGTATAAACTACAATTTAATTTAACTTTTTTAAAACACAAATATTCAGCAATTAGAGTTTTCCTGGAAATTTAATATTAAAATTTAAATTGACACAACTCTAAAATTTCATCTAAATTCTATCCAAAAAAGTGTATCTAATATACTTTTATTTTACAAGTGGGATTCCATATTATTAATTGACATCTTAAGGATAAAATCTTTAATTCGTTCGTTGATAAATACTCTGTCTCATCCCTCTCTTTCTGTTACTTTTATTTCTTTGTTTATTTCTAAATGTTTGATATTTACAGTAATTTTTTTAGATTTTTTAGGTTTCGACATATGGTCATTCTTTTGGTAGTGTCTTCTCGTATGACATCTTTTACCATGAGGAGAATGTATCCTTACTATTTCCAATTCATAAGAATCTATAAAAAAATGTTGCTTTCTTTAAATGTCAATAGCCAAATTTTAAGTGTGGCCCTTTAATCACCCGCGAGGAAGACAGTAAATCGATCAACATACCAAAAATTCATCGACGAAATGTGTGTACAATCAATTGCGGTAAATAAAGATGGAGTTGAAAACACTTGTATTATCGATTCATGCAACTTTAGAACCAAATATGATAATTATCATCTATGATAATTATCATCTATGAGAATAAAGAGTGAGTATTGTGTAATGAAATTTGGTACCGACTGTCAATACAGGCTAGTACTGGTATTTTTTTAGTGCCAACCAATATCTGAAATACCGACCAAATATTGCCGATATCGTAAAGTTTAAAAAGTTAAGGGATTTATTTGTAAAAAACTAAAATATTTAACTAACAAAAGTCGGTATAGGCTAGTACTGGTATTTTTTAGTGCCAGCCAGTATCTGAAATACCAACCAAATACTGTTGATATCGAAAAGTTTAAAAAATTAAGGGACTTATTTCTAAAAAATCTAAAAGTTTTAACTAACAAAATTACACCCTCCCCGTTTGTCACTCTCTCAAACACATTTTTATTTTACTCTCTCTCTCCTCTATGTCTTTAGCATCCCAATCCCAGCATAGTTCTTGTATCGTCTTTCCCTCATGCAGTGTGATATTGCCCGTCATCCCAATAGCACGGTAGTCAGACTGCCTGCCCAGTGCCCAACCACACAAGCCTCCAGCTCTAGTCAGACCACTTGTCACTCTCCGACCGCCACTGCCACCGCACCTTTGGTCCTCTGATCGCTGCAAGTTGTCTTCTATAGTCTAGCTGCTCGTTTGGATAGATTGGACTCTGTAGATCAAGATTTCCAATTTTATAGATTCATATTCAAACCCAATTAAAACTGAACCAAACTGCCCCTCCCACCTACTAACTTGCCCATCTAGTGGCCCGAAACCAGTCTGCAACTCCATAAGGGCATATACTCCAGCCACTCCCTAACCCGCATCAATAGCTTAGTGAAGGATATAAAAATTGCATAATTGTGAAGTTGTTGTAAGGTTCCGGTCATGCATCTCGTACATAATATGTATGAAATATACGCAACGAAAAATAAAACGAAATCTCAAAAAATAATGGGAATTAAGTGACTTTGGCTTGAAACATTTTCTAGAAATCTGGAAACTTTCTGGAATAGTAGGAATTAAGTGGTCATGAATGCCACTTAATTTAGCTTGAAACATTTGTTAGAAATCAGGAAACTTTCTAGGCTGGTAGCCACGCAACACTTGCTTTCTTTCATTCCTTTGCAATAGTTCTTACCACGATCATATTGCAATACAATCCTAAAACATTCTCCCATATCTTATATCACTATTTAACCCATTTTACTCATTCTTTGCATCTCCAATACGTGTGACCAATTATGTTTCCGATTATGTTAGCCACTTGAATAAAAGGAAATTTTCTAGGCTGGCAGCCACGCAACACTTGCTTTCTTTCATTCCTTTGAAACAGTTCCGATTATGTTTTCGGTTATATTAGCCACTTGAATAAACATTTAATTTAAGCAAGTTATGAGTAGTATCTAGTAATACATCATAACTCCCAATTGATCAAAAAGTCAATTGTTTGACTAGGAACCCTTCATAGACAATGTTCCCATGTAATTTGTCATTTCATCATCAATATCCCACTTGGTTCAAAACAAGGTTAAAATGTTAACTTCCACTAGAACATCTAGCCCAAGTGATTTTAGTTCTTGTCCCCAAGGCTCATTACTCAATTGGATATGTTACTGAAGACTATTTTCATGACATTTTCACTCTGGTTAGAGATTTCTGAGTAATGACCCTAACAAGAGGTCATGATATCATCTCCTTCTATCAGAAGCGGTGAATCATTTATTAACTACTCAATTACCTTCAAATACCTCAAGATGTACCCAATCACCACCCTCTAAGCAACCTCTGAGAGACAACGAGGAATGGAGTCAAAATACAGGATGAATATCTAAGATATCTTTGAGCACCTCAAGTCTAAGGATATTTGCATCATTGCTATGCTAAGACTATCATTGGCACTAAAATAGATTATCCATATGTTTGTCTCATTGCAGATCGTCCTGTGTACTTACTACTCTTATTAAGCATCCACATTTTAACTCTACACAACTCATGCTTACAGGTTATGAGATCCACTGTTTGATCCAATAAAAAGTATAACATGTGTTATTTTATTCAGATTAATAATTTCCCGTCTCATTAATCCTATAACAATGGATAATTTAGATACTAAGATAATTATACATGATAGGAATCTCATTATTATGATCTTATCATGATTTCCTTCATGATATATAATGTATCAAGGACGTCATTAATTTGATTTAAGATCATTATCAATTTATAAAGAACATGAGCATCAAATTAACGAAAATGCCTTTTATTAATCATAAAGTTTTGTACAATAAGTGTTAAAGGCGATTGTCTTTAGAGCACTTCTTTAACAACCTCTCACTTACACTAAAGCTAATCTTCTTTGTATCTAATACCATAGGTTAGTACATGAGAATCATATCTCTTTTGGAGAATCAACTTAGTTAAAGGATCAACAATATTATGATCAATAGGCACTCTTTTTATCTTAACATCATTTCTACCAATGATTTCTCTAATCAAATGGTATTGCATGAGTACATGTTTGGATTTCTGATGAGACCATAGTTCCCTTGCTTATGCTATGGCACCATTGTTGTCACAATATAACTATACAAGGTCAATAATGTTAGGAACTAGTCCAAGTTGGTCAACATTGCTAGGAACCACTCCAACCCTAGCTATTCTACCATTTTAGAAGTGGTGGTTCTCTAGTTCATGAAGTGGATCATGGCCTTATCTCTTAAGATGAAATGCTCTAACAACTCAAACAAAACTTACATGTAGCAAACAATAGGATGAAGCAACAAGTTGATTCTAGGAGGAGAGAGGTGGAATACCAAGTGGGCGAGTTGGTGTTTCTTAAGCTTCATCCCTATCAACAACATTCAATTTTTGAAAGAGCTTGTTAAAAGCTTACTAGCTGGTATTATGGGCCATACTAAATAGTAGAACGAATTGGAAAGGTAGCCTATAAACTTAAATTGCTAAAAGGGTCCCACATCCATCTAGTTTTTCATGTCTCTTCTTAAAAGGAAAATTGGTGATGATGTTTTGGCCAGCACAGAATTACCTCCTAATTTAGATGATGGTGATATTATCACAGAAACAGAGGCTATTTTGGACACACGTTAGGGTCAAAGTTTTTTTAGGAATATATGATTAAATGGAAAAGGCTTCTTATGTAAGATACTTCCTGGGAAAAAGCTTCAGACATACAAGATAGATTCATAAACCTTGGGGACAAGGTTACTGTTAAAGGGGGTGGCATTGATAAGATACAGAGGTCCAAAAGAGTGTTAATTCCAAATCCTAAATATGTTGACTAGTGTAGAGCAATTACAGTAGTGCCATAGAATTTTACATGTGGGACTTGGTCTAAGTTGTTCGAAGATTGGAGTGAGCTTGCTTAGAAATAGGTGTAGTAGTTTTATGTTTTTAGCCATTACTTGTTATTGAAATAAATTAGCTACTCGTTGTAAGGAGTAGATAAGTTTAGATCTCCTAGATTTGCTATCTGATTAATAGGAAAAGTTGTTAAATCCTTCTTGTATTTAAATGCTTTCTCAATTGATAATAAAGTAATCTATTCTAACTAAAACTTATTATGCTTAATTTTTACCCAAAGAAGAGTACGTTCTATGTAATTCTAGCTAGCTTTGACTGGACCTATCAATTCTTTATTGTATTAACATCATGAAACAATATTGATTATGAGCTAAATGAATTAAGGAATCTACTAACAAGATATGTTAATATTTTAATTAATCTAAATATGGAACAATAAAATAAATATAAATATTGGTTCTGTCTGATCTTGATGGGGCTAGACGCCATTGTTTGGATCCATGAGTCCGGTGATCTTAGCTAGGGAATACCTGCAAAACAACAGAAGGCACATCGGGGGTTGATTTTCGGTAGGCCCCTCCGACGCTCAAGTTAGTCCTTTTGTGTGGGTTTTGGTAGCTATGAATAGAAAACAATAGGGTTCTAATGTCATACCTATATCATGACAAAGTAGTACCTTATATAAGGAATAACTGCTAGGTTTAGGTCTTTACGTAGGTCTTTACGTATGCATGGGAGGTTACCACCTGTGAATGAGCTGTGGACTCATGGACCTGGACTTGAGCCTAGCATAGCCGACCTAACCATAAGCCCCCTACTCCTCGAGTCTGACCCAAGAGAAGGGTCGAAGGAATACATAAGGATTGTATAACGTGTCTTCATGGCAGCTCGTACTAGGCCCGATCGATCAATTGTCGTGATGTGATCGACCGATCAGATGTAATGACAAGGTCGATCGATCGAGAGTAATGACAAGGCTGATCGATTGGCTATAGCAATACGACAGGTCGGTCGGGCGAGTGTAATGGCAGGACCAATCGATCGGTCGTTTGGGCCTAAACAAAACACCCGGTGTAATCATTACTGACGGTTCACGTCCCCTGACAGACTGTTATGGGCATCCTTTTAATTGCTACGCAGCTGTCAGGTGCGTCCTGTTAACTACCGTGCAGCTGTCAGGTGAGCCCTTTCAGTTATCGCGCCGCTCCGGATTTCGAACAACCCTAATTTTCTTCAGCTCAGATCTTGCCACGTGTCTGCGTTCGACTAGGATTTCCTCCACGCGTCTGGCGTTGGTTGGAGTGTTTGTTCAGTCGATCTTCTATAAATGCTTAAGATCGACAGACTACAGATTTTCTTCACACTTATTTTATTCTCCGACTTTTATTTTCCTTTCATTTGCATCTTCTTGCCTGCAGTCACCGGAGTTTTCTTTCCACCATCGTCCAAATTCTAAACTTCAATCACCAAACTAGGTACGTCCTTTTTCCCCGCTTCATCCTCTAAGTTTCCTTTTTGTAATCATGTCATCAACCAGTCCTAGAGGTGGAGTTAGTCCTAGGGACGAAACCGCCGAGAGGGCCTCGCAAATAGTTGGGCCGTTTGAAGTAGCGACGGAAGTAATGGCGGTTCCGGAGGTGAGGGGGTTGAGGAAGTCACGGTGAGTGACCGGAAGGATGGGTTGGTTATTGAAGAGCCACCATAAGACAAATCGACGATGACCGCAGGGGAGTTGAATGGGTCGATCATTAGGAACAATATCCCTTCGTCTTGGGGACCTAGGCTGGCCTCCGAGAACGAGCGGATCCATAGCAATTTGGGAAGGTACTTTGCTATTTCTGACAGTTTTTTCTCGGTCGGTGGTATGAAACTTCCGTATGCCCCGATCATAGATGAGGTGTGCGTCGCCTACCAATTGAGGCTGACCAAATTCCTCCGAATGGATGGAGATTCATTAACGGTTTGGCCTTACTGTGCCATCAGTTCAGGTGTCCCCCTTCGGTCGGTATCCTACGCCATTTTTTGATAATGAACCAGAGCTCAAGTGCTGGGGCCGGAGTCCTTCATCTGCAGTATAGAGATGCTCGCTATCGCCCGGCCGGAACAGGTTCAAAAATCCAAGCTTGGCGGACGAAGTACTTCTTTGTGAGGCCTTCGGGATCTTCCTTTGAGTCCCGGTAGGGGAGATATCCTCTAGCCAAGCGGTGGAATGACTCTTCGAGCTTGTCTCTTACTAGGGAGGAGTGGGGGGTGATCGACCGCATTAAAGCGCTCGGTCAATACGACTTCGACCAGCTCATTATGGGGTATCATGGAGGGGCATCGGTCGATGCGTTTTTACTAGACCCCCCACCACAGATTAGCGGGCTAGAAGGAGAAACTGCTCCTCCTGGTCGATTCTTTGTAATTTAACCACTTACTGCATGCACAAGTATTATTTTCAATTTATGACCTGTTTCTCTATTCGTGCAGCCATGGCAAAGCTTAGGGATTTCCCCGGATCCTCCAGTTCCCCTAAGGGTCAGCCGAAAACAAAGAAGCGGAACAAGAAAGGGGAGGTCAGCACCGAGGTTGCTCGACCAATTGTATCCGAGTGGTCTGTGAGGGATGCGAGCGTCGATGTTGCTCAGCTGATTGCACCTGACCAATCCGTACCATCCACTCAGCCGACCATGCCAGAACGGTCTATTGCATTGCTGGCCCAGGTAGCCAATGAAGACCGAGCGGTTGTGGAGGAAGAAGAGGAGGAAGAGGAGAGGCCTCTCAAGAGGAAGAAAACCGTTCAGGTTCTCGACCGACCGTCCTGCCTATCGGATAAAGGCAGGGAGAAGGGAAAAGAGAAGGAGAAAGAGAAAAACAAAGGGAAGGAGCGAGCAACCAGCTCTGGGAAGTAGGTATCCACGATCAGTCTGGATAAGACTGCATTGATTAGGGACATCGATGTGTCCCTACAAATTGCCCAGAAGGTTGTTCCTCCCCGGGACGAGGAGGTTTTGGATACTATGGACAATAAGGAGCTGTTAGGTAGTCTTGTGCGTAGCTGCGCAAGGGTAACTTCCTCCTCGCTTTTTTTTTGTAACAGGGTTCTTCCTCCCAGGGTCTGGCGCTCTCCTTCGCCACATATCAGCGCCTCGATCAGCTCGATGGAGTCTCCCAATCGCTGGATCGGGAAGTCAGGGATCTCACGAGCAGGTTTGTGTTTTGAGGGTCGAACTCTCAAAGGCGAGGGGAGAGAGAGACTTTGCGCAAGCTCAACTTTCTTTTTTGGAGGAGGAGAAGAAATTTTGGGAGGAGGATAGGAACTTTTTGAAGGCTCAACTCGCTTCGGGGGAGGAGGAGAAGAGCAGAGTGGTCGCTTCCAGGGACGAGCTAGAAAATGAGTGCCGAGCGTTGCGAGAGGAAGCGCTCGATGCCAACACTAGGGCAAAAATGGAAAAGGAGCTCCGCTTAAAAATCCTCCATGATTGCCATGAAGCGGTGAGGGACAAGCTGAGGGCTGAAGATAGAGTGATGGAATTGCGGAGCTCCATCAAAGATGAGAGGATCGAAGCGATCAAGCAATGGAAAGAGCGGTTCTTACACGAGAAATGCAAGGAATTTGCCTGCGACCTGGCTCTTTCCATCTTGAGGAACTGCC
>JANZLX010000211.1:21337544-21348590 GCA_025531955.1 Erythroxylum orinocense | reverse complement strand
CTGTGGCCGTTTACTTGTAGCAAATTGATTGAGGAATAGCAGCTTAAAATCCTCGAAGCAAGTGATGCAACACGGGGATAGACTATTGAACCATCGCTGAGCTCCTTCTTGAAAGGCGGTACAGAATGCCTTACATTGAATTGCATCCGGAATGCAATGTAAGTTCATCATCGACTGGAAGTGCTGCAGATAGTCCAGGGGATTGGTCTTTCCAGTATATTTTTCAGGCGTCGGTATTTGGGTATCGACCGCATGAAGGCTATCCAGGATCGTCGGGATGAAAGGAGAGTTGTACTGTGTTGATGGATGAGTCGGACGAGGATTCATGGCCATGTTAATTCGATTGTCCACGATTTTTTCTAGGGCTTCAACAGCGTGCCGACCAGCCATCACACCTATCTGCCGAGCGGGGGTTTGCTGTTGTGACGGTTGAGACTGCAAAATTTGGCGGATCAGTAGATCGGTCGCTTCTTCTATTTGTTTTTGGGTAAGGGAGGTTAATTGTGGTGCAGGAGGGTTACGGTTGTGAGGATGTGAATTAGTCTCAGCGTTATCCTCTAGGGCTACGCTCTGCGCTTTTTGATCTCGGTCTTAAGGTTGTGGTTGATCATCTGGGTGTGAATATTGTATGTGGTTATCCGGTGGTAGCTCATCAGCTCTAGGGTTTCGGGTGACGGGTTGAGACAGCGTCAACGGAAGGGCAGCGGGTAATTGCAAACTTATTCATTGCAACGCAAGTGCCGCGACGGCGGTTACATCAGGATTGGTCGCTGCCGCCTGACTTATCTGAGTGGTTCTAGACGTGGTGCCCTGACGCCTGGCCCCACAGTGGGCGCCAACTGGTTCTGTCTGATCTTGATGGGGCTGGACGCCATTGTTTGGATCCATGAGTCCGGTGATCTTAACTAGGGAATACTTGCAAAACAACATAAGGCATACCGGGGGTTGATTTTTGGCAGGCCCCTTCGACGCTCAAGTTAGTCTTTTTGTGTGGGTTTTGGTAGCTATGAATAGAAAACAACAGGGTTCTAATGTCGTACCTATATCATGACAAAGTAGTACCTTATATAAGGAATAACTGCTAGGTTTAAGTCTTTACGTATGCATGGGAGGTTACCACCTGCGAATGGGCTGTGGACTCGTGGACCTAGACTTGGACCTAGCATAGCCGACCTAACAAAATATATTTTTAATTTTAAACTATAGAACTTATTTGCCATATGATAAAGAAGTCTATTGTCTAATTATTATAAATAATAAATAATATCACAAATTATTTTAATTTCAAAATATTAAAATTTAAATTATATTATGTTATAAATGTAAAATTTTAAAATGCATTTTCAACAAATCTCGTAGATAGAAACTTCAAGCTTCCTTGCTTAAAGTGGACAAGGGTAGGAATGTCAATCGAAGGCTAGGATAGCCTGTGGCCCGACTTATGGCCGCCTATACTCAACCTGTAACCTGATCGGGTTGATCCATACTCAGCCCGTAATCTGATCGGGCCAACCATGATTAGCCCATGACCTACTTATAATTCGGTTAACTCGGATCAGGTTGAGCTAAATTTAACTTGCCGAACAAGGAAGCACCAGATCAGACTCCAAATTACGCAAAATTAGGATGGCAGTGGCTAGATAAGAATTAGGGTTTGTCGTCTATTAAGCAGCGGCTGGTTAGTACTTAGTACTACTTGGTACTTCTCAAGTAGTGGGAGCATATATATACAGGTGTCCAATACACTCTCTCATCAACTGACCGTACGTTCACTCCTGGTCTATTAGGTCTCTCTCTCTCTCTCTCTCTCTCTCTTAATTGTTTAGTCAATACTCAATAGGTGTTCACAAAATGGCGGAGGAGCAGACGGCTGTGAAGGAGGAAAGATCCACCGGAAGAGTCGTGATGTTCAGTGACAAGAAAGGTTTCGGCTTTATCAAGCCAGATGATGGCGACGAGGATCTGTTTGTCCACCACAGCGCGATCAAATCCGACGGTGGTTACCGCACTCTCTCCGAAGACGACGTCGTGGAATTCACCGTCGCACTCTCAGATAACAAGTACCAGGCGATCAACGTCACCGCCCCTGGCGGTGGACCCGTTCAGCATATTCGCAGTCGAGGAGGCCGCGGAGGAGGGTTTGGGCCGGGTTGGGGAAGGCGGAGCAACGGCGCCGGTTCCGGTGCCAGTGCTGGAGGATGTTATAACTGTGGGAATACCGGTCACATTGCGAGGGATTGCAGAGGCGGTGACAGTACTAGTAATGGTTGTTTTAAGTGTGGAAGTGCTGGACATTTTGCGAGAGATTGCTCGCGCGTAAACGGCGGTGGCGGACCTGGTGGTGGTATTAGCAGCGGCGGAGGCGGTGCGTGCTTCAACTGTGGTGGATATGGGCATATGGCTAGGGATTGTCCTGGTGGTGGGGGCGCGTGCTATAATTGCGGTGGTTATGGTCACATGGCGAGAGACTGTACTAGTGGTAGAGGAAGCAACAGGTTTGGTGGTGGAGGATTTTGTTTTAACTGTGGAAATGAAGGGCACTTTGCTAGGGATTGCCCTGACAAGTCGTGATTGAGGAGGAAGAAAGAGTACTTTCTCTTTTCATTCCTTTTCATACTTTTGGTTGCTTGATCTTTTTTAGTTTATATATAATTTTGTGCTATACATGCATTGTGTTGAGGGAAGTTAACGATTCTCTGTTTTGTAGAGGAAACTTTCCCGTTTTGTAGAGGAAACTTTCCCAGTTGAGACACGTATATAGTACTAGTATTTTCTCTTTATTTACGTCTGTTGATCAGTGGATAACTTTTTGGCTGAGCAATTGGGTCGGCAATTAAATGGTGTATTGATAAGCTTGTGTCTTTTTGTGTGGAGCATGAATAATGCTATATCTTTTCATGCCTTGAACTGATAGTTACTCCTGCATTCTATGTATCATATGGGTAATACTAATTCAATAATAGGGAAAGTTTGTGATTTTGGATTCTTCCTTTTAACCTGTTCTTATCCTCTTTACTTAAGTGTGAAATTTTCGCATGTTGGGCCTAATACATCAATTTCCAGTTGCAGAAGATGGGAGTAATTCATCGTAAATACTGATCTTTCATGATGCACTTTTTGTAAATAAGTTTGAGCTGACAACCAAAGCTGAAGAAAGTTTAAAGTGAACTTGACAATCTAAAAGCTATTTATGTTATGATCACCTGGCCACGTGTAATGAATGCTAATAGTTATATTAAAGCATTAACATTCTCCCTCGACTCTTTTTGCATAGTTTTGGTCATGACCAACTTTCTATGTCTCCATTGTGAAGGATTTCGTTGGTCTTAAAGTTCAAAGAAGGGTTTATCTCCTGCCTTCCTTTAGTTTAGATTATAGAAGTCTGATTCTTTACATTATATATTCAAAATTGTGATTAGATTTATTCATTATATATACTGTGATTATTGTTAACTCAGATTTTGGATCAATCTGTATTGGTTGTTGGTTTCTATTATGTTGTTGCTGCTTCACTGGAGTGGTATCTAACGAAATCAGAAAAGGTGAAAATTTCATGATTTTACTATAGTTCTTAGCATTTACTGGCCTTCCTTGGTTAATCATTATCATTAACTTGTTTAAAATTTTGATTTTATACGGTTTGCAGTTTAGGTGACTTATGTTTTTCTATGTGTCAACATTGATTCTTGCAAATTGTTTCTCTTTTTCTTTTTCTTAATTTGTATAACATCTTATTCCTGGAATAATCAGAGGAATCATTCAAGTACAGTTGCATTTGTTGCCTTGGAAGTACTTAGGAAGTTACATTGCTAGTGATATGGTGACACTTGCATTTAAGGACTAAGATATGGAATCCACCCATCATTCCGGGGACAAATTAATTTTACTGCCAACATAGAACAAGATGGTCATTATGGCTTGTTATGCAGTGGGAATTACAGGTGAGGATAAACTTTTGCGTTACGATGGGTAGTTTTAGATCGAACTCAGAGTCATTTAGAGATGGAAATTTCTGATACCTGTTTTCCGAATCTATCTGGTTTGCCTCCTGGGGGCGATTCTTAACATATCAAGTGGAAGCGAGTGTAACAACCAACAATAAAGCGTTCAGACTTCGAACTTTCAAAGGAAATGGCTTCCTGCCAATGTATTCTCGTGTACAGAAATTGAACCAATCACTTGTCGGTTACAGTTTTGTCATGCGAGGCTTAGCTCTGCTGCCTTCAGTAAAGATGGGTTAAGGTTGCTTAGGAATCAATTATGGGAACTTGAGACTAACACTGGCTATGTCTATTTTTTGTTTGGTTTAATTTAACAAAGGTTCGTTGGACATGCTCAAAGGCCAGATATTAGGGATCAGATATTTCTTTTGCGAAAAGGAAAGGATCGCGAAAAGCGGCGTCATGTTAGGGATCAGATGTATCCAGATTTGATGATATTATCCAAGTGGCAGCCAACACAATTTCTTCAACACCAGGCAGTAGCTTCCTAGATAGTTACTACTAATACATCCCCAAAAGGATAGAGCTTGTGTTGGATATTCGATAAGTAAAAATAACAATTACTTAACTTTGTACCAAGAGAGATCTTTGGAAGATTAAACATTCATGAATGTCATACTTTAATAAAGCCTTCTTTCGTGCATTTTTTAACTGAAGCGCTGGTCCTCTGTATGTTTTAGTATTAACTAAAAGACAATAAATCTTGATAACTCGAAACAATTTCCAATACCGATAGTTTGTGCTCAAATTACTCAGGGTCGTGACCATAACTGTCCTATTTGTTTGACTTGGTCACTATTAATGTGTGTGTGAAGGTTTGGATCTTTCCTGCCGATCACCTGAGTAAACTTCACGTGAAATCGAAGGATAATTCTTTCTGTTTATACTTTTGTTTTGTTACAAGGGAAAAAAGACCAAAATATTAAACAAACGCTCTAATTAATGCAGAGATCTCTAGTACAAAATTCCGTATTTATTACGGTTTAGATGAGTCATGACTAACGTTAGAAGCTCCTGAAGCATATGAAGCCCTGGGCTGGATAACGTTGTGAGAGAAGTCAGACTATCCGCACACTGGTTCCCTTTACGATACACGTGCTGAAGCTTCTCCTTTCATGCTCGATAGAGTAGACCATGGGCACCTACCACTAAGAAATAATATGATGGAAGAGAAGAGAATCCTTTCATGCTTGATAGAGTAGACCATGGGCACCTACCACCAAGAAATAATATGATGGAAGAGAAGAGAATATTGATCACCTCTAAAGAATCTACTTCGACGATAACTCGTCAATAATCAAGAGTCCAGACTAGGGTAAGTCTTGATTGGACTCCCCAAAATTCAGAAGCTAGGTGCGAGCCCCTTCTAATGTGTTAGAGGAATCCCCGTACCACTAATTGTGGCAATCTCTAATCAATCTTCCAGCAGCAGCAATGTTTATCCCATGTTTAACTGCCCCATTTGTATTTAGCTTTCTGTCTATACATTAGTTACAATTGAGGAAAACTGTTAAAAACCTTCTTGCCAATTTCCTCCGAGGCTATCTGTTTGATTTATTATGTTTCCAGCTCCTCTTCACCTTATTTATTACATAGGCATTTGGCCCTTAACCGACCTTGTAAAGGCTTTGTCATGGGAGTTTGGATCCTCTGTCTAACATTATGGTGTCTTATTCTATCCTATGAATTATGTGAGTCTTACATGGGTCTGTATAAATGAACATGAGACCCGTATAAATAAATAACTAAAATTTAACGAATAGAATAAGATATCATATTATTGGATGTATACCCTTGTCATGGTATACTATAAAAGCGCTGTACTGCGTGCTTTCTGCTGGCGAGAGAAACTTTCCATAACCAACTTCAATATACAGAATCATTGAAGACAGTGAGAAGTTGCTCCCTTGTCACCACGGTCTCAGTTTTCGAGCCTTCCCATTCATCTTAGTCAAATGTGTCTTGCTCAAATTTTCATTTCCATGTTCTTCCTCAGTTTTCTTCTCCTGTTATCAGGTATGCAACTTTGATTAATGATCTTTATTTTTTTTACCATTCTTTGGTTATGATTTAAATTTTAATTTCAAATATTCCAGGGGCGCACTCGGCGACGTTTACTATTGTAAACAAATGTAGTTATCCTGTGTGGCCGGGAATTCTTTCCAACGCTGGAACATCACAACTTCCGACCACCGGCTTCACTCTCCGTCCAGGTGAGTCCAATGCATTTTCTGTGCCAACTTCCTGGTCTGGTCGCTTATGGGGTCGGACACTCTGCACTCAAGATTCAACCACCGGAAAATTCAGTTGCGTCACCGGTGACTGCGGCTCCTCCACTCTGGAATGTTCCGGTGGCGGCGCTGCCCCTCCGGCGACGCTTTCAGAATTCACCCTCAATGGCGCAGGCGGCCTCGACTTTTACGACATCAGTGTCGTGGATGGCTACAACCTCCCAATGCTAATCACTCCACAAGGTGGCTCCGGAGGGAACTGTACGACCACAGGTTGTATCGGCGACTTGAATAGTGCATGCCCATCGGAGCTCAAGGTGGTGGACGTCGGAGACGGTCAGGACGTGGCTTGTAAGAGCGCCTGCGAAGCTTTCGGAGATCCGCAGTATTGCTGTAGTGGAGCATACTCGACGCCAGATACCTGCAGACCTAGCAATTACTCCGCTTTCTTCAAAAACGCTTGCCCGAAAGCTTATAGCTACGCGTACGATGATGGGACCAGCACTTTCACTTGTGCCGGGGCTGATTACCTCATCACTTTCTGCCCATCTCAGACCACAAGGTAACAAGTCAATTAACAGTAGATATATATTCAAGATTGGTTCCGCATTTGTCAGAAAGGAAACGCATGTCCTTCCAGGCGGTGACAGGCTTTTCACGGTTGTCTTTAGTTCATGTCGTTACTTAGCCAATTTTAGATAGTTTTTTGCCTACCTTTATTTCGGTTCTTCGATACAGACATTTGCTCTTTTTCATAATGTTTTTGCAGTTTTCTTAGCAATCTGATCTTAAATGGTCGGTAGAGTGTAAGATGTGGGGGAGGTGTGTCCAAATTTTCTATTTCATTAACGTGGTCACATGTCTGAAGAAGTTGTTTTTGTTTTTGCTTTGATTGTTTATTAATGTCAACTAGTGATTGTGAAGTTAGCATGGTGCTTATTGCTTGCAGCCAGAAGTCGGCAAATGGGCAGGATCCTGTGGCGGTGCCTACCTCCGCCAGCTCACATGGTACGTGGTCGTGCTTTCTTGGAGCTGCCGTCACCGTCATAGCGACGGTTTGGCGATTGTGGGAGCTGTTTCCAGCAGGTTGCTAGGAAAATGAAGCAGCAAAAAACGATATGTTTGGAAATATCAATGCCCGCGAAGCCTGTGACACTTTGAGCTAAAAACGTGTCTCCAGATGGGTCCAGCTACTGAGGGGTCCATTTAGGAAGTATCAGTAAACTTATCAGTGTGGTCAAACACTTGCAGGTGTTGTTGAAGAGGACCGGCCTAACCGATCTAGGTGAACCACTCGCTTGCAATTCTTTAAGGTTTCTCTCGCATTGATCAACTTGGAGAAACTGCGTGGGAAATTCCTTTTTTTTTCCTTAAATATTGAATTAAGATTACAACTTGCAAACAGAAAGTGCAGATGAGATCTTCTGTATTGTAAAATAATTATTACTATAATCATTAAATCTTATTCATATATTCATATAAGCCGGTTATGTTCCAAGAAAATGGGATAGAAATCCTAATCGTAACTCCTAATTAGGCAGTGGAAATGTTGTTCAGCTTACATCAGCAGTCAGGGAAGGGACGAAGGAGATAGCACTATAGCAGGTTCAAATGACGGGACATATTGGCCTCGCAAGGTTAATTAATAATCAGCTATTGTCAAGGAGCAGGAGGGACTAAGTTTCGGACCCTCCTGCAATACTATGTTCGTAGGTCCAGACCGGGTGTTTTGGCTTTGGTGGAACCCCGGATTAGTGGCGATCGGGCACAGGTGGTTATTTGTGTTGGATCATTTTGCCCTTATGGTTAGGGGCATTTTTGTTCATTCTCTTATAAATGGACAATTATTAATTGTAATTTGATTTTTCAATTAAATTACCGATTAAGTTACGTAATACAATTCAAATAAGGGTAATAAAGTGGTCTAATAAAAGATTTAACTAAGTGGATCGAAATTCGGGAGGAAAATAGATCCCTTTCAGTGTGGATCCGATCCATATCGGCCTTGTAATGGGGAAGCCCGATATGGAAGCTATATAAAGGTTTAAATCTCCTGCAGTTACTCAGTGATTCACGAGCCTAAAGTTTTCTGACCCGTTAAGAGAGCTCGTGATTGAGCAAACTGTAAAAAGACATAGACCGGAAGATGGTGAGCAACTTTCCCACAGGCTCGGAGTCATCGGAGTTCGTTTGGGGGCTGAAAACTGCTTCGAAAGTCGGGATAGAACCGAAACCAGGTATTCCACAATTCCTTCGTTTTTACCCTTTCATGATTGATCCTGGGACCATAATAGGGCCTGTGCTATGTGTTACACGTGGTATCAAGCGGTTGCGTGATCGGGTTAACGGAAAACGGAGGTTTTTCAGTTTCCATTCATTACAGTTTTCATCATTTTTTGATAAGTTTTTCGGCTTTTTTGCATAAATGATTGCGTAAAAGTAGTGTACACGTGGTTAGCTATAGAAAACGGATCAAACGGAGCGAAAATCCAGCTTTGGAGTCGTCGGAAATCGCCCTCCGATGTTGGAGGGCGAAGCAACTGCACGCGCCCGATGTTGCTAAAGGGGCTGGGAGAGTGGCGGTAAGTGAGGCGTGTGCCGCACACGCGTCAATCATGTCCCGCCAAGTGGCTCCACCGGGCGCAGGACACGTGTGGCGCGTGCAACGCACGCACCTCAAGCGGCGCGCGATCCCACGGGCCTCCATCCATGGGAGCGTGCGAGGCACGCGCCTCGCACTCGCCACATCCGACGCAACACGTGTCCATCCAGATTCAAGATACGTGTCGGCGCATGTCATGCACACGCCGTACACTAGACGAGCGTACGTGCGTGGTCGGTGTGTGCTGTTCACGCGCCAGACAGTTGTCCAGCGCGTCAGCGCGCGCGCGTGCACGACACGCGCACGCGCATGCTGACGCGGGCTGCCGCGTCCACGGCTGACGTCATGTTGACATCAGCCGTATGACCTCTTACAAAAAAAAGGAAAATTTTTTAAAATTCCCTTAAAGATTCTCGGGTCCTTTTGGGTCAGTTTCTGGGTTCGGGAAAATTTTTTAAGTGGTTTTAAATTTTTCCTGGATTTATTACGTTGGTAATTTGGTTCCGGAAAAGTTTTAAAAACTTATCAAAGCAATTTTTGGGTGTATTCGGACTTCGAACGGCACATGAGGGAAACACTTACGGATTATATGTCTCATGCAGTATGTTCGGTATCGGAAAGTACGATAAACACTTATATTGAGATTTTTGTTTTTTCAAATTCTCAAATAAAGTTAAAGGACAATGTTTTCAGTTCGAATATGTTATTAATTGATTGTGAATCCAGTTTCTTCATTTATGACTATTTTTTGCATATACTATTCCCATGAAGAATGTGAGGATGACATGAAGTTGTATCCCTTATGTATGTGGACTTTCTGGGGTACTGATGAGAATGTAATCACCAAAGTGGCCTTTAAAGTCAGTATTTTAGATCGATCTGCTAACATGTTTGAGGATGTCTCTGACTTTATGTTTGATTATTCTGTCCAATGGTGTTGACCTTACATAATGTTTTGGGATGCTCATAAAAGCATTTGATGGGGGAAAGTCATTGCTCAAATGGTATATTCACCCAAAGGTGGTAGTATCATGAGAGTTGATGGTTTGTACTCTGATCGCTTTTATGTGGGACTCTAATTGCATATATTATGTATTCAGCCCAAAGGTGTTTCATAATATGTGTAGTTAGATTCTCAGTAGAGATACTTTATTGGTTTAAGTATAGTTGTTATCCTACATGTATATTGTTTTAACATTGTCTTTTTATTTTTTAGTCACCTTCTCAGTCAACAATAATGCTGTCACCATTGGAACCTTGAATGGTTTCAACTTTAAGAAGTGGAAGAAGGACATTGATTTCGCATTGGAGATAGCGGATATCAGCATGGCCATGCATGTGGAGAGGCCTTCACCACTTACAGATGTCAGCTCAGAAGCTGACAAAGCAGTAATGGCGACCCGGGAAAGGTCAAATAAGCTATGCTATTTGACCATTAGGAGGATAATACCAAATCATTTGTTAAGTGGATTACCGGACTCGACAATAGCTCATGAGTTCTTGGATAGTATAACCCAGAGGTACAAGGTTTCTTCTTATGCAGAGCAGCTTGCCTTGGTCAAGGAACTGTTCTTCATGAGGTATACTGGAGAAGGAGGCGTCCAAGATTATATCATCCGGATGGTATACCTTCAGAGCAAGCTGAAGGCACTAGATATAATCATTCAGGACTCGCTGATAGTGCATTTGGCACTAAATACTCTTCCTAAGGAGTTTGTGATGTTGGTCACTTCCTACATCTCTCAGGATGAGCAATGGGACATTAATGCTTTGATTTCCCGATGTGCTACAACAGAGGAGAAGATCAGGAGCTCTTCTCATTCAGCTATGTATGTCGCTCCGAAGGGAAAGGGGAAGGTTAAACCCCAGTAGGCTAAAGGTAAGGATAAGGATATGGGTAAGAAATCCAAACCCTCTCCTCAGAATCAGAGTGGGCTGTCCAGCATTGCAAAGGGCCCACAGGACTTGAAGAAGATGAGATGCTTCTTCTGTAAGAAGAAGGGGCATAGGAAGTCCGATTGCCAGAAATACAAGTTGTGGTTGGCCAAGCAGGATCAGTCAGGTAACTCCTCGGCTTTTATGATTCATAAATCCAATGTTGCTATAACCACTTCAAGTTCTTGGTGGTTAGATAATGGGGCTTCTAACCATGTTGCTTCCACAATGCAGGGATTCAGATCCAGGAGAAGGCCGATCAAGGGGGAGGAGAAGC
>JANZLX010000211.1:21311626-21322011 GCA_025531955.1 Erythroxylum orinocense | reverse complement strand
GTGTGTTACTATTCATTGCACCAAAAAATTTGGTGTTTTGGTGTCTTGGTTGGAGTGGATTTTTTGCACCAAAACACTAAATTTGGTGTTTTGGTGTCTTGGTTGGAGATGCCCTAAGGAAGAAAAGATCAATCTTGCACCTGTCTCGGAGGTTTTCAACTCATGAAACCCGAAAGCAATGTACAGAAAATGTCAGATGGCCATGCTTGTTCCATGACATTTGGCTGGTAGCTAGACAAGTGCTACTCATGTTCATCTATACACGTAGGTGAGAGAGCACCATGTCAGAGAAAGGAGAACCACTCATTTGCTTCACGTGGCCTTACTTCCAACTTACAGATTCTCCACTTCAAACCAATCGTGATAAGAGAGAACCCCAAGCCATGGAATACTGCATTTTTTTTTATTTCACTTGATTCATAAATTACAATAGAAAAAAGCTAGCCTTTATATAGATATCTTAAATCGACATTAACAAATATAGAGGATAATTAGTAAATAGAGGGAGTGACAAGTGTCCCATATGTGTCCTAAATATAACAAATTAACACTAAATTTTGACACCTCCTAATTCATGTGTATTGACATAAACAAAACAACATTCAAACTTTGACACCTACAATTCTAAGCTATTAAGCAAATATTTGGAGCCTCACACCTTAATTTTCAAATGTCCAAAAAAGAGAGTTTGCTTTCTAACACTTTCCCTCAAACTCGACTTCACATGATAAGTTTTTCTCTTAAGTTGTGGAATACTTCATTGTTTAGTGGTTTTGTAAAAATATCCGTTAATCGATATTCTGTTCTGCAGAATACCAATTCCACAATTTTTGTCACCTACTCCTGAATAAAATGACATTTTATATGTTTGCTTCTACTGTATGCCACTAGATTTTTTTCAAGTGATATGACATATTTGTTTTTAACACATATTTTTGTTGGGTCTTCTTGTGCGTGATCCAACTCACTTAAAATATATTTCAACCACATTGCTTGACACGAACTTGTTGTTGCAACTAAATAATCAGGCTCACATATTGAAAAGGCAACCGTTTGTTGTTTCTTCGATGAGCATGAAAATACTACTAAACTAATATGAAAGGCATAACCAGAAATATTTTTTCTATCAGCCACATCTTCAACATAATCACTATCTGAATAACCAATTAATTTCGAAATTTGAGAATGTGTATAGAATAAACCTTGGTCAATTGTACCTTTAATATATCTCAAAATTCTTTTTGTTGCATCAAAGTGATCTTGTTTGGGCTTTTCCATATATCTGCTAACTAGCCTAACTACATACATAATTTCTGGTCTTGTGTAGATCAGATACCTCAAACTCTCAACTAAACTCTTGAATAATGACGGATCTATAGATTTGCTATCCGAATCAATTTATAACTTTATGCTTGCTTTAGCAGGTGTGGCTACTGACTTGCAATCTTTCATTTTGAACCTCTTTAAAACTTCATCTGCATATTACACTTGAGAAATGAAAATTCCTTCTCATGTTTGTTTCACTTCGACTCCAAAGAAGTAGGACATTTCACCAATATTAGTCATCTCAAAGTCTTTAGTCATGGCTTTCTTGAAATCATCAAACATACCTGGATTATACAGGCTTTTCACAAATCCGTTCTTTTGAAAATACTCATCTATTATTATATTCCAATCCCTCGGAGTTTGCTTTAATCCATAAAGAGCTTTCTTCAGTCGGTAGACTTTGTGTCCCTGACGACCTTTCTTAACATATCCAGGTGGTTGTTCAATATAAACTTCTTTTTCTATGTAGCCATTCAGAAAAGCTGACTTGATATCCATCTAGTAAATCTTCCATTTGTTTTGTGCTGCAAGTGCTATGAGAAGTCTTATTGTATCAATTCTTACAACTGGAGCAAATACTTCTTCATAATCAATTCCATATTTCTGTTTATAGCCTTTCACGGCTAGTCTTACCTTATATTTTTTCACCTTTCCTTCTTGATTAGTTTTTTTCTTATATACCCACTTGACTCCAATTGATTTATGTCCTTTTTGAAAACTGGTCAATTTCCATGTATCATTTCTTTAGATGACATCAATTTCTTCATCCATTACTTTTCCCACTTTTTGTCTCCAACGGCTTCTTCATATGTCACCGGATGATCACATGCAGCCATTAGACAAAATAATGAATAGTCAAATGATTTTATTCATTCAGTAACATCATAGAGATCAATAAGATTTCTTGTTTTAATTGGCGCTCCCCCTGAATTGTTGTTGTAGCTACTACTTCACATGGACGATGTCGATGCAGGTGTTGTTAATGGACTTTGTGGAGGAGAATAATCATTTTGTTGGTCATGTATATCCAGGTCGTCATCTTTATCATCAAAAAACGTTCCTTGAATGTTCTTTTATTCTTTGCTCCATCTCCTGTAGTCTGCTTCCTTGAACTCAACATCTCTTGAGATGATCACCTTCTTAGTTAAGGGGTCATACAATTTATATGCTTTACTCCTATTGTCATAGCCAACGAAAATGCATTTCTCCCCTTTATCATCCAACTTCTTTTTTTTTTGGTCAAAAATATGGGCATACACAATGAACCCAAAAATCCTAAAATGTCCAACACCTAGTTTACTTCCGCTCCACGCTTTATTAAGTGTCAAAAATCTGACGCTTTTTATTGGAAAACGATTCAGCAAATAAACTGCACATACAACGGCTTTGGCCCACAAACTCTTTGGTAAATGTTTTTCCTTCAATATGCTACATGCCATATCAAGAATTGTACCATTCTTTCTTTCAACTACACCATTTTGTTGTGGTGTATATCTTGTTGTCGACTGGTGAATGACTCCATTCTTTTTACAAAAATTCTCGAACAATTTTGAGGTGTACTCGCCTCCTCTATCGAATCTCAGTATCTTCAGATACTGTTCACTTTATTTTTCGACCATTGCTTTAAACTCTTTGAACTTATCAAAAGCATCTGATTTTTTTCTTCAAAATATTCATCTAACATTTTCTACTAAAATCATCAATAAAAGTTAAATAGTACCTGTTTCCTCTAGTTAATGGCACGTCAAATGGACCAGCAATATCTTTGTGGACAATCTTTAGTGGCCTTCTAACTCTATGATTTTCTAATTTCAAACTGTTGTATGTGGTGCTTTCCTTTGATGCAAGCTTTACACAACTGCTTTGGTTGATCAACTTCTGGTAATCCGTTCACCATCTTTGACTTTGATAATAATTTTAGTCTCGTAAAACTGAGATGACCAAACCTCAAATGCTACAACCAGGATTCATCTTCGATGATTGACTTCATACAATTTATCAACTCATTTTGTATGTTAAGTGTGAAAAGACGATTCTTCATAATCTTTACTTTTACTATCAATTCTCCCTTCTTATTCCAGATGGTGAGATATCCATTTTTTAATAATATAACGTATTTCTTTTCTAATAGTTGATTGAGGTTGATGATGTTGCTTTTCAAAACAGGTACATAAATAGACATTAGGAATATATTTCTTTTCTCAATTTTTCAAAGTAATTGTAATTTTACCTTTGCCTCTGACTGGAATCTTTGTTGAATCACCGAATATGACTTCACCACGAACTGTCTCATCTATGTTTATAAACAACTCTTTATAACCACACATATGGTTGCTGACACCAGTGTCCAGATACCAAACATCATTATTGCTTTGCTTATTTACTCATAATGAGAGAAGCATAACAACGTTATCTTTCTTGTCTTCTGCTACTACAAAATGACTTCTTTCTTGTGCCTCGACATTCGATTTGCACTCATAACTAAAATGACCATATTTATTGCAATTATAAATATGGTCATTTTATTCGAGCCTTTTTTTTTTCAGAAGCATGAAAAAAGGCTCGAATGGTACGATCCCTCCGTCAATGCTACCAATAATAATATGAAGTTTTTAATTTAATAGAAGAACAAAATAAGTTCAGAAGCTACTTGAGAGAAAGACATGACATTGTGGTAATTCAAGACCAAGTAAATGCCTACTTTCAATTCGATCTGACAAAAACATTAGATTCATTTGGAAGGGTTGATTTGTTAGCCCTTTAACATTGTAGGACTCTTTTTTACGAGTCATTAGTGAGCCTTGACCAATTTCTAACATGATGTAGTCATAAAGTAAGCCAAAGGAACCAAAGTTCCATAATTAGGTGGGATCAAGCATGGTTTAAGGTTCGTTTGGCTTTAATAGGTTATATGATGAGTTGATCGACTTAATTAAAGCAATTTATACTGGTATGGAATGTTTTTTGTTGGACTAAGGATAAAATAGTGTTTAAATGACGAATCATGAATGAATGGACTAACCATGTGCATATTGTTTAGCATTTGGTTATCTATGCCTTAGGATGAAGATCGTTAGTGATGTGACAAAGTTAGCATGTTGAAGCATGAATAAACTGGGAGGACATGGCAAATATCATTAGTGACGTGTCATATTTTCTTATCATTTTTTTTTGAACTGTAAGAGTGGATAAGATGTATGTTATGTAAACCATCTTCTAATGTAGTGTTTAATGTGGTTTAGAATGTCATCCACTTACTAAGTTAGTGACTTAGTGTCCTTAGTATCCACTTTCTTGTATGCTTGCCAACAAGTCTCCAAATACTTCAAAATAGCTTACTTGAGCAAAGACTCCATTCCTTAAAAAAGTTGGAGCTTTGTGCCCTATGTAATATTATAAGAGTATATAAAGGATGAAATCTTTGCTCTAAGGTTTTGTGCACCTTTCTCTTTTTGTTATTGTCCATTTTTGTTGACTAAGTTGATCATGTTGGTTTAGTTAAGCTGTTGTGGAAAACACTTTAAACACGAGAGAATAAAAGAAGTTAAGTTAAATTATAGGAGTTCAGCTATTATACTTAGGTGCTTGGTTGATCGGTTTGGGAAGGGTTCAACGGGTGTAGAATGAAAAATGAGTAGTTAGTTATATATTATCATTATAGGGACAGTATTATGATATCTAACTTTCAGATATTGCTCTATACCATTCAAGCATGAGAGGAATGTCAATCATTCCTGAGTGACACTCTCTTCATCTTTTTTAAATCTTTTTATAATTAATTAAAATAATATTACAATTAATTAATTACAATATAATTAATTAAAATAATATTACAATATAATTAATTAATTACATAAATTTTCTCTTTTTTAGCAATTAAATATAACTAATTAAAATATATTAAAATTTGAAGTAAAATTTTTTTTGACAAACTTATATTTCTTGATATTTTTTACAAACTAATCACTATCAATGGTAATGATAATTATTCATTTGTTCTAACTAACTATTGTAATTATAATGATTATATTCATTCTTATTCGTCACTATATTTATTTCCATTCTTATTACTATTACCAATTTGAACCAAACGCTCGCTTAAACTTTAATGTATTTTGGTGTAAATTTGAAGTTCTTTGAAAAGTCTTTATAACAACAAGCATCCTGGACAATTCAAAAGCACAAATTTTAATGCATAAAATCTCAATGAAAAGTTGTTCATATATCAACTTGAAATCTGAAAATTACTAACTAATATGATAGACCCAAACTTGAGTTAAAAAGAGTTAAACGAGAAAATAATGGCTTAGGATTTTAGGGTTATTTTTTTTATGATGGATGTGGTTGAGAAGATGATGATTTTATGGTTGATTTTTTAATTAAAATCACATGTCTTATAAATTAATTAAATATTTCACTTATTAATTCCTCATATTTACTTATAATCCATATTTTTAATAAATAATTAACTTATGAGTGTTATCATATAATAAACTAATAATTTAATAATAAAATTAAAAGAGCTAATTACTATGATGTTAAATATATTATGAATTATTAACAAAATATGATAAATTAGTATATTATTAATTATATTAAATTAATCAGTGTTGCATATTAAAAATTATTTTTACAATTTTTATATAAATAATTAGTAATTAGTTATATATAAAATAAGAAATTGATATTATTATTATATAATATACATAATAAAGATGATTTTATGATTTTATTTATATCAATAACAAATAAATTTATTATTAATTAACTATATAAATTAAAGTACAAAACTGATCATCTCATCTATTGATATTATTATATAATTAAAATTTTATTTTAATGAAAGACTTAGTTACTATCATTTTAAATGTATTAGTAGTTATTAATAAACAATGATAAAATTTATTATTTTATACTTTGTTATATAAGTAATATGATATAAATATGATGAATCAATAATATAAGATTTTTTATAATTTTATTTATTAATATAAAATATAATAAATTAATTATTAATTATATATATAATAAGAAATTGACCATACTATTTATTAATATTATTATATGATAAATAAAATGTATTTAAATGCTTAATTTGCCATCATATTAAATTAATTAATATAGTATTAATAATTAATAAAATTATTATATTTTAAGGAACATAATGGTTTTGTAAATATAAAATTAAAAATTAAATTATTTATCACATATCACTCAGTTGGTGTGCTAATTATCAATCACTCGTGTTCACATGGACTGGAACATGTCCTAAAAGTGATAAGTTACAACATATAAAATATTTCATGAAATTTTTAAAACACATGAGATTTTAGTGAAATTGAATTCTTTTTATTCTAATTTGTTCAACAGATTACCGACAATCAAGAATGATAATAGACTCAAGAGCCTAGCCGAAAATTTTACTAGACTTGTGTTCCACTTAAAACTTGATTAAGTCTGAAACTATTTAGCCCCAGCCAAAACTTGATTAGGTTTTAATGGTCCAAAGTTTGACCGGGTTAAGCCATAAATGAAAACACCGAAATGAGTGACACCGTCTCCTTGAAGCAAAAACTCAGAAAGAGTTCTTTCCTTTTTGATCTTCTTGTCTTTGCTCACTTTATGTCACTAGCTTGGTAAAGTTTATGTCACGTAAGAAATTCTTTTAAAAGCTGTTGTGGCTGTAAATGGATAAGATAAGTAGACATTTTCCTCAAAGCAAAAGTATACTGATTAATCATTGGTGAGCTGAAAGCTATTCCATCTTGAAGAGATGCCTTTCAATCGTCAAAAGAGAACAAAAGCTTACCAAATCAAACAGACTTATGATTATGGGTATTTATTTTCAATTTTATTTGTTGGAAAATCAAGACATAAAAATAATTAGAACACTTTATCATATAATTTTTCTTAAGCCAAAATCACTTAAATTTTATAAAATAATTAATACGTAAATCATAAATCTTTATTTATATCTTATTTCAAAGTTTAATCCTTTTTCCTATTTTTTTCCATTGAACTATTTTTGGAGTCAACTTACCTCAACCAATGTAGTTCTTGTCTTTTCCTTTGACTCATTTAAGAAATAAGCTTATCTCAATTATTATAGTCGCACAAATATCTAGCCTCTAACAGTATTCAAGGAACATGTTATAAGAACTTTAGAACTATTAGTTTTGGATATTTTAGTCATTTAATTAAAATTAAATTCTGAATTTTAATTAAATTTTAACTAGAATTATAAATAATTCTAATTTAATATTAATTATGCCCAAATAAGATCGAACATCTCATATTTAGTCATATGATTTCTCAAACTTTACAGTCAAGTCTAACTTGATTAAAAAAATCTTATAACCATAAATTAGCTTTTGATGGTTCTACTTTCAAACTTTAAGTTGTTAGTACGACTACTAACAAGTAACTTGAGTATCGACATTTGCATTTCATTCACATGCATATCATTAACATACACACACAAATTATGAGTTAGCACACGTTGCAAAGATAATATATGCACTCAATTGACATATTCCGGGGTATGAAGGTTTAAAATGATCACGAAGTGAATTGTGTATTATTTATGTCTTGAATTTTGGTTTGGTGGACTATAATTAGTAAACTTGGAATTCATTATTACAATTGAAAATTTTATGAATTAAAATGTATATTTATATTAGGAAAAATGTCAAATGACATGACAAGTTGACACATGAAAAATTAAAATGATTAAGCCTATAAATTGAGTGACATTTGGCGTAGATAAATGAATAACATTTGGAATAGGTAAATAATTGACAAATGACAGCAATGAATGAGTGACAAATGGACTAGTAACAAGGTGACATTTGGTAGCTCATAGAGGGGATAAGTGGCTTACATGCTTAGTGATACATGCCATTGTAATATGGAGACACATAGCACTTGATGAGTCAAACTACGACAGGAGTAGTTTCTGTTTTGTTTATTCTCCTTCTTTCCATTACTCTCACCACTGAAACCCTCACAACTACTAAATCTTGCTTCAATTTCCTTCATAGTTATTTCAAGATCCACATAAAAAACCTCTCAAAGTTAGTTATAATCTGTTATCATCATTTTGCCTTTACTGAAATCATTTTTACTTCCATCTTATACTTGGATGATTTTGCATGCTTGAAGAGCTAAGTTAGCTTGATCATTGAGGTGGAAATTTGAGTTAGATAAGTAAGTAAAGTGATGTTCTTTGTGACATGTTACACTAGAAAGTTATAATGATTAAATTGGGATAGATTATATATGATGTTGATGTTGAAGATGTGCTAGAAAATGGAGAATGAATGGGTACTTTTCTATTCTATTTTTGCATGTACAAAAATAGTAGTTTATGGGCTGTTATATGGATGATTTAATTTAGGATTTGAAGTATAATTGATGGAGAATTCATGCTAAAGATACGTGTTATTAAGGTGTTTTCGAATATGGAAAATTAGAGCTATAGGTGTGTTTGCAAAAAGTGACTGTTAATGAGATAAATGAGCAGAATTTTGTAAGCCTTCTTAGTGTAACCAATATGGAAGTTAAATCAGCCTAAAATGAAGTAACCTTAAAGGACATGAAATCTGGAAATTTTTCATATGTTAGTGATGTCTCTAAGCTTGTAAAATTTGTGAAGTATTGAAGGTAGTAAAGTTACATACATTAGTGATGTTGATGACAAATTCTGGAATTTTAATTTCAACTTTGTGTAACCAGCTGAGAATTTTGCTTTAAATTGGTATATTTGGACTTGATTAAGGCTAATAATGAGCCTATATTGTTGCTTAACTAATTGGTTAAGAGCTTGATGAGTTCATGTAGTTAATTGATGTTATAACCTAAAGAATGGATTGTTTTGATGTGGTTGAGTTCAAATCTAGAAATTTTGATTTGTTAAAGGAATAAATGAGTTCTTTTAATGCAGACATGATCTTAAGAATATGAGTAATGTGTATAAGATATGGATGAATGAACATTGAAGAACATGGGGTAAATATGAATGAGAATTGGGTAAATGTATGAATATACATTCTAGAAAAAGTTTGGTGAATGTATAGATCTAGCTTGCTGAAATTCCATATTTAAAATAACAATTGTGTGTAGATTATGAGAGGCCTTTTGATCATGAAAATGTTCAAGGATAAGTGTAAAGTATGGAGGATGAATTGGGAGTAAATCAAGCTAACTTAAAGGTACAAACATGATTGCAAAATGATAGTATACAAAATATAATGTTTGAATAGACTTAGGGTGTATAAGCACAAATTGAATAGTTAAGATCTTATGTATAAGAATACATAACTAGGAAAGTCAATTGAGCATGCATTTAACATAACACATATACATGTGTATGATTAAGTACTTATTTGATTAAACTAGTAATGTGTACATATGTGTGTATTGCATGATTTAGAAGCACACATTAATCGACAGCTTCCAGACATTGCCGGCTCATTAAGGTAATAGCTGTCTGGAGCATAACGTAAGTTAACTTAGATGTTTACTCATTATATTTGAATTGTTCTTAATTAGCTGTTAGATATTGAACTGTTGATGATATGATTGTGTTAATTCCAAACATTGATGGTCTGAGGAGTTTGATATTTGGGACTGTATTGGAAGTGTTTGGAAATTGAATTTGAATATAGAAATTGTGTTCTCAACTATATGTTGAATGCCGAAATTAGATCCGATAAATGTGTTATATGACTGTGTACACTAAATGAGAGTTATTGATAGCATAATACGTGATTTGATGCATTTTCATTACATTGATATGCATGATTAGATAAAGGAGTTGTGACTGGATTGACCAACATGAGAAAGAGCTTAAAGCTCATAAATGTGCACACAGAGCCACAGACCTAACGATTAATGAGCTCGGTATCTACAATGGGTACGGGATAGTATGTGAAATAAACCTCGTATCCACAATAAATACGGGACAGTTAATGTTGGACCCCGATTCCTTTTTCATAATCAATAAGCATGTTTAAATTATTTTGAGGTTTTAGTTTGATAATTTTTAATTTGGTTGGAAT
>JANZLX010000211.1:21275486-21286423 GCA_025531955.1 Erythroxylum orinocense | reverse complement strand
CCTTTTCTTTACACAACCTAGCTTATAAAAAGGTTCGGGGTCTCACATAATCTTTTAACAATTCAATCCATCTCCTCTGTCTCATATTTAACTCTTTCTGGCTTAACAGATATTTCAAACTTTTGTGATTAGTGAACACCTAAAATGTTTCTCCATACAGGTAGTTTCTCCAAATCTTCAAGGCAAATACTACTGCAACAAGTTCTAAATCATGCATAGGATAATTAATTCATGAGACCTCAACTGTCTCGATGCATATGCTATTACTTTACCATGCTGCATTAGTACACATCCTATCCCTGATGTGACGCATCACTATACACAACATAACCTCTAGAACCTGATGGAATAGCTAACACCAGATTTGTAGTTAATGGATGCTTTAGCTCCTCAAAACTCCTTTAACAATCATCATTCCATCTGAAAGTCACATTCTTTCTCAGAAGTTTTGTCAAAGGGGTTGAGATCAGTGAAAAACCCTCGATAAAACTTCTGTAATAACCAGCTAATCCAAGGAAACTCTGAATCTCAAACACATTCCTCGGAACCTCCCACTTCATCACTGCATCTACTTTCTTTGGATCCACCTGAATGCCCTGTCCAGACACTATGTGACCCAAGAATATCACCTGATCAAGCCAGAAGTCGCACTTACTGAACTTGGCATAAAGCTATTTTTCTCTCATTATCTAGAGAATCAATCTCAGATGTGCATCATAATCTTCTCTACACTTTGAGTACATCAAAATTTCATCAATAAAGACAGTCACAAAGCGATCTAAATAATGTTGAAATACCTTATTCATCAAAGCCATAAAAGCTGCCGGAGCATTAGTCAAACCAAACAACATCACCAAAAACTTGAAGTGCTTTTGTCTTGTTTGGAATGCACTCTTGGGAATATCAACCTTAGCTATTTTTAGCTGGTAATATCTTAATCTCAAGTCTAACTTTGTGAACACCTGAGCTCCCTGTAACTGATCAAATAAATGATCAATCCTCGGTAATGGGTATTTATTATTCACTGTGAACTGATTTAACTACTAGTAATCAATACACAATCTCAGTGTTCCATCCTTCTTCTTTACAAACATTACCGGAGCTCCCCAAAATGACACAATAGGCCTGATGAAACCCTTATCTAACAACTCTTGTAACTGTGATTTCAACTCCTTCAGTTCTACAACTGCCATCCTATATAGGGGTATTGATATAAGAGCGGTACCTAGAACAATGTCTATAGTAAACTCCGCCTCCCTTTCTAGGGGTAAACCCAGTAATTCTGTAGGAAACACATTTAGGAAACCCTTAACAACTAGAATATGCTGAATGATTTGTTTATTCCAAGTGTCAACCACGTAAGCCAGATAAGCCACACATCCACCTCGGATCAAATTTAAAGCACTCATGAATGAAATTAGTCGGGCTGGCACTACCTGACTAACTCCTCGAAACACCACTCTCGGCTGGTTGGGAGATTCAAACATTACTTCCTTGGTGTAGCAATTCATTATAGCTCGATGAGCTGTAAGCCAATCCATGCTAAGAATTACATCAATTTCCTTTAAATATAATACAATCAAATCAGCTTTGAACTCTGCTTGATCAATCCGAACTATACACCTTTTACATACCTCACCAACCATTGTTATATTATGTAACATCTCGTTCTAATAACAAGGGTCAGAACCCTAAAATACGGTATATGTGAGATAAATGAGAGATTAAGAAAAATGGAATTTTCATACTCATGCATACTGTTAGCATACACACATGTGCATTTGAATTTTTGGCACACATTAAAATGACTGTACATGCATTCATGGACATTTCGGGTATAATTGAATTGCAATGTGATATTATTGAGAACTGTGGTTTGAGTTGTATTGAAAATTAGTTTGGAGAGTATAATTACTAATTTAGAATTTTTGGAGAATTTTGTAAAATTCCTAAAAATTTAGGGTAATTTTTAGACTAGAAAAATGCCAAGTAGTAAGACCAATGATAAATGGTAGTAGAATTTATTGTTAAATGATAATGGAAATTTTTGATAAATGATTTTAGGATTTATTGGCAATTGTTAATGAAAATTGGGAGACAATTAGAATAGAAATTGGATTAAAGTTATAAGAATTGGTCATGTGGCAAGTGACATGTGTCACTTGCAAACAATGCCTTAAGCCACAACTCTTTTAATTTAAACCCCCCTTATTAACTCTCACGATGGTTTTAAGTTCAAAGGCTATAAAGTGTTTTGTGGTTGTTTCCTTTTTCTCCTCCGTGGCTTCTCTTCTCTCCTTTTTGATTTTTATTCTTCAAATCTCCACCCACGTTGAATCTCTCATCTTTCAATTTCTACTTCCTTCATGTTGTCTTTTTCATTTCCTCAAGAAAACCTAAACCTTTCAACCTCCATGATGATTTATATGGGATGCATGGAAAATTACGAATTTTTGGTGATCATGTGATGTTGCAAGAATTGGTAGCTAAGAAGTTGTGTTTAATGTTTTGTTTGGGTAATGTTAAATAGATCATTTATGATGATATTTAGAGGATGATGCATGAAAGGGTTCTTTGTGTATGTATGTGTTAGGGATGATGAAGAGTTTGTGAAATTTTTTTCTTATACATATATGCTTGATGAAAATAAGTTATGAATTGTTAAAGTGATGTTTTTAGGTAGAGTGATCTTCTTAATGGGGTGAGGAATGAGTGTAAAAAATGGGTGGATGAATGTATATGGTTGTGTTCTATTTTGGGTATTTATGATCAAGCATGGAATTTTGATTTGTGTATAGATGATATTGAGTTGAAATGGACTAGAGAATGAAGTTGAAAGTGAAGTAGAAAAGATGGTTGAGGTATAAGATGTGTTTGGTGTAGATGATCGAAGTGAAAATCTGGAAAAATTGCAATTGAAACATATTTTACGTATGCCTCTGTCAAAGTTTGTCGTGGCCAACATTCCTTGATTCGCTGCGGCCAACTTGAGGGTTGAAGTTCGCCGTAGCCAACTCAGGGGTTTGCCGCAACGAACTTGTAAGATTTCGGGCAAAATTTTCCTTTCTGGAAAAGTTCACTGCGGCGAACTTTCTAGCACCAAATATGCTTCGGTATTTTAGGAATAAAATTTTCAGTAGTTATCAAAATGGAGTGATTTTTTATTTGGTGTAAACTAGAGACATAAGGCTACAAATTATATGAAGAAATAAAATTCTGAATCAGACTCTAAAAGTTTCAATTTTTGGATTGAAGTTAAAAGCAGTTCGAAAATATTTAGAGTATAACTTTCAAACTACTAAACCAAATTGAATGATTTTAATGTCAATAGAATCATAAGACAAAGATGAACACTTTTCTAGAAGAAAGTATGATCAAATTACATCAATTCCACCTTCTGATTGAACGTGAACAGTAGACCTAAAAATGTGTCTTGGAAAATCTGAAGTGATTCAATGAGAAATGAATTGTGAATTTAATGGTTTTAGTGAGGCGTAAACCTAAGTATAAATTATACTTAGATAAGTTTAGATATGAGAATGTTTTTGTGATGAAATTGACGGAAAGATACCCCAGATTTTCATGAACATGCATTGTACATAGGCCATATACACAAGTGTGCATAAATAAATGTTTACAATTGTGCAATTATTAATGTGTGTACGTGTGTATTGCATAAATGGGATGTGTGGGTTAAAGTTCACGTTTAGGCATTTCCAGAATTTGGAAGCACTTGCTAAGCTGGAGCGTATTGTGAGTAGACCTAGATGGTCTCATTTCATTGTTTGCTTTGTTGAATTTTTGTATTGATTCACTACTGAATGATTATGTCAATATGATTAATTGTGTTGGTTTTCGGACAGAAGGTCCAATGAATGTGATGCATTAATAAAATATTGAAGTGCTATTTGTATACGAATGAGATGAAATAAGTGTGCATAATCTGATTGTTAAATGTTGGACCCCGGTTCGATGACAAATGTGTTTTGAATGTGCATTTTCATGTAAATGAAAAGTGATACTTAACTCTAATGTTGAATACCGGACTATGATCCGATGATATGTGAATGTGGATTATGCAAATGTGACTGATGCATTTCATTTCATGAATGCATGAAACATATTAGCTATTGTGACTAAAGTAGCCATCGATCAGAGCTTAAAACTCAACGAGTGAAAATGAGCTTAGAGCTCAAAAGTGAATCAGAGCCTCAGGCTCAACATTTAGTGAGCCCTGTATCCCCCAAGAGGATAAGGGACAGTTATCAATGGGCCCTATATGGGACAGTTCAGGTACTCGGTCACAACAAAGTAACAAATGGAAAGTGAGTCTCATGTGCATTACATATCCATAATATGAATGATTAAGTGTATTGAATGTGAAGTGTGAAATTGAATGTGAAATGTTAAATGTTGTGAATGTGACTCGGTGAGCCATCGATGATGGCCACTCACTGAGTTCGTAAAACTCACCCAAAATTTGCAAATATTTTTAAGGATCAGAAGAATACCTCGTTAGGTAAACGGGAGTATCCCTACAACATTCAAGTGAGGAATAGAGGTCGGGATTAGTTCACATCTACATTGTAGTTCTTATTTTCATACTGAATTGTATTTTCCGCAAATTTTGAATTAAGGAATGTATTTTGAAATTATTGCACAATGTGTATGCAAATGTAATCATGTTGTATTGACGTTATGATTGTGAGTGTTTTGTTTCTGGATTGAGCCCTATTTGTTAACAAAATTTTGATGATTTGAAAAATGTTTACGGAATAAAGTGGACCCTTTTGAGAATTTATTTTTGCATACTACATTGGTGGTTTAAAAAAATATTTACCAAATTTTGATTGATTGAGTGTTCTATTACGCCACCTTGGCGGGGCATGGGCTCGGATATCACCCATAGATGTCAGGCACGTGTCTTACGGGAGTGGGGTGTTACATATTACCCACTGGAGTACTCACCTCTAACCCACATTTCAGTATCTCTCGCTCACAATGCAATCTAGATGCTAGATGCGTTGTGATGAATGAATGTGTAGATCCTGGATCTACCAAGTGCATATGCTTCAAAATGAAAAACAATCATCACACCTGCTACCACATATGGGGAGTTCTGCGCCTCTTATCTGGTGATGGTGTAAACCCTGGCTTAAGATTGCGGCTAGTTACTCCGCACCTCAGTCCTGACATTGGGCCCTACTGATTGAGTTCTACCTCTACCTCTACCTCTTTGTGTAGATCTGACAGCTTTACTCTACTGCACTGATGCCTTAGTCACTATTCCTCCTCTAACTTTAGACTGTGGTTCTAACATCTCGGGATAATCTATGATCATATGGTCTACTGAACCACAACAATAACAAGCTTCCGTTATCCTCCAAGTTTCACCACCATGCTTTTTACCACAGTACTCACACTCAGGCAGCTATTGGGACTGATTAGAGGACATTTGTCTTCTACCTCTCCCAGACTGAGCAAATACACCTCTTGATCAAAATCCAGATTGTCTCGATCTAAATTGGAATTGAGACAATCTGTTATAATGTTTTCTGAAGCTTTTTCCAGAATTAGCCTGAGATTCATCCTGCCTCTTTCCTCTGACCTCCTATCAGTGCTGTCCCTGACCATCCTTCAATAACTGTTCAATTCTGATTGAGGCTGCTCGAAGTTCTGTAAAACTGCCCAAATTAGAATTGGCAAGCCTGATTCTGATCTCCATATTCAAACCATCCTCGAATCATTTACATTTGTCTTCTTCAATTGGGATCAATACAGTTGCATATCCCATTAGCTCATTAAATTTTATCTCATACTTTGCCATTTGAGCCTATCTTACTTCAGATCTAAAATTTCTTTCATTTTCCTATCCATGTAACTCTTTGACATGTAGTTCTCTCGAAACACCCAAAAAAAAATCCTCCCATGTCAAACTACAAGGTCTAGTGGTACTGTCCGGCAGTGTTTTCCTCCACTAGTATACGGGACCTTGCAGTAATGAGATTCCATAATCAAATCTTTCATCAACTTCACAATCCATCTGATTGAACACTCTTTTCGTTCTCTCTAATCACCCTTCTGCCTCAGCTGGGTTAGTACTTCTGTAGAAGTATATAGGTCCCTGCTTTCTCAGCTTATCATATCTTCTTTCTCACCTTTCCAAAATTCTCGGAGGCATTTGAGCAAACTCATGTACAAGAGACTCTAAATTGGTTCCTACAAACTCCATGTTAGCTGGCTTTCCAATTAGATCTCCTATGGAAGGTGAAAAGTGTGATCATTAACCTGAGTTTTCCCTTAGGTTTTGTTTAATCAAGATATGATCGTTAATTAAACCAAACCACCAAATAACCTAGGATATGATATCCAGATTTAATTAGGTAGTAGCATTACGAATTAGGAAAACCGATTAATCAAGGTAACAACCACATACGATTCGTCGTTTAACCTAGGTCATGTTATCCCTAATGATTACGAATCATTAGTCGCTACATATTAATTTCAACATAACAATTACAGATTATGACGAAATTATAGCAATGGGTTTGAAATTAACAATTCAATGAACGCATTAAAATCATTACTCACAATACCTAATAGGTTCATATACAAATAACTGAATAATAAAAAAAATCCGATTATCCATACACAATACCCAAATTAATTAACATAGGATAACACAATCAATTCCTAACGAGAGAAAGAAATAACAAAATAATTAAAAATACTTAACCCGAGTCATCGACATCGATGTTACCTCCGAATTGGTGTTAGAACGACTAGCCCTTTATGGGTCTTTCCTGAAAAATTACTTCAGCCCTGGTTCAGTCAGATTTTGTTGGGGCTGAACGTTATTACTTGGATCCATGATTCTGTTTGACTTCGACTAAGGAATACCTGCAAAACAAATAAAGGTACGCCGGGGGTTGGTTCCCGAAAGGCCCCTCTGACGCTCAAGTTAGTCTTTTTGAGATGGAATTGATCGCAGAGAACAGAGAAAAAGCTAGGGTTGTATTGCCGTACCTGTATCATGGTAGAATAGTACCTTATATATGACGTGGATGCTAGGTTTAGGTCTTTACGTAGATCTTTGTGTTTGCATAGGAGACTAACGCCTAACGGGCTGTGGTCATGTGAAGATGGGCCTAGGCTTAGCACAGCTGGTCGGACCATAAGCTTCCCTACTCCTCGAGTCTGAGCCAAGGGAAGGGTCGATGGAGTACTTAAGTATGAGACAGCGTGTTTCTTAGGTAGCTCGTGCGAGGCCCAATCGATCCATTTTGTTGTAATGCGGCCGATCGAGCAGTTGTAGTGTCTCGGATAACCGACCGATCGGTTGTAGCAATATGGCAGGTTGATCGGGTGTAACGACAAGGTCAGTCGGGGGATCGTAGTAGTGGGACCGATCGATTGGATGGCTAGAGTTAAATAGAGCTCTAGGCGTGATCATTACTGACGGTTCGTATTTTCTCATAGGTTGTCACAAACGTCTTTCTGCCTACTGTACAGCTATCGAGTGCGTCCTTTTCACTGTTGTGCAGCCGTCAGGCGTGTCCTTTCAGTTAACGTGCCATTCTGGTTTTCAAACAACCCTAATTCACTTCAGCTCAGATTCTGCCACATGTCCGCGTTGGTTCGAATGTTTACCACGTGTCAAGCATTGGTTGGAGCGTCCGTTCGGCCGATCTCCTATAAATACTCAGGATTGATAAACTACAGACTTTCTTCACGCTTATTCAGTTCTCCGATTTCCATTCTGTTTTCCTTTGCACTCTCTTGTTTTCAGTTTCCGGAGCTTTCTCTTAGTTGTCTTCAAAATTCTGACTTCCATCACCAACATAGGTACGTCCTTTCTCTAACCCTTTCCCCTCAAATTTCTTTCCCTTAGTCATGTCGTCAGTTAGTCCCAGAGGAGAAGTTAGCCCTAGGGAGGAAACTGCCGAAAGGGCCTTACAGACTGCCGGGTCACTAGTAGCAGCGGCGGAAACAGTAGAGGTGCCGGAGGCCGGCAGAAATGAGGCGCTTGAGGCAGGGAGAGCCGAGGAAATTGGGGCGAGCACCCAGAAAGATTGGCAGGTAGTAGATAGACCGCCGAGTGATCGATCGACGATGACCGAGAAGGAATTGAACCAGTCGGTTATTAAGAATAACATCCCTACCTCATAGGGGCCCAGGTTGGCCTTCGAGAGGGAGCGAATTTATAGCAATTTTGGAGGTTACTTCGCTGTTTCAGACAGCTTTTTCTCGACCGGGGGTATGAAGTTGCCCTACGCCCCAATTATTGACGATGTATGCAATGTCTATGCGTTGAGGCCAAGTTAGATCCCCCCAAATGGATGGAGGTTCATCAATGGTCTAGCCTTGCTATGCCACCAGTTCGGATGCCCTCCGTCGATCGGTATTCTGCACCACTTCTTGCGGATGAACCAAAGTTCGAGCGCTGGAGCTGGGGTCCCTCACTTCTAGTATAGAGACGCGAGGTATCGTCCTGTTGGAACCGCTTCGAATTTCCAAACATGGCGGACGAAGTATTTCTTCGTGAAGCCCCCGAGATCTGCCTTTGAAGCTAGGCCATAGAAGTACGCCCTAACCGAGCGATGGAACGACATCTCGAGTCTGCCCCTTAGCAGGGAGGAATAGGAGGTGGTCGACCGCATCAAGACGCTCGGTCGATATGACTTCGATCGCCTCATTCTGGGGTATCGCATGGGGGCCTTGGTCGATTCATTTTTGATCGACCCCCACCTCGAATTAGAGGGCTAGGAAAAGAAACTGCCCCTCTTGGTCGATTCTTTGCCATTTAATCATTTGATGCATGCCCAAGTGCTATTTTCAATGTCTGACCCATTTTCAATTTCTGACTCGCTTTTATTGCTGTGTAGACATGGTAAGGGTCGATGACCTCTCACCTGCATCCTCCAAATCCTACAAAAGTCAATCAAAGACCAAGAAACCGAAGACAAAAAAGGAGAAGTCAGCGCCGAGGTCGCTCAACTGCCGGTGCCCGAGCAAGGTGTCGCTCAACCTGTTGCTCCCGGTCCGTCCGCAGCGCTGGCGGCTGCTCCCTAACGGCCAGGGTTGGTAGCCTGTCCGGCAGGTGCGGTCGGTGAAGAGGAAGTGGAAGAGGTGGAGCCACCCCTAAAGAGGAGGAAGAAAGGCGTCCGGATTCTCGACCCATCGCCCTGCCCGTCGGATAAAGGCAGGGGGAAGGAGGAAAAAGAGAAAGAAAAAGGCAAGGGGAAAGAGCTAGTGACCAGCGCCAAGAAGTGGCGATCTACGATCAGTCTAGATGAGACTGCTTCGCTCAGGGACATCGATGTGTCCTTGCAGATTGCTTAGAAAGCTATTCCTCCCCGGGAAGAGGAGTTGTTGGAGAAGCTAGACAATAAAAAGCTGTTGGGCAGTCTCGTGCGCAGCTGCGTAAGAGGTCTGACGCTCTCCTCCGCCACGTATCAACAGCTCGAACAGCTCGATGGGGTCTCCGAATCACTGGATCGGGAAGTTAAAGACCTTCTCAAGCAGGTCCGTGTTTTGAGGGCCAAGCTTTCAGAGGCGAAGGATGAGAAGGATCTCATGCGGGCTCAACTCTCCTCCTTGGAGGAGGAGCAAAGGGATGAGAAAGAATCCTGGGAGGAGGAGAGGAGCGTTTTGAGAGCTCAGCTTGTTACGGGGGAGGAGGAGAAAAGCAGGGTGGTCGCAACGAAAGACGAGCTGGAGGAAAAGTGTCGGGTGCTGCAGCTTGATAACGAGGGTTTGAGGCGTGAGGCGCTCACTGCCGAGTCTAAGGTAAAAAAGGCACAAGAGCTCTGATCCAAATTCTTTTGGGATTAGCAAGAGGCGGTGGACGGCAAGATAAGGGCTGGGAAGGAGCTAGAGGACTTGTGCGGCTCTATAAAGGGGGAAAGAATTGCTGTGATCAAGTGATGGAAAGAGCGGTATTTACAGGAGGAGTGCCATAAGTATGCTTGCGACTTGGCTCTTTCCATCCTGAAGAGTTGTCACAACGTTTGCGTTCCCGATGGGTCAGATCGTCCTTCCTTTGAGGATTATGCCATACCGATAATTCCCACTGGTCTCAGCCTTTTTTTCGAGGAAATAAGGGAGATAGTCGAGAGAGAACGAGTGGTGGTTCCAGATGAAGAGTTGGACCTCAGCTCGGACGAGGAGGGAGAACAATCTCACGAAGGTACTTCTCCAGTTCTCCCTGCAGGCTTTGAACCTGCCTCGGTCGCTCATCCGACCTCCCCTCCTGCCGATTCAGTTGTTATGCCAGCCCCTGATGCTGCTTCTCCAGGACCGGTTGTTGGCTCTTCCCCTCCAACCGAGGGATGATTTTTTGCTCTTCTTCCTTTTGAAGCCCATCTGGTCAGGCTCATGGCCAGAAAAACATAAATAAATAAAATTGTATTTTAGCTTCATCCTTTGGCTCGCTGATTTTATAAACGAAAAATTTTAAACTGCCATTGACTTGGCATACTTCCAATTTGCTCGTAACGAATCAGACCGTTCGGCTAAAGTGGATCGCACTCAAATTGCCATTAAATTTGTATAAGAAATTGCCCTTTCGAATAGCATGTAACAAACTAGAATGTTCGGCCTAAGTCGATCGCGATCACTAGACTTGAAATGAGTCAATCGAACAATATTGAGGTTGATCAACCCAAGATTATGTTCTCGGCAGCTTCTGGCTCCAAGGATCTTGTCTTGGAAACTTGGCTGAATGAAGTGTTTGAGTGCCGAGCTATGTCCAGGGCCGAGCGATGCCAAGATTTTATGACCTGACATCATCTGGTTGTAAGAACCTTGTCTAGGCAACCTGGTCGAACGGTGTCGAGGCCCGAGCATTGGTCGAGGGCTGAACTATGTCGAAAGCTGAGCGATGCCAAGATTTTGTGACTTGACATCGCCTGGTTGCAAGAATCTTATCTTGGCAA
>JANZLX010000211.1:21237823-21251123 GCA_025531955.1 Erythroxylum orinocense | reverse complement strand
GATGTGCATTGCATAATTGAAATGTTCATTATGAAGCATATTAAGTGATATATGTTATGAGATGTTTTGTGAGTTGAGATAAATGTGATGAATGTGTAAATGTCTTGAATATAGTATGAATGCTAAAATTACTGGACATGTATACATACATAAGCTTGAATTTGTGTTAATTACTGATGGCTATAAATGCATTAGCTACTGAGTTGTGAAGCTCAACCCATTACTTCTCCCTCCTTAGGTGCAACTCAAGATGACGGTTGATCCTTGCAAGGCATCGATAACTCCGCAATAGTTAGAGATCTTTGTACTAAGTTAGTAACTATTTTGGATAGTTTATTAAGCATCTCAACATTGAGCACCCTTATGTATTTTGTTTTAAGCTTTGATATGTATGATGTTATGTAAGCAAAGTTTGTTGAACCCATGGGATTTGTAATGGTATTGTTGTTAGGTATGAATGTATGTGATTGTTGAATGGTTGAATGTTGGATGTCGGATCGGTGATTTTGGGTCGTATGTCGCGACGAGGCTAGTGGTCGTCGCGGCGAACTCCCATTTGTTCGCTGCGACGTATCGATTTGTTGTCGCAACGAGCGCCCTTTTGGCGACTTCGTTGCGGCGAGGATTTGCTTACGTCGCGGCGAACTCCTCTTTGCTGCCACGCTAGGATTTGTTTTAATTGCAATCTTTTTCGCTTTTATCTCTTATGACTGTCTCGACGGGTCACCCTGGGTTTAGCCTTGGGGGTCGGGACTCGAGCCTAATGTTCTTCAGTATCAGGAAGCGATAGTTGGGCTCCAGAAACGGGGTCCAGTAGCACCGGTTACCCCTTTATCCAATATGAAAGTATTAGGAAAGCCAATAAATTTGGACCGTATCCATAATATACCCAACAAGGCTCTACAAACTGATGCACGCAGATTGACTTCAGAAATGTTTGTGGATTGTTTCCAAAATTTAAACCAATGGACCGAAGCCCACCGAGTTTTTCACTATTATCCATTAAACCATGAGAGATATGGACCTAAAGCCATTGTGCTACTAGAAGTCGATCCATTATCCACTTATCTTTTATTTCAAAGTGGACTTATTGACACTCTCAATATCACCGATCTTAAAATCCTCTCAAAATTCCCAACAAGACTTATACAAGAAGTAACAAATTACAAGGATCGTTTTGCCAAGAATAGAGAAATGTTTATCAAAATATGGAGCAGTAATCCGATATTCAAGGAACAACCATCCATACAAGATGCAGACATAGTCATACCTAGGGTTGCATTCCTCACAATTGGAATCAACAATGGTATTTATCCCAGCATAGACATACCTCCCAATCATCAATTTGACTGGGAATTGATCAATCAATTTAATCTTCAATGTATCGAAGGAGTATTTATTCAGGTAGCACGTCTCACTGCCAATTCAACCATTCACATCAATTACACAGGATTCAATTTACTTATGATCTCAACATATAAGCAAGCTATTCAGGCTGAAGGATTGAGTATTATCAAACAATTCCTCATCCCCTTTACTTTGATGGAAGGAATTTTCAACGAACTCAATGCCACATGGAAATATGCCATATGTCATCAAATGCAAATTCATCCGGAACATAAATGCAAGTATTGTCCATCTATAACTTAGATCGATGAAAATGATTTACTTGAAGCAATAATTGAAGCTGAATAATTGAGACATCAATTGATAGACATAATGTAAGCCCACTGTCGGCCACAGCAGAGGAATCTGCTTTTTCTTTTTATATTAGTCGTTCCTTTTTCTTTTTCCTGTACATTAGGAATCTTTACTTTATTTTGCCTGCCACTTCCTTTAGCTCTTTTCCTCTTTATTTGCATGTATAATGTAGACTCGAGCCTTCAGAGCTCTCATGTACATTTGAAATAAAAATCTCTTTGTCCTATCTTTCTCTCTATTGCGAGTCGCCTGAGGATTGGCATTGAAGCAACCCAAGAGATGCCGAAGGTATGATTAACGAGTTTTTCATTTCAATACTTTAATGCAATCAGTTAAGTTCATATATCAACTTACTCAGTTTTTTTCTAGTTATTTGCTCTCTTGTTTTACCTACTACTATCGATCAATTTCTGAGTGAGTATTTACTATATAAGTTTAATCCTTTATTATTTCAATATCTACTTGATTTATGCTTTAACCCAAGTGTTTCTTATGATAATCTGGACTAAAATGACAACATATTTTGAAGAAAAACAACGATTAAAAGAACTTATTTCTATTACCTATCATAGAGAAAGAAATTATAAGGATGTAATCCAAAAAATACCTTTTATATTGAATAAACACCAATTACTCCATCAAATCAAGATGATATTGCGCATAGATTTTATTTGATTTATTATTTTCACGAATTAAAACAGCTCAATAAACTAAATCGCACGGAATATCGTCGACAAATTAATCAATTAATAGGTTAATCTGTTTATTGTTCATGACAGATATGAATACAAGCCATTTTGAGCGCAAAAGATATTTGAAAAACACCATTAAAGAGACATATGATCGTGAAGATCAGTTAGATGAAATGCTGATTAGATATCATGCACGAAATAAACAAGCACATAATAGTTCGCATGCTCTTCGATATATAGAAATGTATGAAACTAATCGAATGATAAAAATGGCTATAGATCTTAAAGAAATAGTCTTTGAGACTAGAAAGTTTTAGGAAAGACAAATTAAGAAGCTTATAGATTAAGCTATCTCTGTACTTTTGTACTTTCCTCATATTAATAAAGTAGCTCTATTATGCATTATTTTGAGTTAAAGGCTAAACTTAAACAGCAAATCAAAAATAGTAATGAAATAGCAGAAAATCATAGATTTTGGATTAATAAATATGAAACAAAATTAAGAAAACCTCAACAACATAATGATCTACAACAAATCTTTTCATTAACTCAGAATTTGTACATAATGAAACATGTCCAATATAACAATAGACAAAATCACAAACATGCTTTGAAAGAAATTTCGAGATTAATAGATTAACTATAAATTTCTGTTGCTTACTTGCACTTATCTTCGTTGCTTTCTTATTTGCACAAGTTTTATTGAAATTTGTTATTTTGTCTTAGATTCTGTTACTTTAGTCGAATTCTTACAAGCAATATATCAAATTGGATTTTCTCCTATATTACAACATTATCTATAGATACAATGTTTAAACTTTCGAAATCTTTTCCTCGAATGGTTTAACCATCAGTATCAACAACATGGTACTAATTATTCTGCATATGAATAACTGTTCTATTTGTCATCAATTAGAACAAGATATTAGAGAAACAGAATTATTAGTAGAAAACTATAGACAACAAACAATAGATACTGTTAGAAGATTGACTCAGTCTATCAAATCTAATCCCACTGATATAAATTTTGAAGAACTCGCTGATATTCAGTTAGAATTAAATGTCATAAGAGATATATATATCACTTTTATTCAAATGAAGTTAATTATTTAACCCGAAATTTCCAATTACATCAAATGATAACATACCAACGAGATCTTATTTTGAAACTAAATAATATTATAAAGAATTAATCAGATTAACTTATGTTAGAGAACAAAGTTTAAATAGATTATTAAAACAATTTTATCAAAACAATTCGAATCCTCATTATCACTTAAGAATCATTGATCCTGATATAAGTACTCAAGCTATAATATATGTTAAAAACTTCCATAAACAAAATTATCAAGCACGAAGGGATTATAGACAACAGATAAATAGATTAATAAATTAATCATTATGACCGAACCAACCGAACAAAATCCAAGACAAAATTTAAATATATTAGATGTAGATAATTTGGAATTACATGAAGCACAAGGAATTTTCCATATTAATACCCTTTTAGCTAATGATAAATATAAACAAATTGCAAAAACACAATTAGATTTGAAAGCCGGACAAGATATTCAAAAATCATTATTAAAGAAAGTTCTATATCGAAAAAATATTATATATTATGGTAAAATAGTTCATGAAACACCAATAAGAATTGATCAATATAATGGACATATCCAAATAAATCTTATTGACCTAGAACAAAAAAAATAGACAGTTAAGATAAATTCCTTTGGAAAACGAATTAAAATCGGCCATATTCATCTTTCTACTATTTATTACTAAAAGCTACTTTTCAAGACAGAATAGATTCACCAATTAGAATGGCTATTGTAGATGAAAGAATGACCAACCTAAATGATCAAATCATTGGAATTATGAATGGAAATTTAGCATATGGAAAAATAAAATTCAGCACCCGATTAAAACTAGGCATCCCATTAAAATCTCATGATTTAAATAATACTATAACTGTCGATCAATAATTAATCATTCTTTTTAGGTGTAACTATTTACGAATATCTCAAGTATGATATGTATAACATATACATATAAAATAATAAAAATTGAAAGAACAATGCATTTCAATAAATAAATAATATTCAAAATTTAACAATTACTACAAACAACTAATTTGTTTGAGTATCCTTAAATATCAAACAAAAATGACTTACAAATTTTTACTAAAATTATAAAATTTGATGAATCCTACGAATATGAAGTTTAACAAAATCTATAGGGAATTGAGTCAATTATTCTTTTAGATGAATTATTGAAATTCATATTTGGTAGTGCCTCGTAAACATTACAAAAAATAACTAAACTTAAAACTATAACTAGTGATAAGTCTAGGTTAATCCCACAGAGAGTGTGTATAAAGCTTTTATAATGAAATGAATTGGTGTTTAGGATATCTTGGGGTTTTGTTGGTTTTCAAATTAAAAAATAAAATGAAATTGAACTAACAAAAGAAAATTAAAGACAAAAATTAAAAAGTGATAAAAATGATGAATATATTAAGGATCTGGTCTTCGATTCAATCTTGACCTACACACAAATAAACATATTTCATTGTTTGTTATTTTTATACCTCTCCTAACAATTATTAATTGTAGGTTAACACGAAGCTCTGTTAACCATGGTTTTTCCTTATGTCATGTTTAGTTAAAACAGTCTCTTTAACTAACCTAGTTATTGAACAAACTAGAACAAACACTCTAGATTTAGTTGAACAGTCACATTACGAGTTAGGAAAACAGATTAATCAAGGTAACAACCATATAATCTCGGGTCATTTAACCAAGGTTACATTATCCCTAATGATTTGATGTCATTAGTTATTACAAACGAATCCAATCATAATGATTACATATCGTATTCAAGGGGTTTACATAAAAAAATCTAATAAAGCATTAAAATCAATCTTACACAACACCCAATTCAACAAACATAGGATAACATAAACAATCCCTAAGAGAGAGAACACAATACACAATGGAGAAGTGCTTAAATGTCATGTTTGGCTTTGATTTCACTTCGAAACTGGAATGGGTAAGCCTAACCCTCCATGGGCCTCTAAAGAATGGGGGTTTTATCGCCCCTTTAGCTTCAAAACCGATCCATTGTTGTTTCATCACCCAAAATGTCAATTTATAGTAAAAATTAGGTTTCTAGGCATATACACAATTTGATATACAGTCATGTATGAAATCGTATAAGTCAATTAAATGTGAAACTCATGAAGATACACATGTATCCAACCATGTAAGTCCAAAAATGTTCTTCCGAATGTATACATGGCCATATAAGTATATACATGATCATATACCTTCCAATTCTTGCTGAAATGTTGTGCTTCCTGTAATTATCCAATCCTCACCCTAATCCATCTCCTTCTTATTCCACAAGGATAATTGAGTTTAAACATCAAAATGTTGGCTCAATGAATGTACTATTAACTCATTTTAGTTTTTATGTTTCCAAATTGTACCTAAAATCAAATATAAACTAAAATGAGTATCTTAAGCATTTCATAACAATAATCACTAAATGTAAAGAAGTGAATGTACAAACAATTAAGAACACATTAATTTCTCCTACATTTAGATTTTGAACTTCCTTAGGTAAAACAACAAAATCAAAGTCACAAACTAAACACTTTCACAATTTCTATATTTCCCAAGAATCGATAGTCATAAGAAAAGAGAATAACTTTTAAAACCATAATAAGAACTCAACATTCAGTGCCTCTTCTTATGACCAATCAACAATCATTCCCTTTAGTAATTGAGCAATCTAGTAGTAGACTTGGACAAAGTGTGTAAATAGCATTAATCTATAGATACACTCAAACACCATTCATGATCATGATATTCCATAAATTTGCATATTATTTCATTTCTCCAACACTAGGATTCACATGCATAATCATGAATTAAAGGACTTTTTAAGGTTATAAAGTGCGCAAGCGTCAAGGTGAGTCGTATTTGGACAATGTAGCATAAAAGCTCACAAAGCTAGTGAAGCAAGAGTAACACTCAATGTAATATCAGGTGCAAAAACTAACATTCACCCAAAACTAGGTATCATCAGCTATGATGAATGCAAAAGCTATGTTTTACAACTCAAATTCAAGTTCTCACACCATAAATACATGAAGCATAAATCAATCACAATAATTAATGACAAATAATACATTATAATCGTTGAAGGACAAATAATACATTATAACCGTGATCCTTCAATACAACATATACCTCATATACATCATACTTAAATCACCCATTCTATACAACTTTAGGAGGAAAAACTACTTATAAATAACTTTGCAAAACAAATGCATTTCCTCCTTGATAATTTTATTTAAACATATTTTTCTTTATTTTATTTTCTTTTTCTCCCTCTTTTTTTCAATAAAAATTAAAAGAAGCTATATCAACATTGGAACTCATTGTTAAGAGATAAAATGGCATTCCAATAATTATAACCAACCAACACATATGCACATCCCAATAGATTAATCACGGCATCAATCACATAATCTAGGGTCATTTAACCAAGGTTATGTTATCCTTTTATTTTTACATATAAATATACAAATAAATAATTTACTTAATATTTTATTAATAATAAATTAAGATTTATTATGCAATAATTTATATTTGCAAAATATGAAATTATTTTAAAATTAACTATATTCAATTATTTTAGCTTTCTATATAAAATATAATTATTTATCATCTCATAAACACAATGACTACGTATTGCAATCAAGATTATAACAATGGGCTTTCATAAAAACAACCTAATGAATGCATTTAGATCATCTTTATACAAACACCCAAATCAATAAATATAAGATAACATAAATAATCCCTAAAGAGAGAATGATTCAACTATACACAATAAAGAAGTGCTCAAATGTGATGTATGACTTCAATTTCACAATTGAACTAGATTGAGGAAGTTTATCCCTCCATAGGTCTCCAAAGAATGTGTGCTTTGCCTCTCTTTTGCTTCCAAAAATGATCCATGTTATGTTTAGCCACTCAAATGTCATTTTATATTAAAAGTTAGGGTTCGGGGAGTCATGCAGTTAGATACCAGTCGCATATCTAGCCATTTATGTCATAAAATTGTGCCCAATTCGTGTACTTACATACATGACTATATATCTCCCAAATCGTGTTAAATTGATGTTCTTCTGGCAATTTCTTGTGAAATCCTTACCCTAATCCATCTCCTTCTTATTCCACAAAGACAACTGAGTTTGAACATCAAGAGTATGGCTCAAAGAATATGCTTTTAACTCGTTTTAGCTTTTGAACTTCCAAATTGTACCTAAAATCAAATAGGGACCAAAATGAGTTTCTTAAACATTTCATAGTATTAATCACTAAGTGTTGTGGAATAACTGTACAATCAATGAAGCACATATCAACCAACATTTGAAACAATCACAAAAGGTACCATAATTTGAAACAGTCACATGAGAACAAATCGAAAGAAAAAACGCTCCCTATGTGAGATAACTTCATGATACTTCTCACTTGGAACATAAGGGGGCAAACACCGCTAACAAATAGCTAGTGATTTGAGACATAATCCCTTATAATAAAGTTAGCTTAGTTGGTATTGTGGAAACAAGAATTAGGAAGGATGATTATAAGTTGTTGTATTATTTTCCAGCTAAATGGCAATGCATTTCTTACCTATCTAATCATCCAAATGGTATAATTTTTGTCCTATACGATTTCACTTCCTTATCTATTATCTCTTAATGCATAACAAATTAAATAGTGCATTTAGAGGTATCCCTAGTGACAACTCAACTAAAGAGTACGCATCTCCTTTATCTATGCATATAACAGTGCTTATCAAAGAATTTTCCTATGGAATCATATTAAGGAAATTGCAAGCACCCATACAACCCTATTGATGATTTCTGGGGACTCCAATTCCATATTAAAGGTTAAGGAAGCTAATGGTCCAAGGGTTGTCTATAATCCATATAGGGAACATGGAAATTGTTTAGGAGAAGCTCAATGCAATGACATTCCAATGGGAAGCTGCTTTTACACTTAGAACAACAGGCAAACTAGTCCTAACCTGATAAGGAAGAAACTAGATAGAAATGTTCCAAATCTAAGATGGCTAAATATGTTTCTCAACTGTTTCTCGAAGTTTGTTACCAATTTATCATCAGATCATACCCCCATTATCACCTATTTAATTGCTGAAAGAGGGATTCACCCATTTAGGTTCAATGATTTTCTTATACAATTAGCTAGTTTCAAAGAGGGCATATGGAATGCATTAAGATCTAATATCTAAGGTTCTAAAATTTTTATTTTTTCCAAGAAAATGCAACTAATTAAGAGATGAAACTACTATACATAAAGAATATTAGCAACACACACCATCTTGTCAATATAGCAAGAAGAGAATTGGAATCCATAAAACAGCTCCAATACTCCAACCCCAGGAATTAGGCATATGTTGCAAAGAAAAGGGATGCATTGCACAAGTACTCTTAAGCTAGTGCTTTTGATTACTCTCTTTATAAACAAAGAGTGAGAGTATAATGGATGAAACATGGAGATAGGAACACTTCAATTTTCCATAAGGCAATTGTCTCAAGTAAAGTTAGAAACATAATCATTTCTATCAAGTACGACAACACAGGGTCTTGGAATCTCAATCTCAGGTCATGTAATGAGCTTATGACTATTTTAGTGAGCTTATGAGAAAACCTTCTAAAGCACATTTTTTCAAACAATTCCTTGAGCTGGATTTACAGGATACTATTTCACCATAAGATGTGATATGTGTTTAATTGATTATACATTTATTCTATATTATAAAATGCTTAAGACATTCACTTTAATTCATATTTGGTTTTAAGTACAATTCAAAAGCAAAAGAGCTAAAGTGAGTCGAAAGCACAATCTTTGAGTCGTTGTCGTGAGATTCACACTCATTTGTCTTCATAAAAAAGAAGAAGAATGATTAGAGTAAGGGGAGACAAGAAAATGCATGAAGATGAAGAATGAATTGGCATGGCTAATTTTCTTTTTTAGAAATAATATCTGATGTTTAAAATTAATCGAAAAGTATTTAAATAATGATTCATTACGGCTTTTAAAATCAATCAAACTAATTAAATATAATTTAAATTATAAATGGCGTATGTCACCAATTGGTGGGACACCCTATCACTGAAGCAGTGGCGTATGTCACCTCAACTACCAAGCCCTTGACACGTCCAAGCCTGCAAGGGTCTTGTTCCTACCCACTTTTTAATACATTACTCTCTCTATCTTTTCTTTCTAAAATATTGTAACAAACACGTTAAAAAGTAAAAACTGCGTTGACTGCACAGCTACCCAACAATTCACTTTTATACGACTCGATTGAGTAGAATAATTACTTCTGTAGGGAGCTTAATCATGGTCCCACAATGGGGAGGAACCAATGGCCTCTTGTTTTCCCACCAACCCGCACAAAAAATGCACCACTACTGTGCTTCCACCGCTACTCCCGCCTTCTCTACTTGCCTTTTAAAGTGTTTATATAACCACATTAATCGCCCAACCAAAACAGAACCAAGCAGAGAAAGATACGAGCAGTTTTATCAACGACAAAATGGCTCAGCAATCAGAACTTAAGCTTCACGTAGTGATGTTTCCATGGTTTGCGTTTGGTCATATAAGCCCTTTCGTGCAACTGGCCAACAAGCTTTCTCACCAAGGAGTTGGAATCTCTTTTTTCTCAGCCCCAGGCAACGTTGCACGTATCAAAACCGCTCTTCGTCTCACACCAAAAGCTGACATCATACCTCTTCCAATACCACAGGTTGAGGGCCTTCGTCCAGGCCTTGACAGCACCGCCGAGATGACACCTGACATGGCTGAAGTCCTCAAGAAAGCCCTCGATCTTATGCAGCCTCAAGTCAAGTCTATTCTCTCCCAACTCAAGCCCCATTTCGTAATCTTTGATTTTGCTCAACCTTGGATTCCAAAACTGGCCTGCGAACTGGGTATCAAGGCTCTACACTTTTCAGTTTACTCTGTTATTTCCCATGCGTTTTGCACCGCGCCTGTACGAACTATTGGAGCCAAGATTCCTGATGTTGAAGATATGATGAAACCACCGAAAGGATTTCCTTCAAACTCGTCAATTACTTCCATTAAAAGGTTCCAGGCTGAAAATCTCATGTACCTATTCAAAAGCTTCGACGGTGGCCCTCCTGTTTACGTTAGAGCTCGCGAAGGCCTCACCAATTGTACAGCTGTTGTCGTCAAAGCATGTAGGGAAATGGAAGGACCTTACATAGATTACTGTGCTACCCAGTTTCGAAAACCCTTCCTTCTGGCTGGTCCATTGGTCCCTGACCCACCAAAAGGCGTTCTGGAAGATAAATGGGCTAATTGGTTGGGGCAATTTCCTGCCAAGTCTGTCGTGTTTTGCAATTTTGGCAGCGAGACTTTCTTGGACGAGGATCAAATTAAAGAGCTTGCTATAGGGTTGGAAGTCACTGGCTTACCATTTTTTCTAGTATTGAACTTTCCTGCTGAGCTTGATAGCCAAAGCGAGCTAACCAGAACTTTACCGGAAGGTTTCATGGAGAGGGTTGAGGGCAGAGGGATTGTGCACACAGGTTGGGTACAGCAAGCGCTTATCCTAGCGCATGATAGTGTTGGGTGCTATGTGTGTCATTCAGGGTTCAGCTCAGTGATTGAAGCCTTGGTTAATGATTGTCAATTGGCGCTGCTGCCACAAAAAGGAGATCAGTTCCTTAACTCAAAGCTTGTAGCCGGAGACATGAAAGCTGGGTTTGAAATCAACCGAAGAGAGGAAGATGGGTACTTTGGGAAGGATGACATTTCTGAGGCTATTAAAAGTGTGATGGTAGATGTTGAAAAGGAGTCTGGCAAGACCATTAGGGCAAATCACAAGAAGTGGAAGGAATTTCTGTTGAATGGAGAGATGGAGAATAAATACGCTACAGCTTCTGGTTTCTACTTTTCAATAAAAATGAAACTTTGATTTCCGGCAGTAAGATAGCTACATCCTACCGATTCTTATTATATTTTAATTAATTAATTATATTTTATTTTATAATATTTTTATTAATTATAATATTTTTATTAACAAATGAATTATATTATTTCAATTAATTATATTAAATTAATTACAATATTTTAATTAATTAATAATTTATATTATGATTAATTATTTATATTTTAATTAATTGATTATTTTTAATTAATTAGTATTAAAAATATTTAAAAAAGAGCCGCTATTAAAGAATAAATTTCATTCACTTATTAAATAGAAAATATGAAGTATTCTTTAAAAGTGAGATATTAAACTTTTATAATAATAATCAACAATTAACCATTTACTTTTCATTTCTTATATATTAACCTATTCTCAAAGTAATCAACTAAACACTTTTATAGTCTTTTATACTTTTGTAAGAGGTAGGAGATTGTGGCATCCTTTATTAAAAACATGAACATGGACATAATATTATCTTCTAATGTTGATAAAGTTCAAGAGGGAGGCGTGGAGTCACCAAAACTTCGAGAGGTTTTTCTTTGAACAGAGCAAGACGTAAGCCCGCAGTCATGTCAATTGGCTCATCTGATGGTTTGTGGAAGTTAAATGCCTGAAGTAACTTTGCAAGCGCCAATGACATCTCTTGCATTGCTAGGTTGACTCCAGGACATGACCGTCTTCCTGAGCTAAATGGAAGAAACTCAAAATGCTGACCATAAACATCAACATCTGCTTTTGTTGTCAAAAATCTTTCGGGCATGAACTCCTTCGGATTTGACCAGAACCTTGGATCTGTTTGCACCTTCCATAGGTTAGGAAATAAACGAGTCCCTTTTGGAATAAAATATCCACCAAGGTAACAATCTTCTATACACTCGTGTGGAATTGCCAGTGGACCAGGTGGGTACAATCGTAAGGTTTCTTTGATAATGGCTTGGATGTACAATAAACTCTCCACGTCCATTTCGTTCACTAATCGATCTCTACCAATTTTTTGGTCAATCTCTTTCTGAGCATCCTCCAATACTTGTTTATTGTTTAACAAGTTACTAAAGATCCATGTCAGAGTCATAGATGATGTATCTGAGCCAGCTGTCATAAAAGTCTAACAAAAAGTTGGAAATTAAGATGTGATATAATTGGTTTTCAATATATCAAAATTAATAAAATAATTTAAAGACTTAAAAGAGTTTAGTATTCTTTAATATTTTTAAGGATCTAAATTATGTTTAATTTATTAAATAATTCAGAAATATGCAATAAAGTTATAGCCAAATATTATAAGGTACTATTTTTAGTTCAAAATAAATTACTAATTGTATCAAAACTAATGAAATAAAATATATAATTAGTAAAATAACAGTAGACTTAAAGATATTGGCATGCCTTTAATAATTTTAAAGATCAAAATTATGTTCAATTTACTAAAATAGTACCGAAAAATGCATTGAAGTTATTATTTACAGCTTGTTACTTCTATTCAACACTGGTTATAACTAATGTTTTGCAATGAGAAAATTGCAATTATGTACTTTTTCATAATTAATATATATATCAAAAGTTAATTTTATTAAAAAATATTTTAAAATTATACATCCTTAAAATTTAGAAAAAAACTACCCTTTTAAATATTTAGAAAATTTAACTCAAATTTAAATTCAACAATAAATTAGATTGATTAAATTTAACTTTTTTATTATTATTTTAAGTTAAATTTATGTTGAGTATTAGTTTGATTTTAAAGTATTTATAAATTAAGGTAAAATATAACGTACCATTATTGTTGCCTTGATAATGGTATCTTTTTTATGCCCATAGGTGGTATCATCCTCCACGGTAGAGAG
>JANZLX010000211.1:21169678-21204166 GCA_025531955.1 Erythroxylum orinocense | reverse complement strand
TAAAGAAGAACATAAAAACTCATCAATGATTATAAGAATATTCTAAACAACAACACAAAATCAAGACCTCCTTTGCATTCACAAAAAACTCATACACATCTAATTAATGTATTATTAAAGCAATACATATGGTAGACATTAGTTAGACAACTTACCTAGATGAACGGATAACTACAAACTAAAAGGAAGAAGGATGAATGACGCTTTTCAATAGAAAATAGGGCCTACAAGAAAAGAATATTTCGTATTTAATATAATACACTTGTTTAATATTTTTTATATTTTTAATATATTAAAGCAAGAAAATAAAAAAAGGTAATTTGAGTTTTGATATATAATTTAATACAGAGAAAATCTATTATTTAAGCTAAAACACAAACATGTAATGCTAATTAGTTAACTAAAGGGAATGCATCACTGTTTAAAAAGGACTACAACTAGTATAAAAATTTGCTTCATCTTCAAAAGCATATAAGATAAAACTAAGACATTGTGAATATCAATTTAAGAATTTCGAAGTTCAAATCCATTAAGCTCTTTTTTGCCCAAGGCTAGAAGAGAAATAAAGTTGGTTTCCCAAAAGGAAAAGGAAAACCAGGGGCCATTGCCTGCATTTCTTATGGCCTATTCCAAATACCATCTTTTTCTTTTTCTAATGTTACGAAGTCCCCTTCCTATTTTTGCCCCCCATTTTCACATTTTTCACATTCATTTCCCAATTGTCAATTCAAGTTGTATCCACTAATATTCTTTTATTAAAGTATCTCTTCCCCCACTTGTTTTGACAATTAAATTAGAAAAAAAAATCTAAATATATATCTCGTGAGCTAATAGTCCAAGCTAACATAATTTTATTATGTAATATTTTCTTTAAAATTGTACAACATTATACTATGTTTACCATGTTAAAAAATTGAACATAAAAGGATTAATATATTAAAAGTTGAAAATCATATTATAACACCTATGGGATGAGAGAGAACAACCAATTAACCCCCTCTTCCATCATTAAGTATGCATATATATGGTCACACTAGATTTAAATATAGTTTTTTGGTAGTTCTAGTATAATAACTCACATTTAACTTCTAATAAGATGACTATTAGCCATTATAATATATAATGAAAGTAGTTATATGTCCAAATCTACCACATATGTAAGAATTTAAACATAAAGCTTTTGCAACCACCATTAATTATCATAGAACTTCCAATTTCCTTAGGCCATCAAATAGTTGAATTTTTTACTCACTTTCCAAAATTTTGATTCATGATCGTGTTTTGCCTAAAAATGGACTGTTGAAGCACTTCAAAATTTTATGAGCAATTGTTTAAAAAATTATGTAAAAAATATCTTGTAAATCTTCAAAACCCAAGAAAAAAAAGAATATAATCTTCATCAAGAAAGAAGGAAAAGAAATCCTAATGTAAACTTTAAACCATGCTTATTAATTAAACACTTATATAAATAAAAGACTTCAATTATCCATAACCCAAACACAATGCCTCTAGTTATTTGAATACACCTACATATGCAGAACACTCCCATCATTTAACATCCACGTAACAGACAATTTATCAAACACCTTACATACATAAAAAATTCATCCTAACATTACAACCAAAATTACATCTTGTCCCTTCCATCACTAACATTTATATATTAAAATCGTTTTCCAATCACAGAATACCCAAATAAATGAATGTTAATAAATATATTCTTTGTTTAATACATCTAACATCACACGAAATAACAAAGATGAAAGGCTGAAAGAATACCTCCATCGAAGGACACAATGACAGTGGTCAGAGAAGACAAACGCTGACGAGTAGAAGAGGAATCCATGACAGAGAAACCAGAGAGAGGAAAAACGCTTGAGAAAACGCAGGGGAAAGAGGAAAAATGAAGAAGAAGATGCAGGGGGGTGGTTTTTCGCGTGGGTTAACTGTAAACAAAACTAACGTGGTTTTCGTTTTATTTAAAATGTTGAAGCCCAAGCAAACGACGACGTATATCTTTAAAATTTACCTACAGAATTTATTGAAGAAAATGTTTTCTGTTGATAAACTCAAAACTTTTTTATTCTGCCAAGAATTCTCGCCTTCTTTACTGACTGGAATTTTCTATCGTCGCTAAAGTTTGTCGAAAATTGTGCCAGGATAATTTTTCTCCATATTTACTGACACATATTATTATTGTCGCTAAATAACATTTTTCCCGACAATGTTATATCGACAGAAATTGATTTTCCTTTGATAATTTACAACGTTTTTATTTCCGTCGGTAATTTTCCATCGCCAATTCCTAATTTTCTTGTAATGGGAGTAAGTGAGTGAAGAAGAAGAGGGACTTTAACCACCCTTAAAATTAATTAACTTAGGGTTTTAGGTGAGAAGAGGGGAGAAAGATAGGTTAGGGTTTTTTTATTGTTTAATTTAATTTAATTAAAATTCGGTGTGGATTTAGCATGATACATGGTATCATACATTGACCATAATATACCATGGTAGCTCCATTAACAAAGACACTAACGTGAGATTATATTTGAGAAAACTTGAAAGTTTAGGTATTTAATTGTCACTTTTAAAATTTTGGGTTATAATTATAAAATTGGGTAAAATTGATAATTTTTTAGTAATCAACCCTAAAAATTATATAACAATTTCTGTAATAAAATGTGGAAAAAATTATTCAACAACAACAACAATACCCAATAGAAATCCACTAAGACGTAGGATCTGAGGAGGTCCAATAATATGTAATCTTACCCCTAACTAGTAGAAAGACTGTTTCTAAATGACCTATACGAATGAACGAAAATAAAAAAGAAAAAGAAAATAAATAGTTAAATAAGTGAATAAATAAATAAATGATAAATGAAAGGAATATTAGAAGAAAAAACAAAAAAGGAATAATAATAATAATAATGATGATAATTATCATCATCACCATCATCATACTAATTATTTAACTAAGTATAAATTAGAGAATGATCTTGATATATTTTATAATAATATTTTTTTTATCATAATATATATCAACAGGCTCATTAAAATCAAAATTAAAATACATTTATTTTTTGATAATATAATCATTTTTAAAATTTAACATATTCCTTATTTACAAAATCGATATAATTATGTCTTTAATATTTTTGTCCTAAATTGATTCATAAAACTATAAATTTAGTTATGGTTGTTATACCTATAAATTTGTGTGTTTGAACATATTACATATTTTGAACACAATACTTATATCTGTAACCTAATTGTGATTATATTTTAAAAAATTAATTATAAGATTTATTTTGATGTTTTATATATTTAAAAATTTTCAAACACCATGAAAATTATATTCGTTTATGTTTTTCTTTTTTAAAATATTTATTATAAAAGCAAAAGTTACAGTTGTCTACTTGCCTTAATTATGACTATTCTTGTAAATACGTCTTGTTGGTACCCATTCTGAGATTATGAAAATTTTCCAAGAATCCTGAAACCTCTGGGACAAGTAAGCCTTGTTTCTCCTCTCTACTACTGTCTCTGGACTGTTCAAAAATCTCTTTCAGGCCTCTATCTTTCCCTCTCGATCCTTCTCCGAGAAATATTTTCCAAACATGGTTCTCGAGGTAGGTCCTATATTCCACCCAATTCTTGCAAAATTTAGGGTTTGTGAACTTTGTGATTGGTAATATAATTGCAATCTGCAGGCGACGATGATCTGCATCGATAACTCTGAGTGGATGCGAAACGGAGACTACGCTCCCTCCAGATTTCAAGCTCAAGCTGATGCGGTTAATCTTATTTGTGGTGCTAAAACCCAGGTCTCTTTTTTCTTTCTAAGTGTTTGTTCGGTTGCTGAGATTCTGGGATTGTGAGGAAATATAATGTTTGATAGAATGCAAAAATCATTGTCTCTATCGTTTCTAGTTTCGGGAAAATGGCTGATTTTGAAATATTGAGGAGAAAGGAAGATTCTTTTGTTATGCTGTGGTTAATATGCGTGCAGTTTATGGGATTTCTTGAGTTGATGGATTTAGGTGTACATATGCAGTCAAATCCGGAGAATACGGTGGGAATTCTGACAATGGCAGGAAAGGGCGTTCGCGTTTTGGTTACTCCTACTAGTGATCTTGGCAAGATCTTAGCTTGCATGCACGGTTAGCTTCTCTATTCACCTTAAAGTTTAGTACTTTCTTTTGCTTTAGTTATTACCAAGTAAAATTCTTTGTTCTAAGGAACTTTGAGTGCACGTGATAGTATGGAATAATATGCATGGAGATATATAGTAAGCAGTGGTTAATATCTAACTGGAAGAGCTAGTAGTAACTGCCCGTGCATCAAGATATACACATTTCAAACAAAAATAGTCCAGATTTTGCATCTAACATTTTATGGGAATCTGAAGTGACTTCTTTCTACTAAATATATTCTAGCTATATAGTTACTATTAGTATATATCTGCATTCTGATCATTCAGTGGCTTTTCCTGAGCCACTGAGTTTCTCAGTTCTCTGGTATCTTTAGGTTGACAACATCTCCTTTTCGTTGTCTGTCGTAATGCATCGGTCACTGTTTTTATGAATTTTATATAGATCTTAAACGAAATATATGTGTCCAGAGTCACTTTGTTAGATTTGGAAGAAAGATCCTTGGGCACATATATTGCATAGATGTAATGATCTGTCACTGAATGATCACGCTGAGTCTTATTGCTAGTTCACTTATAAGGGCTGAAAGGCATACTTATATCCGATAATTTTTAATGGTCATTGAATGCAAAATTATTTATGTTTATATCAACTACTGTGTGTCTATTTGAGAATTCCATGCTTTACACTTTTTTTTGGTCTGTATATATAGCTGTTACATGGAACCTTACTGTTCCCCTGTGCTCAATTTAGGTTTGGAAATTGGTGCTGAGATGAATTTGGCTGCTGGTATTCAGGTGGCACAATTGGCACTTAAACATCGTCAGAACAAAAAGCAGCAGCAAAGAATTATTGTCTTTGCTGGAAGGTGGATCCTATTTTACCTTCCTTTTTCTTTCAAAACTTTTTGTTTGCAGATCCTTTGATTATTAATTTGAACTTGCAGTCCTATTAAACATGACAAGAAGGCATTAGAGATGATTGGTAGGAAATTGAAAAAGAATAATGTAGCTCTTGATATTATTAATTTTGGCGAAGAAGATGATGGGAAGACAGAGAAGCTGGAAGCTCTTCTTTCAGCTGTCAACAGTAATGACACCAGCCACATGGTTCATGTTCCTCCTGGCTCAAACGTCCTTTCTGATGTTCTGATAAGGTTGGTTTTTTCCCTTTTACAATAAAAATATACCAATATTTTCTAATTCATGCTCACTGTTTCATTTGCCTACTGCAGCACACCCATCTTTACTGGGGATGGGGAAGGTGGAAGTGGTTTTGCGGCTGCGGCTGCGGCAGCTGCTGCTGGTGGTGTCTCCGGTTTTGAATTTGGGGTGGATCCTAATCTAGATCCTGAATTGGCCCTTGCCCTTAGAGTGTCGATGGAAGAGGAGAGGGCCAGACAAGAAGCAGCTGCTAAAAAGGCTGCGGAGGAGGCTGCTAAACAGGAAAAAGGTGGGGAACAACCGTCCAGCTCACAGGATGCAACTATGACTGAAAGTTCTAATGTTACTGCTTCTGAAACTGAAAACAAGAGAAATGATGTGACGGTTGGTATAGTCACTGCTTTTAAGTGTAGAGCTGAACACTTTTCCTGGGACAAACTGACAATAACTTGATAACAGGATGAAGAGAATGCTCTGCTGCAGCAGGCCCTTGCCATGTCAATGGATGACCCTGCCTCAAGCCATTCTATGGAAGACACAGATATGTCTGAGGCAGTTGCAGATGATCCTGAGTTGGCACTAGGTGAGTCTTAATATTGGTTGAAGATCTGCTAGTTCTGCAAAGTAGATGGTTGTCTCCTATTTTTTATTCCAGTTTTGGTAAGGCAAGTGCTTCAAGTTTGCACATGTCTTTCCACTCACAAATTTTACTCTTCTGTGTCTACTTCTTTTTCCTGATTTCTGGTCTCTCTCTTGCAGCGCTTCAATTATCTGTACAGAACAGCACCAAAGACTCTTCAAGTCAAGCAGATATGGGAAATTTGTTATCAGACCAATCTTTTGTCTCCTCCATCCTTGCATCGGTATACAGATTAAGGATGTGCAGACTTTTCCTATTTCTAAAGTAACAAAAAGACAGATTGAGAAAGGTTTTATACAACTTCTCATTAATTCTTTTCTCCCTTGCTTCTGCAGCTACCAGGAGTTGATCCAAATGATCCTTCTGTTAAAGAGTTACTTGCGTCAATGCAAAATCAATCTGAGGTGAGTTCGTTGAATTTCAGGTGGAATGAATAGGGTTGTTAAAACAGAACGTGGTAGTCAATTCATATGAAAATATTAGTTTCAATGACACTGTAGTTTGATAGTGACATTATCAAATTGTTAACCTGTTATAGTCTTATTATCGACTTGTTTCTTAATAGCAGGGTTTCATTTAATCATGCTTCTTGTATCTTCTTTGCTCTTTTCCTGTTCATTGACATTTTCCTGATTCATGGCACATTATATGCTCTGTTTTATCTATTCCTTAGGAGAAGAAAGAAAGGATGATTTTTTATTTTTTGGAGAATGGGGTTAGGGTCATTGAAGGGAACATATTGGTGCTTAAATATCTAGCCGATGGCTTGGCAAAATATTCATATGAGATCATACTCAACTTGTTTTCACTTTTATATTACCGATACTAAATTCTAGACTTATATTTTCTTTCCTCTTTTCAAGTCTCAAGGAAAAAAGGATGAAGAAAAAAAACAGGATGATAACTGATTATCCTGTGGTGTTGCTCCTTCATGTCAGGTTTTATTATCTGTTCTCAGCTTATTGGGCAGTAATTTTTTTTTTCTTTTCAGCTATTTATCTTTATCTGAATTCACAGGCTATGTGTCATCAGTCCTGTTGTAGGCCTGAATGCTTAGCATGAAGACAAGATGAAGATTGTTCTGCATGAGAGGGATTTAGAATATTGTTTGACTGGCAAAAGAAGTGCGAAAAAACTCAATTGTATCTGCAGTTTACAAATTTTTTTGATATTTTTAGTTTTGAACCAAAGCTTGCTCACGATCCTGTCAGCTCTTGGTCATAAAACTGAAGATTGTCATGAATATATGTTTATTATAGTCCCTGGTCCATTTCCACGCATTTTAATCCTCTCTTGTCCAACTCAATTCTTTTTTCCATTGAATGATACTGTTAGGAACTGGGTCCCAAAATGGATGCATCCTATAGCGTTTCCCTGATCCCTACTGTTGGATACATCTGTTCATTGCTTACAAGGTGGAATGATATGTTTATGTTTCAACAGCCACTGCCTTCATTACGCGAACAATAATTTCAAGGGTCCACTCCAGCTAGCTCCTTGTTGCAGGTGCAGATCTCGCTATTAAAATTTGTCCTAGATGTTTTCCCAATGTTCCTAGTGGTAACAAAGGCTACACCCTCAGTTGAAGGAAGATATGAATTGGTAGATGTCGAAGTCTTTGAGGTCTTCCAAAATCAATGGTTATGCAAATGCAGCAAAAAAGTTATAGTTAAGGGTTTGTCGCGTTAATTAGTATTCATGGTCATACTGTAATTAATTTGACACCAAGAGAGATATTTGTAATAAATTCTAAGGATTTTCTAATTCTACGTTATGATGCATATACAAAGAGAAATTAAAGCAAACGTAACAGCAGATTCTGAAATGTATTTACTAAAAAAGTCAAATTCTAATAATGAGAAAGAGGTTGATACCTATCAAAATACCAAATATGAGTTTAATGAAAGATTTCACAGGACATCGCCAAAAAGCTGGAACTGGAAGCACAGCTAAAGTACTCGCTACCAGCAAACACCCATGAACCATGCATAACTTCCAACCAAGGGTCAAACTTGCGTTACGTAGCATGGCACTGGCTTTTAAACAACAACCTTTTGATCTTTAGGCGCCAGAAAAAAGTACAAGTTTCTCCCTGTCATATACAGTTATACAGAATCCGACAATGGAACTTCAAACTTTGGACCTTTTCGGTTTTCTCCATATGCATTATGCCACACCAGGGCGGCTATTAGTATAAGCATAACTGTACAAGCGCCAAGTAGCAGAACATAAACAAGAACTTCAAACCGAGGCCCAGTTGTCAATCTTTGTTTTTTCTTTTTTGGCATATTCTACGCTCAATATATTGATGCAGAATATAGAACTTCATTGCCTTCCGGCTTCGAAGATGACGTGGTCTAAAACGGGAAAGCTTGGTTTTTTAACCTGGGGCTTTCTCTTTGTGTTGGTTGGTCTTGGTTTCCCTGGAAATGTTGATGGTGATTCTCTGAGAAAGTACAACACTGGAGGTGGGATTGTGCCTGGAAAGTTGAATGTTCATTTGGTGGCGCATTCACATGATGATGTTGGCTGGTTGAAGACCGTTGACCAGTACTATGTCGGATCAAATAACAGCATTCAGGTTCTGATTCTGTCTGAACATAGTGTCTTGTGTGCATTCTGGATGTTCTTGAGGAAGAGAAGTTTGATTTTGATTCTGTCCTCTGGTTTTCTCATAGGGTGCTTGTGTTGAGAATGTGCTGGACTCTGTGGTGGTATCGTTGCTTCGAGACCCTAACAGGAAGTTTGTATTTGCTGAAATGGTAAAATGTGAAGGGAACTACCGCTGAAATAGATCTAGGAACTATAGCCACAGTTTTGATAATTAATAAACCTGATACCATTGTACAAGCATTACCTGCAATGTCTTAGATTTGAATTTCCAGTAATTTCAGCTTGTTTATCGTGAGATTCTCTAATGAATACAGCATTTCTATTGGCAATCGAAAAGTGAAGTGGATGGAGAAGATCAAACGTCCTATTTAACCTTCTTTTTCTTTTAAAATTTTCCTTGGAGACCAACTCCTAAACACAGTAGAGCCACCAATTCTTTTGTCATGCTCAGGCGATTCCAAAGTGAAGTGTACCTACTGTTTGCTAGTTTCTTGTGTTTACAAGCTGGGTCTGGTCATGTTCCAAGATTCGTCCTTGTTATTGTACTCTTTTGGGTTCTCTTTTTCATCTTGATCTATACAATCATCAATATACTGCCTAGAATCTGACAAAGTTTTATATGAATGGTAGGCTTTCTTCCAGCGATGGTGGCTAGAACAAAGCGCAGAAACACAAGAAGTAGTTAGGAAACTTGTAGATGCAGGTCAACTGGAATTCGTGTACGCAGTTATAAACCAATGCGTGATTAGGAAGAACATTTAACTTAATTTAGTTTTAACAATATTTAGGTTTGTAATTTCAGAAATGGTGGCTGGTGCATGCATGATGAAGCAGCAGCGCATTATATTGACATGATTGACCAAACAACTCTGGGTCATCTTGCAATAAAAGAACAATTTAACAAGACACCTCGTTCTGGATGGCAAATTGATCCATTTGGACACTCTGCTGTGCAGGCTTACCTTCTTGGGGCTGAGGTATGTGAGCGGTATCAATGGTTTACCACACAGCGTGAATAAGTCTTGTAAATTAGGATTATTGAGTAGAAACATGCTTCACTAACTCATTACATATGAAACGCAGCAAAAGAAAATCATGGAATGGAGATTTTAATTCTAACAAGTTGGTTTTCCACTGCGTGTTTCTTTTTAAGAGTTGACACATTCTGACCAGTTACCTGCTTTGCAGCTTGGCTTTGATTCTGTTCATTTTGCAAGGATTGATTACCAGGATAGAGCAAAACGTAAAGGTGATAAATCTCTAGAAGTTATATGGCGTGGTTCAAAAACCTTTGGTTCTTCCTCCCAGGTTCCAACTGAAGAGATGTCCTGTCATTTATGTTCTTGGAAAAAGGTTAATGTTTTTACAGTTCATTTTTGCTTATTGCCTTGCAGATATTTGCCAATGCTTTTCCAGTACATTATAGTCCTCCAGAAGGTTTCCATTTTGAAGTGTTCGATGATTTTGTGCCAGTCCAGGTTCTAACAATCAACTAGCAGTCAAATTTCTCCTAGATAATTTTTAAATTAGCTTTGCAAATGTTCAATTTTTTTGCCATCTGCTCTATTCTTGCAGGATAGTCCTCTTCTATTTGACTACAATGTTCAACGTAGGGTCCAGGATTTTATAAGTGCTTCTTTGATCCAAGTAAAAATCTTGGCTCCTCCCTCCCCATGTATTAACATTCCCCAAGGGTCTTTCTTTCTGCCAGTGGAAGTAATGTGCTTCTTATGGCTTCTAAGAGTAGACGCAACCAGCAAACCCAAATTCTATAGTTAACCATGGAAATATATTGACTAGAATGCCACCTCCTTTGACAGGCAAATGTAACAAGGACAAACCACATTATGTGGACAATGGGGGATGATTTCCAATACCAATACGCTGAGTCCTGGTTCAAACAAATGGACAAACTGATTCACTATGTTAACCAGGTAGAACTTTATTTGAAAGAAAACGATCCTTGTTATGAATCTTAGATTGAGGCTTATTTTAAGAATGAGACCAGTCTAAAACTCCATATCAGGTCCATTAGTTACTATAGAGAACCTTTCTGACTCCTTTTGGTTGGTCAAACACGGATTTTTAATCTGTGAACAGCACTTTAGAATCACTTTAAAGGTCATGTTCAAGTTGTAAATTTTTCAATTGCTACTCTATTGATGAAATGTTGCACCCTCAGTAATGAAATGAAGAGTACTAAACCATTTCAATGCACTTGATATGAATAAGAACTTGTAGCCTCTTTTACTCAGGATGGTAGAATCAATGCCTTGTATTCCACACCATCTATTTACACCGACGCAAAAAATGCAGCAAATGACCCATGGCCTCTGAAAACCGATGATTTTTTCCCGTGAGTGTTATGGTTTTTTACAAATGTTACTCTTTTTCTTTTTTTGTGAATGAGGAAAAATTCTCGACTTCCATTTATTTCTTTTGTAATCTTTGCTTGCTGCAGGTATGCTGATGGTCCAAATTCCTATTGGACTGGGTTCTTCACTAGCCGCCCAGGTTTCAAGAGATATGTCAGGCAGCTGAGTGGGTATTATTTGGTATTGCAACAGCTCTGCTCTGAGTTTTAGGTTCCTTTGAGTTAAACAATGGAGTAATTCTTATGCCTTCTAGGCATTGATTTTGCAAGCGTTTGCACCCATGTATGACTGCATGAATTGAGTGGAAGTATGCATATCATGCAGACATGCAATGAAAGCTCTGCTGTTTCTTGATTTTTTTTTGTTTTTTTAACTATTATCCCATGACTTACCCCCGATGCTATCTGACAGGCGGCGCGACAACTTGAGTTCTTTGGAAGAAATGCCAGTGGACCAAGCACCTATGGACTTGGAGATGCTTTAGGAGTAGCACAGCACCATGATGCTGTCACTGGCACTGCCAAACAGCACACCACAGATGACTGGGCAAAACGTCTAGCTATTGGAGCAACCGAGGTGAGCAACGAGGCAGCCAAGCTTTCCACTGGAGTTTTCCTGCCCATTCTTTTCCCTTCATCAGCATAGTAGTCCTATTGTATGATCACCACTTCCATTATGTTCCTCAACGTATACAAATTATACAGGCAGAAGCTGTTGTGGGTTCTGCTCTGGCATGCTTAGTTAGTAAGAAGTCAAGAGATCAATGCACATCCCTGGCTTTAACTTTTAGCCAGGTAACATCCTCTCTTTCTCTCTTGTTTGTGTTGTATTTGCTTCCTAAAAAGAAAAGCGTACATTTTTGAGTTACTTGTTAGTGTTCACCGTATAGTGATCTCCTTCTTTATCTTCATTCTTTTCTTTGAGCAGTGTCAATTACTCAATATCAGTTACTGCCCACCAACAGAGGAAGCGAGTAATGGAAAGAACTTGGTACTATTTTCATTTTCTTTAACCTTTTGTTGTACTCTGATGTTTGATTTGAACTCCTATTCATCTTCAGATACTAATTTTCTAGGTTTTGGTGGTGTATAACCCTCTTGGATGGTATCGCAATGACACTATCCGCTTACCCGTGAGTAAAAGCGTGTTTTGTTCTTGATACCACCATCACTCGTGAAAGGAATCAAAATGTTGACTCAGTTCACTATGTATGTGTAAAATTGTCAGAAATTTGTCTCTGATTATGACCTAAATATCAACATACAGATAAATGAAGTCGATCTTGTTATTTCGGATTCTGAGGGGAATAAAATCGACACTCAGTATATACCCATGGATAATGTTACAAGCAACTTGAGAAACTTCTATTTACAGGCGTACTTAGGATTGTCACCTGGACAAGATCCCAAGTACTGGCTTGTATTTCAAGTCTCTGTACCACCACTTGGTTGGAGCACTTATTTCATTTCTAGTGCTTCTGAAATAGGTGAGCGGGTCTTTTCCATTCCTACTCACTGAACTTGCTTGAATGCTATTTGCACTACATTGGTCTTTCAGTGGGAACTATTGTTATAGTAAATTTTTGCTGTCCTGTACTTTTCTTTTGTATGGGATTATTTGAAATGGTGTAGGGAAAAGGAGAAATGGACTGTCAAGAATGGAGAGTGTACAGAATGATACCATTGAGATTGGTCCTGGGAATTTGAAAATGTCATTCTCTTCTTCAACTGGCCAACTCAAAAGAATTTACAACTCTAATAATGGGGTAAGCTGTTTAATGTTCCTCTCCTAAATTGGAATAACCATGATTGTCTTTGAACTGTATGTTTTGGCTTCCCTTTAGAGATCTAAGAAATACGTCTCTATGTTAAAGTCTTCATTCATAAACTAAAGCATGAAGCATTTAGTTGGTTCACTTTCTCAAGCCATAATTCCAGACCTTGGGCTTTATGTTTTGTCTTTTGGCACTCTTTCTCTTTTTTTGTCATCGATAAGCTACAAAGGGTTCTTCAGAATAATGATATATCATATATGGGATGTAAAGTCGAAGGTTCAAATTACTAGAATAAACTCGGCTTCTGGTATGTTGCATGCAGGCTTGTTATTTAACACTGAAACCAAAGATTAGCTATAACTGATTTGGCTATTTTACTAGATTGATATACCAGTCCAACAAAGCTACCTTTGGTATGGTTCGAGCTCTGATACTCAGGCATGTAGTCCCTGAACCTTCATACAATCACTGCTAATCGACTTCCTTTTCACAAAAAAGGCTGTTGACAGCATAATATTTGTCTCGCAGCAATCTTCTGGTGCATACATTTTCCGGCCTAATGGGGCCCCTCCCACAGTCGTTTCCAGATCAGTAAGTTCCTTTTTGTTGCTCTGCTAGTATCCCGACTTCATCTTCCTCCTTGACTTCATATTGTTTTGGCCTCTTCACATAATGGAGACTCTTCTCTTGGTTGCCTAATCTGGAACATTATAAATTATAACCTTCCACGATCTCCTATCCATATTATTCTGCTCATTATGTAAGCTGTGTTTTGAAGGAAGGATTACACTGTGCATAAGGTTCAAAGCTGTATACCCCTCTATACTCATTAGTTGTGGTTTTCTGTATTGAAAAATTTAAAACTATTTGGTGTTTAGAGTTGCACAATTCACCTATGTATGTCTTTTCTTGCAGGTACCCATAAAGGTCATTCGTGGACCTTTAGTTGATGAGGTTCACCAGCAATTCAGCTCATGGATTTATCAGGTAATCCTTTAACTGATTTAAGTTTTGAAAGAAACAACTGCTATAATGCTTCTCTTGAAAAAGGATCAATAAACGGAAAACGATACCCTTCGCTAGTCCCCGGGTTGCTTTTTGCTTTGTCATCATGTCATAATTGTACCATGGCATTAACATTTGGAGATATCAGCCATCACCCAGAATATCAACGAAATTGCATTTTGGTGAGACTTATAATTGAAAATCTGTTCAAGAAATAAGTTTCATTGCTGACATCCTTTGGAAGTTGAGTCTTGTGAATGGAAGCATTCTATACTATTGAACATTCTACTCTGGTACTCATCTGTACTTCATCTAAAAGTTGCTATTTTAACTTACTTTCAGTCTATGGTTGTTTATTAGGTGACAAGAGTTTACAAAGACAAAGAGCATGCGGAAATTGAATATACAGTAAGTCCATTATTTGGATTTCCGACCTTCTTTGTGCCTTCTCTTATCGTGGATATATTTTTTCCTCCTTATTTTCAGTAAACTCTAACTGAAGCTATTTGTTTCTGAATTTAAATCATTGGTTTGCGATGAATTTCCATTTGAAGATTGGTCCAATTCCGATTGATGATAGTCTTGGAAAAGAAGTCATCACACGGATCACTGCAAATATGGTCACTGAGAAGGTGTTCTATACGGACAGCAATGGGAGGGACTTTTTGAAGCGGGTAAATCTAAAATATCAGTTCTTTGATCATGAAAAAGCTTCTGAGGACACTATAAGAGTTAGCACATCATAGAGGGTACTTGCAAAATAGCCAAAGTTATAAAATGAACAGACTCAATGATATTAGTGGGGAAAATATATGCCCTTGTATAATGTTCATCTAACTTTTTATTTGCTGACTTTTCAACTAGGACATTTCGCTTTCCTCAAATGCTGAGAATTCCCAATCAGATTATGAGCTGCAAATTTTCAAATATGGCTATCCCTTGTTCTGGGCATCAGATCCTCTATGCCCGTTATTCTGTTCCAACCATGTTTTCGCCTAAAAAATGACATTGTTTTATATGTAAATAGTCCTGAAACGATGTTGTTTTAGGGCAGAAATAGGGTTGGAACAGAGTAACAGACACAGAGGATCTGAACCCCTTGTTCTGTCCAACATGTCAATTTTTGTTATGAAAGGATGTTTCTTGCAATCCTAGATAATTGCATTGTTCTTTGTTTCTAGTGATGCTGACTGAGCTATGATTTGCAGACTAGGGACCATAGAGCTGACTGGAACCTTTCAGTTACTCAACCTGTGGCAGGAAACTACTATCCGGTAATTTCTTTTTCCTTATCAGAAAGCAATATATGCATGTTTGAAAAGTACTTACACATTCCATTTTCTAAAAGATTTCTGTGGCTATGAATTAATAAATCTAATATTGCAATTTCTTGACTGACAACATAATGGATACATTTGACAATAGATAGTTACCAACTGCTCAAATAGTTTCTTTCTAATTTCCTATTTGCTTAGTCTAAAGGAAAAAGAACCCATTCAGAGTTGCTGTACAGAAGTTCAGTGACCACTCATTTTTCTTTTCCTTTTTTCTTTTGTTGAGAAGATAATCATTTTCCTTTTCTTCCTTCAGCTTAACCTTGGAATGTATCTGACGGACAGCAAATCAGAGTTGTCAGTTTTGGTTGATCGTGCCACTGGAGGAGCAAGTATTACAGATGGTGAAATGGAACTAATGTTTCACAGGTTTTACATTGTTAAAGATTTATGTTTTCTTCTCCAGATGAAGAAAAAATCTACCCTTTTTTGATACACGCATGTGAAATCATCTTCTTGTCTCCTTTACAAGGCGTATACTTAATGATGATAAGAGGGGAGTTGGTGAGGCTCTTGATGAAAATGTATGTATCAAGACTACGTGCCAAGGACTAACGGTATGTGCCCTAGTAGAAATAGCAACTTAATGTTTGAGAAATTCTGAACGAAGTCTTCAAATGCATGTTTGTATCTTTTGTTGCATGTAGGTTATTGTTCTGAATTGGTTAAGTTGATGTACTAGAGGAAATTATTCCAAAGAAAAAGAGAAACTTTCTGTTGAAATTTGCTGATGAAATAAAAAGATCAAACTCTATTGAACTTCAAGGAGATCAATGTTACATCTGTCCATGCTTTGCTCAGGTTCGAGGAAACTACTATTTGAGTGTCAACCCACTGGGGGGTGGAGCGAAATGGCGCAGGACAACTGGTCAAGAAGTTTACTCTCCACTTCTTCTAGCTTTCACAGAAGAGGTATGGCCTTGTCCTTTTGAAACAAGATGTGGATTTGCTATATGTAGTTATTAAAGTGATCAGTTATTGGCTACCCATAATCAGGCTAAGTGGACAGCAGCTCACTTAAGTAAGGCGAGTCTCATGGATCCAAACTACAGTTTGCCTCCCAATGTTGCACTAATTACTCTTCAGGTCAGGAATGCCACTCTTTGATCACTTGGATCCAAACTATAGCATTCCATTAATTAGCAAAATCTTTTTTTTTTCAAACCAGATATATGCAAACTTGTTAAAATTTAGTTTGTCAAATTTGGTGAACCACAACCCAAAAAATGGAAGATGATCAGTCTTTTGATATCTAAAGAAATTTGAGTACCAAAAACATTTTCTATCATCGTATTTTTTTCCAGGAACTGGAAAATGGAAGTGTACTCCTCCGCCTTGCCCATTTGTTTGAGGTAAAAAGCATCATTGGTCGCGCTTTGTGCCTTTTCTTCTGTCGTTAATGTTTCAATGCTCCGTATCGTCTTCCCCTGCATTTTTGAAAGAACCTATGTAATAACAGTACTGGCCGTATGTTTTTACCATTCTTCTTTCTTTCTGACAATGACACTGCTTAGTGTTTTATATTTACACTTCTTTGTTTACTATAATGTGGTCAGGCTGGAGAGGATGCTCAGTATTCAACATTGGCTAAAGTTGAACTGCAGAAAGTCTTCCCTGGAAAACCTGTAAGGGTTTATTCTCGCTGCTCTTGTGAAGCCCTGCAAAATTAAACAAGACCTTGCATTTAATATACGATTCATGACCTACTTAGAACTAGGAGCATAGTATTAATGTGGTTCTTCCGACGATATTTTCTTGCTGCAACTCTATGAGCATAGTATTAATGTGGTTCTTCCGACTATATTTTCTTGCTGCAACTCTATTTCCAAGGTTCCATAGATACTGCAAATTAATAATCTCAGAAACTGCAACCATAACATCATTCTAGTCCTTGCTGCAGCAGCATTTTCATGACTTGACAGATACTCAAAACTTGACTTCTAGTTATTTGTTTTCTACAGTCACCTTACTCTTGGTGGGACTTTTGAGTTTTCAGGTAAAGGAGTTGAAGGAGATGAGCCTGTCAGCAAACCAGGAGAAGTCTGAGATGAAGAGACTGACATGGAAAGTGGAGGGAGAGGATGGAACCTTACCCTCCCCAGTTAGAGGTGGTCCAGTTGATACCTCTGCTCTTGAAGTAGAGCTAGGTCCCATGGAAATCCGCACTTTCTTGCTCAAATTTTGATGTCTTCGTTCGCAAAAGTTGTCAGTTCATTATTTAAACACTTGAAATGTCGATTCCAATAAGTTGTCTACCTTCAACTAATAAAAGTATTGGTGAACTAATAAGAAACTCATATATATTCACGAACCTTTGCCTCCATGAATTGCTCTTGCTCCAACATGAAGAAGATAAGCCTTAATATATTGAATTTGAAGATGAGCTTTAGAGATTGTTGTAACGGAAGATGTTGGATTTTTAGTTTTATACGCTTAACGGGAGATGTTGAAATGACAGGTGGGCCCCTTTGAAGTTTGAACAGTGAAACAAATAAGGTTAACCGGTAAAAGCGCGGGAAGCTTGGTCCTAAAGCCACTTATACTGGTGCATGTCGCGCACTCCTTCGCTCGTGAGTTTCACTCCCGATTCCCAATCATCATTTCAAATGTTCATAACTTCCCCTCCAATTTAAAGCTTCAAATCTCTTCAAAGTTCAAACACACCTAAACATGGCTTCTCCCACAAATTCTCTCTACCCACAAGTAGACCAATCAAACCCCAATTCCTCATCTTCTGTGTACTCTAAACCTAACCCCGATGCTTCCTCGTCAAATCTCTACCCTACGATCGACATGAAAGACCTCGTCGAGAATCTCTTCCCGGAACCGGAAAATGTCCATCCTAGCGGTTCTTCCACCCCTCCATCGGCCCCTCCGGAGGCCGTCGAGGAAGTGCTGATCAGAATCCCCGGCGCGATTCTCAATCTTATTGATAAAAACTACAGCGTCGAGCTCGCTTGCGGTGAGTTCTCGATTGTTCGTCTCCGCCAAGGGGAAAACGTCGTTGCTGTTCTCGCCCGTGTCGCTGATGAAATCCAGTGGCCGTTGGCCAAAGACGAGGCTGCCGTCAGGCTCGATGATTCGCATTACTTCTTTTCCCTCCACCTGCCCGATGAACATAACGGGTCAGATTCGAGCGATGAGGACGAGAAGAAGAGCAGTAAGAAGAAGAGTAATAAGAATGGTGATAAGTCGGAGAATCTGTTGAATTATGGATTGACGATTGCGTCCAAAGGGCAGGAGGGGATGTTGAAAAGATTGGATGAGATTTTGCAGAATCACAGTTGTTTTTCGGTTCATGAAGTTTCAAAGAAAGCGAAGGAAGAAGGGAAGGAAATGTTTGGTGAATCGGTGGCCAAGGGGATTTCAGTGGCGGATTTGTCATCGGGGAAGAAGGAAGAAATTGAGGGGAATTGTGCGGCTTACTGGACTACTTTGGCTCCTAACGTGGAGGATTATAGTAGCACTGCTGCAAAGTTGATCGCGGCAGGTTCAGGACAGTTGATTAAGGGGATTTTGTGGTGTGGGGATGTTACCGTTGATAGGTTGAAGTGGGGAAATGAGGTCATGAAGAAGAGGATGAGTCCAAAAGAGAAATCTGAGATTAGTCCTGAGACCTTGAAGAGGATTAAAAGGTTTGGAATACGTATTCTTGTTGTTTTTATACTTGCATTCTCCTTTTTTGTTCGTAGTTTATATCTGCAAATGGTTCGTTTTGTTTTGGTTTTAATTGTTTTTTTCTTGGGCATTTTCATTCTGTTGATTGGTGAGTCCATTTTCGGTGATACCAAATCTAGATTAAAGAACTGACTTTCAATATTTATCATTGGCATTATGCCAATAATAAATATTGAAAGGCAGTTCTTGAATCTAGATTTGGCATCAAGGAAAATGCCAATAATGAATATTGAAAGTCAGTTCTTTAATCTAGATTTGGCATCAAGGAAAATGGACTCACCAATCAACAGAATGAAAATGCCCCAAAAAAAAAACAATTAAAACCAAAGTAAAACGAACCATTTGCAGATATAAACTAAGAAGAAACAAACATGCACCAACGGATCAGTTTGATAATGCTTACAGGGTTAAGAGGGTGACAAAAATGACGGAGAAAGTGGCGAATGGGGTTCTCTCTGGTGTTGTGAAAGTCTCTGGATTTTTCACGAGTTCTGTCGCAAACTCAAAAGTTGGCAAGAAGCTTTTTGGCCTCTTGCCTGGGGAAATGGTCCTTGCATCTCTGGATGGATTTAGTATGTCCATCATTCTAAGCCCTTCAATTTACAAGCTATCTGACTATAAATTGTCAGCATTGCCATCTAACTTTATAGTACAGTTGTTTGTATTTTCGTACTGATTTTTAAAACTTCAAAAACTTCCTTTGATTGTTGGTAATGTTTACTCCTCGCCTTTTCCGTTTTAATGCATGACTTCTTAAAACATTCTGGCTTTATTTTCTTCTGTGTTATAGTTGTTGAAACTCAGTTTCTTTTTGTCACCGAATAATGTAGGCAAATATAGTTCCTTATCTCTTCCATTTTCCATCCATTAACAGTTAGAATTGCTAAACATGTATTCCTTTAGTCAAATATTTTACAACTTTGATATTATTCCATCATATTCAAGTTCTTTTTGTTCTCCTTTATTCAACTTTTATTGTCCATTTTCCAACAGTATGTTATAACTTATAACCCATTCTATTCATCACTGTCTCATATTTTTTGTTATTTGTCAACAGGCAAGGTCTGTGATGCTGTTGAGGTGGCTGGAAAGAGTGTCATGTCAACCTCATCCACTGTGACCACCGAACTTGTCTCACACAGGTGATGTTGTCAAAATGCTTGAGCAGTTGGGTACTGTTGTTCCATGTAATTTTCTAAAAAATAAGAGAATTTAATGTAAAATTTCTCCCTTTTCTCCGAGGATAACTGAGAAAAATGAAAAGAAAATTTTAGAAAAAAAGTAGGAAGTATGATTGCCACAGTATGTTGTTTTTTGTCCTAGATAACAAATAATTTTACTAAGGACCAGAATATAATAGCCATGCATATCAGTGAAAAAGGGTTTGGATCTGGTTAGAGATGCTCTTTATTTTTTATAGGATGCTGGCAGCCACCTGACCTCAACTTTCATCTCGTGTCACTAGTTATCTGTTATTGAAGGTCTTTACCTTAGCAAAGTAACTAATTCATCATTAATGGTTAGTTATTTTCTGCCACATCATCCTCCCTGATTTTATTAGTTTCTCCTAGTTATCATTCTAAATGTCTACCTAATGCATTTCTTTTAGAATGATTTTGTTTCTATAATGATGTGTTCCAAATTTATCCACGTAGTGCATTTTAACAAGATCCAATTAATATATCTGAAAGATGGTTAGTCTTTGGATCTGAGGTATAGAACCGATTATGCTACACTAAAAGCAGCAGACTTGTTAGTCTAGCTGTCTCTATAGACGATTCACTGTTGCTTTATTTTCCAATAAGTTTCCTCTCTTTTGCCTTTTAATGCATATTAGTGTAGCGATTAGTCGGTTAGTTAATTTGGTTGTGGACTTGGGTAAAATTTTGGACTAATCTAGATATGGATTTGATACACGTTTGTTGTTTTTTGCTCCAGTCAGGTGGATACATTTTGTTTGAATCTTCCAAATTTTTCTCCAAATGTGTTTCTTCTAATGGTTTGTTTAGCTTTCTGGTTTTCACTTTGACAAGCTCATTTCTACTCATACAAATGATTTGGTTTTGTTCCTCTTCCTTTTGTGCAATGTGAACCTTCTTGTGGTTTAAATACCTTGCTCCTTGCGAAGCTTCGGAAGAGCTGGGAGGATTCTGTTGCCTACTTGAATAAACTAGACACAAAACAGTGAAGTTGGTTAAACTGATAGGCCATGGTATATGTTGTTAGAGTTAAGAGCCAGAGAAGGAATTGAGGACAAAATAAAATGGAATTGTAAAAAAAACCCTGATTGTTAATGAATCAGTGTTTCTCAATTACTGCTGTTTTTGCTAAAGCAAAACAGCCCAAAATCTGGAAAATACAATGCTCTGTTCTTTTTTAGCCAACAAAAGTAAAACCGTTCATACAAAAGTGTCGTCCCTTAATTAAAAACAATCATTACATATATATCTTCCTCCCACGTGATTATTCTCTAAAAAAAAATATCATAACAATCTCGGACGTTCTCTTCACAATTAATCATTTATCACGTAACTATTTGAGACCCAATTATAGGCTCATCTCAGCACTCTGATTAAGCCCAGGTGGTCTTTTACGCTTGCTTCTCCTGGTATAGATTAATCATTGGTGATCAGGATTTTGATTTACCTTCTCAGCTGCTACTTTTGTAACATATGTTGACGGGGAAAAAGAGCATACTGGAAGCATACTGTTGTAAATGTTGGGGTTACTGAAGCAATTGTTTTTTGTTCTAGATACGGTTATGTTTACTGATATGGCAGTTACTTAAAGTTGGTTTGTGCACTATTACCATTTGTTTTCGGTAATTGTTGATCTATTGATATGCCGATCTACTTAATCTTCAACCTCTGTCTTTATGTCCAAGAGAAGCTTTCACATTAGGATGGGAGAGTTGGATTTATATGCTATGCTCATTTATTGATAGAAAAGTTGTAGAATTTTGTTTGTCCAAGTATATATGGATCTTAAAAAGGTGTTTTCAACCCATAGGTATGGCGAAGAAGCAGCCAAGGCAACAAATGAAGGTCTTGATGCTGCAGGGCACGCTATTGGAACTGCATGGGCAGCATTTAAGATACGAAAGGCACTTAACCCAAAAAGTGCATTTAAACCAAGCAAGCTGGCCAAGTCTGCTGTTAAAGCAGCAGCTGAGAAGTCACAGAAATCCAAATAAAACTGCACCATTGAAGCTTCGTATCATCCTCCACCTTGTTCTCAATGCATAACTTGGCTTGTTTTCATACCGTTTTTGTACAAGGTATGGTGTTGTTTGCATTGCAATGTTTGGTGTAATTATTTGGATTTGGATTTGGATGGAAGCAAGTGTAAAGGAATTTGATGCAATCTTTTCAAAGATTGGTCCTTATTAATCTGGATTTTTTCATTGGCCAGCAGAAAGGCAACCTTTTGAATTAGCCTTGTATTTAATTTCGTTCTGTTGTACGCTAGTCATTACTCACTAGACGTCACCTTGAAAACTTTCAGCGTCCTTTAAGATGATATTTTGTGAGAATTAGTGGAAATTGACATGAATATCAGTCAGATAAATACACTAAGAAGACTTATAAAAATATCCTTCCTAGTTCCTCCCAATCCCAAACGGTCATTTTGCTTTGCGCTCACGAGGAAATGGCAATTGACATGGCATACCCACGTCGTCCACCACTTCCTCCAAAACAAATACTAACATAACATGCCTCACCAGCAACTAGCAAAAGCAAGCAGGAAGCACCTGAAGCTTATTGTATTTATGGTGGACCCAAAAAGTAACAGGAGGTTGCCATGCGTACACCACCTTTGGACTCATTTCAATTTTCATTGCCCTTTACGTCAGGTCCATTTGGCTTTGTTAACATTTGTTATGGAGCACCGACGGGTAAGGCATGGATGTGATTTCTTCAATTAATTGTTGCTTTAAACTACCACCATTAGCTCTCCAATGCCCACATACATGACCCTTCTTTTCGAGGCTCGTAGAGTGATTGTGAAACCACTCAACGCAAACCAGTCATTTGATTCGTCCTCCTGTGACTTGTTCTTGTTATCGCATCTCTTGGTTGATTTGTTGTCTGATTCTGATAAGGATTAAGTTCCGTCGTTATTATGTAGTCAATATATATCGGATTAGTTGAAGACAATTCTTGTAGAATCCTTTATTTTAAATATTGAAAAACTTGATAAGTTTATTATGATTTCAATTCTAAGAAAAAGAGGGAGCTTAATTATATACATTTCCTAGACATATCATTTGTGCAACTTGAACTACCAAAGAACAAAGAAAGTGTTAGTGAATATATAAAACTAATTAAGTTGGCCTCACATGACAGCTTATTAAGCTATTATGATGAAACGGTCACTTAACATAATATCAAAACCTTTGTGATCAAGTAATTGTGAGTTCAAATCCTACTACTCACCTATTATTTAGCATAAGGTAGAGTAAACTTGTGCAAATTTCAAGCTCAAATGACTTTCACTTGAGGAGCTGTATTAATGAATATATAAAACTAATTAAGTTTGCCTCACACAATAGCTTAAGCTATTGTCAGGGCCGTTCCTATCGTTTTATAGGCCCTGGGCGAAATAAAATAAAGGTCCCCAATAAATCAATAATATATTTAATTTTACATGTTCGAAACTGAAAGAAGTATGTAGGTACAACCAAACTCCAACAACTTCACAATATATCACAAAGATATATAAATAGTTTTATATCTGTGATAGAGGAAAAAAAATAAATAGTAAAATTTAATATCTAACATTAAAAATAAAAAACAAAGAGCAAAAATACATTTAAAAAATTAGAAACTTTACCTTTAAATTATACTCAAAACTTAGAAGATAGAATCGTAAAATTTTTTGCTGCTAATTTTATAAGGGCACTCCCTTAAAAATAAGAATTCCCTTAGAAAGTATATACACAATTTAAAATTGAGTAGTTTAGAAAATCTTTAAGCAATAATTAGACCATTGTTTCTGACATGCAAGTCAAAATTTTCCTCTGTTTCTACTATTAGCAGCAATTGTTGTTTGGAAAAGGTAATAGTACAACATGAAGATTTTAAATTGCAAAAATTAACAGCCATCCTATTCAAAACTTGGCATGGAAAATGTAATGCGATTTGCAATTACGAAGGTCAGTACAAATATTAGATAACACCTGTCATAATGCTAAAAGTAGTAACACTAAATCAACTAATGAATGGTTTAGCGCGTCCCCAACCCATTGCTCCAAAATGGAGTAAAAAGCTAAAATATGGGAGCTATATGTTGTGGGAGTCTACGGGGTTAGGGGCCCCCTTTCTCATCATGGGCTACTGACCCTTGCCCCAGGACCGCACTAATTATTGTGATGAAACGATCACTTAATAAAAAGAGTATTTCGACTAACACCTGGATTAATTATACATACTATTTGAACCTTATGATATGATGAACTTTATATAAAAAAAACTTGTATAATTTTCTATTTCTAATTGTAACTTATTAACTTCATAATTTGTTTGATGAAAATTAGTTTTAAGAAGAGCTAAAGGACTAATTTGAAAAATGTTGCTAATAACAATGAAATAGCTTATTTGGTTATAATTGATCCTTTTGAATAGTTTCGTAGAAAAAATAAATTTAGTGAGAAAAAAAGAGCAAGTTTATATGCCAAATGAGCTGACATGACAGGATTTAACATTTGAAGATATGTGAGATTGTCAGAAAATCGAGAAGATATTCTTTGTTATTGTTTCACACCTTTTTTAGACCATGCAATGGGAACAGGCTTAGCTAGTGATGGTTTTACTTTATTTGTTATGCTTAGGAAGGTAGTGATGTGATGTGTTGCTTTGGATGTCGCTGTTAGTTTTAAAGAATACACAAGCAGCCGTGCAGCTGAAAGATGGTGGATTAGTGAAGTGGATTCATAAAACAAGCATCCTTGAGTCAAGCCGAACTAGTGCATGCCCACGATCTGTCTTCGAAGTTACTATTAAATTAAAACGTCCTTCTCTCGGGTTGTTACTTGTTAGCAGCCAACCCCCACTTGCTGAAAACCATATGCTCATCAGCTTCTTCCCTTTCCTTTCTTTTGATTCCAAGCTACTTAACTTTGGTCAAGTTCAAGTTGTGGACAAGATCAGTATAGGATTCTCATTTTGTTACTCGGACACAACTTTTTGTGATATACTAATTCCAAATGCTAAATTTACCCTTTTATCTGTAATTCCAAAAGAAAAGTTGATATAGGCGGAAGAGTCGTCCCATGGAAAATGGTGGGGTTTGGAAGAGGATCACTTTTTCCCACTTGCCAGAATTGCCAAGAACTCGAAGATGTCTTTTGCCATCAAAAAGTGGGGAATGACACATGAACCAGCGTATGCGTATTGGACCATCCACTCTGCACACTCACATACTCGTCACTCTACTCCATATTTCTTTGTGTCTCTTGTGCAGTGACAAGGTGCGGGCTACTTGTTACATGCATTCTTCCCAATCATCAGAAGAACGCTCATACAACCTATTATGGATGTTCTGAATGTCATTTTCCAGCTTTAGAGATGGCAATTTCTTCTGTTTGGAGAAAGGTGGTTGATCAAATTCTAGGGGACAGAGCTCCTCGTGGCCGAAGAATTTTTCATAGAGATGTTGAAAGGGACGAGTTTCAGTATGGTAGCACTCACTGCCTCTCGTCATATTACAGCGTTTTCGTGGTTCGCCTCGCTATCATGGTTTGTCAAATCTTCCTCTTAACTGTTGTATCGGTTGGAAAGTTGCATGCATTGTTGCAATCATTCCATAACCAAAGTCAGTAATTGGCAAGTGCTAACCATTTTTGTCCACATAACATTCGGTTTTTCATAGTTTCTGCAATTGTCATCTCACACTGTATGATTTGTGACGATGGATTCCCTACCCTAAATCAGGAAGTTCTTGACGGAATTGTGCAGGTAATGTTAGCAATTTTGATCGGTCTTCTAACAATTCTAACATGGCATTTCACAAAGAGCTATACTAGGCAATCATTAGACACCTTAGCTTCTGGCCTCAGATATGAGCTTCTACAACGTCCCATATTGAGGATGTGGAACATTTTGAACTCCACTTCCGAGATAACGACAGCTCAAGTTAAGCTGTCAGAGTATGTCATCAGAACACACAGCAAGCCATCTACTCAAGCGGAACAAGTGGAGGTTTGTTTTGTTCTGTTTGTCTTTCACATACTTTCTGATAAAGCATCTACGGAGGTTTATACGTTTAATTCATCCCTTCTTTTTCTTCAAATGTTTCAGCTCTATGAAGCGATGAGGGCTGTGACGTGGGCATTGTTTGCAAGTCGTAAGGCTCTAAATGCCATAACCATAAACTACCGAAATGGTTTTGTCCAAGCTTTTCATAGAGATCACAGGAGTAACAGTACATTCTACATCTACTCTGATCTCGTGAACTATTCAATCAGTGCCAATGGGCCTTATGATGCCAATATGTTCTCATCACGTCAAACTTGGGATGATCAATCCATTCAAGGCAACAAGTCTGCAATTTGGTATCGTGAGCCACTTGATCCAGTAACAGGTGATAAGATGGGGAAATCACAGCCTATTGCACCAGATGATCTTATCAATATTGCAGGTCTTTCACAAGTACCGGATGGCGTAGCTTCATGGCATGTAGCAGTGAGCAAGTATAGCGATTCACCATTGCTGTCAGCAGCATTACCTGTCTGGGATGCCTCCAATAATAGCATTGTAGCTGTTGTGGGTGTCACCACTGCACTTTACAGTGTAGGCCAGTTGATGAGAGAACTGGTTGAAGTGCATAGTGGGCACATATATCTTACCTCTCAAGAAGGTTATTTGCTGGCTACTTCCACGAATGCTCCTCTCTTAAGAAATTCAACAACAGGACCCAAGCTTATGATGGCTATTGACTCTGAGGATCACACAATACGAATGGGAGCTCAATGGTTAGATAGAGTCTATGGAAACAATATGACTCCAGGACACGTTGTTCATGTAGAAAATGCCAAGTTTGGCCATGATCAATATTACATAGATTCATTTTTCCTGAATCTAAAAAGGCTACCAATAGTATGTACAAACCATATTGCAGCTTATCTTTCTGTAGAGATAAATATGAATTAGCAGAGTGAAAGAGCACTCACTTCTTTGTTTGGGTATTATGAGCATTTATTTAAGCAATTATCAAGATCAAAGTTATGTTGCAGGTAGGCGTAATCATCATCCCGAGAAAGTACATAATGGGGAAGGTAGATGAAAGAGCTTTCAAAACATTGGTGATACTGATCTCTGCATCCGTATGCATCTTAATCATCGGATGTGTCTGTATTCTAATACTAACGAATGGAGTGTCAAAGGAAATGAAACTGAGAGCAGAACTGATTAGCCATCTTGATGCAAGAAGAAGGGCAGAGGCATCAAACAACTACAAAACCCAATTTCTTGCAAACATGAGGTAAGTGTCAGAATAGTCACAGCGGAACTTTTGAGCTTAACAAAAAAATTTCGATCTAACAATTCATATGAAAGGCCAGAATGTCCAAGAATGTGTGCCTTGGACTTGAGTGTGACTTGGAATAAGTATTCTGAATGATATCATGAATTTCTTCTCTCTTTTTTGACTCTCTGCTAGTTTACTTGCTTTCCTCAATAAAGTAACTGAAGTTAGAAGCAGAAAAAATTTAAGAACTGACTGAGAGATGCAAAACTTATGATATAGTTGTGTGCAAAAGGGAATGAACTTGGAAACATGCTATGATTAGAAAGAAATGTGAATCATAGGTGGTTTAATCTTGAGATTGTTCCTAAGCAATAACAGGAACTCAATGGCTATATTGCAGTCATGAATTGAGGACTCCTATGGCTGCTGTAATTGGGCTGCTGGACATTCTTATTAGTGATGATTGTCTCACGAATGAACAATATGCAACTGTTACACAGATCAGAAAATGCTCCACAGCACTTCTCCGGCTTCTTAACAACATTTTGGATCTGAGCAAGGTAAGGTATTATCGAAACCCAAGTCCTGAATTTGCGTCAGTTTCATAGTAGCTTCAATATTTCAGCGAGGTATTCCAACGGCTGCAAGTATCATGAAGAGTATCACTTTCTTACATTCCCTTTTCTAAAATTGCCCTAGGTTGAATCTGGAAAACTTGTGTTGGAAGATGCCGAGTTTGATTTAGGTAGAGAACTAGAAGGACTCATTGATATGTTCTCCGTGCAATGCATTAACCACAATGTGGAGGCTGTCTTAGATCTTTCTGGTATGACTTCAATGTTTCAGTGTGAAGATTAATTTCTACCAGCAACCAATTAGATTGTTATTCTCCATTTATGTGCTCTTGGCCTACATTATTCTTTATAATCCCATTTCATGTAGATGATATGCCCAAATTAGTTCGGGGGGACTCCGCAAGAGTTGTACAAATATTTGCAAATCTGATAAGCAATTCTATCAAGTTTACAACATGTGAGTGCAACATTTTTGGCCAGTTTTTTATCTCTTAGTATGGACATCTGTGATTAGAAGAATAATCATTCATATGTTAGAGAAAAGGAGCTTAAAATTCTACAATGTTTTCTTTTTTGTATTTCTACATTGTGACTATTTGAACGTCTTTCAGCTGGTCACATAATTCTGCGTGGCTGGTGTGAGAACTTAAGTACTTTCAGTGATACCACAAAGTTTCATCTGGATCAGAAGAAAAATCGCTGCACACTGAGAACAAAACTGAAGCAGCAGGAGAATCATGTTAAGAAGATGTGTAGAAAAGAAAACAACATGATTCTATGGTTCGAAATTGACGACACAGGATGTGGTAAGAGCCTGAATAAATAAATATCTGAAGGCCTAACAAGATCTAATGTTTTGTTTATGGAATATAAGATTATGTGTAATACCTTTTTCAGGAATTGATCCAAGCAAATGGGAGTCTGTATTTGAAAGCTTTGAGCAAGCTGATCCCTCAACAACTCGACTGTGAGTTGTTAGAACATGTTGAACTTTGGACATCATATATAAATTATAGTGACATATATGTGTTAAATCAAGAAACATGAATTTCCAGTAGTTCTGAATGGATATTTCTCCATTTTCAGGCATGGCGGCACTGGTCTTGGGCTATGCATTGTTCGAACATTGGTGAGTAGACTTCACAAGTATATGAGGCTCTATGACATTACGTTACACAACAAATAGAATTCTAGATACACGAGCACACAAAACACATCCCCTTAATTGTGTAAATTCGGCAAAGTGTGTGACCTGTACATTGCCTCATACCCAGAGATCTAATCCTGAATGGTTATTGATGAAACATGAAAGGGGTTTTTGTGAAAGATGCTCCTTATGATTAAAGGTCTATGCAACTCTCCATGATTGTCCTCTTAACTTTTTCCTTTTTTGTTGCTTATACAGGTTAACAAGATGGGTGGAGAGATAAAGGTTGTAAAGAAGGATGGTCCAGGAACTCTAATGCGATTATACCTGCTTCTCAAAACACCTGTAGACGGTGCAGAACTGCATTGCCAAGCAGACTTTACAAGACACAATGTTGTGGTAAGCAGCGCTCATCACTGAAAATCTTTCATAGAGATCATCTTGACCAAGTTACCATCTTGAACTTAAGCATGCCTAAAACAGAAAGAAACTAACTAGGATTAGCAAACTTGCGGTATAAGAGATGATAGAATTTGGAAGACTGATAGATGCGTTTTAATTGTAGTAAGTATGAAGCAATAATCAGGTTACTGCGTTATGACTTGTAATTTAGGTGCTGCTAGCACTGTGTGGAAGCATGGGAAGGGTTATCATGTCCCAGTGGTTGCATAAAATTGGACTGTCCACTTTGGGGATTTCTGAGTGGAATGAACTGACTCAAATTCTTGGCGAACTCTTCTTTGGAAGAAGACCTAACAACAGTTTTGATGCTCAGCATTCTCTTGCTGCAAAGCTGAAGTCAGAAGTTATTAACATACAGGAAATGAAGGATCCTACGCTCATCATAGTTGTTGATATAGGGTTGCTGGACTTGAGTACAGAAATATGGAAGGAACAAATTAAATTCCTTGAAAGATTCTCTGGGAAAGCCAAATTTGCTTGGATGCTAAATCATGATACTTGCAACGCAATCAAAATGGAACTCCGCCGAAAAGGGCACGTGTTGATGGTTAATAAACCACTTTACAAGGCGAAAATGATTGAGATTTTGGAAACTGCATTGAAGGAGAAATACCTCGAGAAGCAAAAGAAAAGTTTGAATGCTGCAAGAGCTACATCTAAGGATGATGACCAGCACGAATATCTGGAGATTGATTCTTCTCACTTTGACATTGCCAGTTCTGAAGATTCTGACGTCGTTGAGCTTAGTAATGATGCAATATTTCACCTTGAACAGAACCAAAAAGAAAGTGAAAGGATCACAAGTGCATCACAGTGTGAGACCTTTAAGAAATGTCTGGTTGAGTTGACAGATATGCATCCAGACGGAAATAATTCAAGGGAAGATCTACGTCCTATCAGGCCTCAGGTACCTGGAACTCGAGATCAAAATGCTGTGCTTGCATGCAGCGAGCAATTATCGATTGGTAGAGTGCCCCAAACTGGCAGTCCCACATACTGTGAACAACAATCAGAAAGTAGATGTCCTAAAGAGCAAAACGGTACACATTCAAGCAAAGCCGTAAATAGAAAGGACGCCCTTGAGGGTGTGAGAATTCTTCTTGCAGAAGATACTCCAGTTCTCCAAAGGGTAGCTACAATTATGTTAGAAAAAATGGGGGCTACAGTGGTTGCAGTGGGGGATGGACTTCAAGCCGTGGATGCTCTAAATTGCATGCTTGGCGTAAAAGAGGTTAGAAAGGAAGCTCCTTTGCTGGAAGACAAAAATTCAGAAACTGAAATAGGAAGTTCCCCAGGAAAAAGTTCATTTGATTTGGTCCTGATGGATTGTCAGGTGAGAAAACCAGGAACTCAAATGAACATATTCTTTCTACTAATCCATTCCAATTGTTGAAGTCATGAAAAGATTTTTAAGTTTTGATAAGCCAAGATTCTAGTTTCCAATCTTAATGTCTTTAATTGAAATAAAACAGATGCCAAAGATGGATGGCTATGAAGCAACAAAAGCAATCAGGAAATCGGAAGCAGGAACAGGTTTGCACATTCCAATTGTTGCATTAACAGCTCATGCAATGTCATCAGATGAAGCTAAGTGCTTAGAGGTGGGCATGGATGCTTACCTGACCAAGCCAATCGACTACAAGCTCATGGTATCCACCATTCTGTCACTTACAAAGAAAGCATAACATTTCTGGTCACCAGCAGAACAAGCCAGGGATTAGCGACATAGAATCTTGGTCAGTCTTTGGGATGTAAAGTTTATACTTGTATCTTACCACTTCAAATAGCAGAATTAAGTAATTCAACCAAAAAAGAAGGGAACCAAATCACTTGTTCCATTATTCTATGCCTATTCTGTTCCATGAAAATTTATCTATTTAATAAATGAGACTCTCATAAATTAGATGATATGGATGGCTTGAGAAGGGGTGAGCAGACAATCTATTCCCAAAAAAGAGTAGAGTAGCAAAAGATTGGATATATAATTGTATTTATTTTTTAAATAAAATTTTATGAAGTAATTTTAAATAATAAGAGCATTTTTCAAATGAATGAAATTATAAGAAATTTCATTTTTAAATAATAAATAATATATTATATAATTTGTCCATTCATAAATATTTATCTTAAAAATAAAAATATGATTATATATTGACTTTAAATCTTTTCCGGAATGAACTTTATTCTTCGTAAATAAATTATTGCGATATGATCTAATAAACAAAAATATAATCAAAAGTAAATTATAATAAAATGTTTAAATTTTATTCGATTTTGTAATACTAATTAAAACTGTTAATATGATAATAAAATATTTACATTTTTAGTTTACATATAATAAAATAAATTATTGTTAAAATAAAGTACAACACATCAATATTTATTTAATAAATTTATTTAAAAATTAACATTGACGAGCTGAGTATTGATAAATAAATTTTATTTTAAGTCGTATCAAGAACTCATGTTTCGCATTAGAGTTTGCTTTACAGTTGACTCATGACGGGTTGAACATAAGTGCCAACTTTAACCCTTCATCACATATAGGAGGAGATACAAAGTATTTTTCTATAGATATTAAGTTATACCAAGACAACTCTTTGAGCTCCTTTCTGTTTGCAGTAATGATTGATGAGCTCATGAAGAATATCTAAGAGGATATGTCTTAGTGCATGTTATTTGCGAATGACATTGTTTTGGTAAATGAGACAAAAGAAGAGGTCAATGTTAAGCTTGAACTTTGGAGGGATGTGTTAGAGTCAAAAACCTTTAAACTGAGTAGGACTAAGAGTGAGTACGTGGAGGTTAAATTGTGTCAAGTCCCGATATCCTAATCCCCCGTGAATTTTTGGAATTGCCATCTGCTTCCACTGCAGCCATCTTATACCATTATTCTCCCTTCCTTCATTATGCCAGAAGAATCCATTCATTAAAGTTCCTCGATCCTTGCAAGTATCAAAGGGTAGCAAAAAAAGGGACATGATGTAGTTTGGCATAGCTTGTGCCACAGTTCTCAATAATACATCTTTACTCGCTTTTGATAATACTTTAGACTTCCAACCATGCAATCTCTTCATTAATTTCTCCACCACATAATGAAACACATGCCTCTTGCCTCGGCCAATAACAGAAGGCATCCCCAAGTAGTTACTATAACTAACAATCTCCTCAACCCCCTAAAATGTGACAAGCAGTCTGCCTCGTTGTATTCTCAGTATTAGGAGTAAAAGAAAATCTTGATTTAGAGAGGTTGATTTGTTGCCCTGATGCTGTCTCATAAAAGCTTAAAACATTCTTCAATTGTAAAGCCTCCTCCCTTGTAACTAGAGTGAAGAAAATAACATCATCTGCGAAGAACAGATGAGACACTGGGATGGCCCCCCTTGCAATGGTTATTTAACCTTGCTTTATTGGCAAAGTAAGGATGGAAGTTGATTAAATATCCTAATTCTATTGCTGTAAAGATTTTGAAAGCCAAATATTTCCCCAATTCTGACTTCTTTACAACAGACATAGGTAACAATCCAAGCCAAATATGGAGAAGTATATACCAGGCAAGATCTATCTTAATTCAAGGATGTCGAAGACGTGTTGGAGATGGGCAGACCATTAATATATGGCGGGATCCTTGGTTGATAAATGATACGGATCCACATATTCAAACAGAGTTCATGGAGCATTTAAACCTAAATAAAGTAGCTAATCTCATAGTGAATCATTGATGGAATGAATCTTTGATCCAAAATTCCTTCATTCCACGAGATGGAGAACTTATTCTACAGATTCCTTTAGGATTTTCAAGGGTCAAGGATGATTGGATATGGACCATAAACAGAAAAGGAGAATACTAAGTAAAAGAAGGTTATAGGCTTGGTACGGAGAGTGTTAACGCAAAGTTCATTGTGACAGGATTTCTATGGGAAAAACTTTAGCTAATTCATGTTCCGGATAAAGTGAAAATCCTTCTCTGGCGTATTTTAAGGAATACTCTTCCATGTCGAGAAAACTTAAAAAGAAGACATATCGATTTAGTTGACACTTGTCTTATCAGTGGTACATCAACGAAAACTGCATAACATGTGTTTTATCACTGTGAGTTTGCTCAATCTGTTTGGTTTTTATCTTCTGTGAACTAGAATGTATCTTTTGTGAATTGGAATTCTAGTACATCCTTACATGAATGGCTTGCTTTAGTTATGGCTTCTTTCACAAATACACAGAAGGAAGAGGTGTTCATGATTATTTGAAGTTTATGGACTCACCGTAATAAAGTTGTGTGGCAGTAGAAACTCCACAATAAATCCTTCATTATCAATTGAGCCAGAACAACTCTGCTACAATAGAAAGCAGCGTAGGCGAAGAACGGCCTCTCAAACAGGCAACACCAACAATCTCAATCCAAATGGGTAGCTCCAAAGCAAAACTATTTTAAATGCAATGTTGACGTTGCGTTATTGACAAATGGTTTTTATGGACTAGGCATGATAATCTGTAATTCTCAAGAGCAGAATTGTGCTGAAAAATTAAAACTTTACTTGGATGGTGAGATCCACAAATTGGCGAACCTCTCAGGAAGCTCTAAGTTGGATCAAGACATTATCTTTTCTTTCCCAATATGTGTGAAAATTGATTGTCAGATAATCACTCAATTTTTGACATCTACACATATTTTCTTTTTATTTTTCAATTATTATGTAGGATTGTAAAGCTCTACTTAACGAGCATCAGTTTATTTCTTCTGCTTTTATTAGAAAGCCAGCAAATCAGGTTGCTTATACGATAATTTGGGCAGCTAATTCTATGTCTGGTTTTGAATGGGGGGTATGCCCTCCTCTTTTTTTGTATGACGTTTTATCTTTTGATATCAATAATATGTGCTAAGCGCATCAGATAACCTTTAAAAAAAGAGTGAGTACGTGGAGTGTAAATTTTAGGGACATAAAGAGGTGTCTAATGTGGAGGTAAAGATTGGTCTAAATTTATATCATAAAAGGAGTGTTTTAAATATCTGGGTTATATAATCCATAGTATTAGAGCCGAGAAAGGTAGAATAGAGATAGCATGAGTCAATGATAGAAGTAGAATTGCATAATTAATCTGATTAC
>JANZLX010000211.1:21117482-21149278 GCA_025531955.1 Erythroxylum orinocense | reverse complement strand
ATAATAATAATAATAACAACAACAACAACAATAATAATAATAATAATAATAATAACAATTAATAATAATAATAATAACAACAATAACAACAACAACAATTATTGATAATAATAATAATGATGATGATGATGATAATAATATAAATAACAAACAATAATAATAATAATAATAAAAATAAAAATAAATAAATAAATAAATAAATATAAATATAAATAACAAACAATAATAGTAATAGCAATAATAATAATAATATAAAAAATAATAATAATAACTAATAATAATATAAATATAAATATAAATAACAAAAAATAATAATAACAGCAATAATAATAATAATAATGGTAACAATAATAACAATAACAATAATAATAATATATAAAGAAGAAGAAGAAGAAGAATAAGAACAATAAGGATATTTTGTTTTTTTAGTTAGTTATTTTTTTTCCTATTCCAAGTTTATATTTTCAAACCAAACAATGGAATATAAATTTTTTATCTATTCCATGCCTTAAACCAAACAAAGTAATACACATTCTATTCTATTCCTCATCTTTTCTATTCCAAAGAATAATTATTTTATTCCTTATCTATTTCATTCCGTGAACCAAATAGGCTGTTAGGACTGCCAACCATTTTCTGACATAATACACTAGAGAATTAGCCATTGGAATAACATGATACTCTCCTTTACTAGAATGATATAACTTATATAGAGACTTTTCACATATAAAAAGGCTTTCTAGGTCAAATGGATCCATACTCTTATGAAAGTCTCTGATACACGAGGGATCACAGGGGAACCGCCTCCATCCACTGTTTTACCTTTGCAAACAACAATTGGAGACCCTATAAACACATAATTACACTTTTTTCATGCGAAACTAAAAAGAAGCCAAAAGATATGATTGCTTAACCTATTTAGACCATCTGACTCCAACTCTTCTAAGCTATGGGTGATTAGGGGTTATTTATGGTTCAATGAAATCAATGTTAGGGAAGGAAATTAATATTGACGATTTAGAGGGTCAATAAAGATGCAATGAGATCGAAGACGAGGGAAAAAAAGAAGGTTTTGTAAAGATTAAGGCTGAATTTGTAATAATTACAAACTAAAATTTTAAATGTTTGGATCCTTTATTTTTCGTTATTTATACAAATGATTCCAACCTTCTACGTGAGTTAGTAATAATAGTAGAGTTTATAAAATTTTATTTATATTGCTCGAGAGTTCATGACAGTGTTGCTTTCATATTTTAGGGTATGTTTGGGAGTTTAAGATGTAATGGAATAGAATGGTAATTAATGAAACGGAATGGAATGAACTACTCCATTGTTTGAAAGTTTAAATAAAATAAGAGAGGGACTCCTTTGACCATTGTTTGGAAGTGTTACTAAAAATGAATGGAATGGAATGACTTGTAATATTTTTTTTTTCCAAAATTACCCTTATAATAAAATATGCATAGTTGCCATAAAACTATTTTAGTAACCCCAAAACATTTTAAATTGTAGGATGTCTAAACACATAACATAGGATAAAACACACATCCTTCGATTTACAAAACTTCCCAAGCACATAACACATAATAAGCACACGTTCATTGATGAGCAAAGAAGACAATACCAGCATCAATAAAAATTTCTGATTTCTTCACATACAAAAAGTGTCAAGAAGATGAACACAAAAGAATAGTCGATGCTTACCTGATGAAACGAAGACAGATGACCCTAGCAACTGTGAAGAAAAACTTTCATCAATAGAAGAAGCCAGTTGAAGGAGAAACACAATGGACGTAATAACATGTAGCCGCGTAGGTATTTGCTGGACTGGGGTTATAATTTCATTAATTTTTTGAAGGTATTTTTGTCATTAAATTAGGAGTTGAAAGGCAAGTCATGTCATTCCATCCCCGACCCCCCAATTTGGGGGGTCACAAAATATTTGATTTTGGATGGCAAAGGATGGCTTCTAAAACCATTAATTGTCATTCCATCCTGTTTTAAAATAGACTCCTAAATAATAGCCTGAGTCATTTGGGTCATTTCATTCCATTCTCTTCTATCCCTTCACCAACATCCAAACACACCTTAGGCTTAAAGCCTAAAAAATGGAAATTAGAGTTATAATGTTCCCCCATTGCGTTGGTTGCGGACTCTTCGTTTCTTTTAGAAGGGGAAAATGTGAAAGTTTTTGATCTTTTTACTCTGTTGACTATTTCTTTCTCGCAAGTGTCTTTCACTGATTCTTTTTTCGTCAACTTTCTATCTTCAATTGATAATGGGATACTGATTTCGTTAACCTTCGTTCGATTATATGCTGTTGATTCTTCAATTTTCTTTCTTTTACAGCTTTAAAGGTCAGCTTAGGTTAGGGTTTTTCTTTTTCGTTTTGTTTTATGTTTTCATTTGAATAGAGTTAAGCTTGTCTGGTACATTGCTTTTCGTTGTGTAAAATCTAGCTTCTCTTTTTGGGACTTGTCCATTTTAGTTCCGTTCTGTGCCGTCGATGACTATATTTGGGTTTTTGCTTTGCTTTCAGGTCATTATTGGTGAACTGTCCGTTTCAAATCAATCTTCGCGGGCTTTTTCTTGGTAAGATTACTCATCGAAAGCATGTGACTTCCTTCTGGGTTTGGATTATCTTTTCTGGGACATTGGGTTATGTATATATCTCACATGCGTTGCTTATCAAGACCTTTTTGGTTTAGAAACGCAGTAAATTTCTCAGCTTGGGTACAATGTTGCTTGTCGTTACATAGTTGTTCCTAGTTGCTTGCTTCTTTTTACATATTTCGAACCTAACACTTCATGTTCCTGTTTGTAGACTAAAAGTTCACGTTTTGGATATTGTTTCCCGGGAACGTGGTGTTGTCAGTAATGCCGCCGAGAAATCCTAGGATTTTGAAGGCCCTGCATGCGATGAAGGCGCTTGGAATTAGTGAAGCCAAAGTGAAACCGGTTTTAAAGAAACTTTACAAATTGTATGACAAAAACTGGGACCTTATTGAACAAGAGAATTATAGAGCTCTAGCAGATGCTATATTTGAGGAGGAGGACGCTAAGGTCCAGTCTGAGTTTTACTCATCTTTGTTTGTTTGTTTTTTTTCTTGGTCATCTTTTATGTGTTCTTTTGTTACTTTGACATTAATCTTATTTCTCAGGTACCTGAAGAGCCTCCCGCTGTAAGTGATTCAACACTTTCAGTTGTACCAAGGATTTGCACGTTGAATTTGTTGTTCTGCTAACTCTTGTTTCTGTATTTCTGAACATGCCTTTTTTTTTTTTGAATGTTTTATTACAGGATGATGATCTTGAGGAAGAAGCTGAGGTGCATAATGAAACCCAGCAGCCATTAAAAAGATTGCGCAAGAGAGGCCAAGAGATGCAGATATGTTCCTCGCCCAGCAATTGCAACCCTGAGATAGGTGGGATGCCATTAAAGATACCTAAATTGGAGAAAAATAATCTCCCTGGCTCAGATTCCATGCAAATGTCACCAAATGTTAGACAATCAGAGTCATTCCCTAGTTCCGTCTCAGCTCAAGATCATACTAAAATCCCAGACAAGCAACATGTGGCCCTTATTCCTTCAGCAGTACAGGGAAGCACAAACTCAGCTCAGCTCGGTGCTGCAGACAGAACTATGCCTTCTAATCCACTTTCTCCTCAGAGACAGCAGGCTAACAAAGGAAAAGAGCCTTTGATACCTCAGGTTGTTTGCAAAGAGAAGAGGCCTATTTCAATTAGATCATCTCACGGAGTACTCATTAAAGATACAGCGGCTGAATCAGGCACTCCTGTGCCCTGTGCAAAGGAAAAAGATATGCCCTTTCTGATCACGCCTAAAGATGAGCCAATTACTGATGACATGCCTCTGAGTGGCGTAGCACAGTATGAAGTTCCTTGTGCAGTTGTACGGTCAGGTACATTGGATTTGGCACTGGTGCAATTAACATAAATTCTTTTTGCACTTCTGAATGAGATTTTTAATTTTCTTTGTTATTTGTAATTCATTTTTAGTGTATGTGTGGTGTTAAAACTATTATTTGTGCCTCTTACACGGGTTTTGGTTTTCTGCAACCTTGTAGCTTCCTCAAGCAAAGGAGATTCTGTAGTTCAGGATGCTATGAGACGGGAACCTCGGGCTTGCAACTTTGTAACAAGAGATGTTAGTAGGGATGATGTTCCCTCTTCCTCAAGTGAGGGAAGAGATGTTAGAAGGGATGATGTTCCAGCTTCCTCAAGTGAGGGAAGAGATGTTAGGAGGGATGGTATTCTAGCTTCCTCAAGCGAGAGAATAGTGAACTGTGGCCTTGCTGCCATGTCTGGGGATTCTCCAACTAGCTTAGAGATTGCTACCTCACCATTGGGAGAGGTGAAGATTTCTTTGACCTGCGATTCTTTGCTCAGAAGGCCAAATTTTCATATGCCTAGCCAGGATGAACTTCTGAAATCAGTGCAGGAGAAATGTCTCCGATCATATAAAATCGTTGATCCTAATTTTTCTGTCATGCGAATGCTGAAAGATATGTGTGAGTGCTTCTTGGAACTGGCAACTGATTCCTCTCATGAATCGCAGGAACAGTTATTCAATGTAACACCAGCACTTGATCTATTGAAGAAATCTACTGCTCATAGTAGTCTGCATGCTCCGGGTTTCAAAGAGAATAATGGAATAGCTGATATTAATCGTTATCTTGGGGGGGCCAAATTTCCAGTTCCGATGCCACTACAAACTTTGTGTCATATGAAGGCCACACCATCTAGTAAAGAAGGTACTGCCAATGGTATTGGAGAAATTGACGAAGGAAATGACTTAATAGACCATCAGATGAATAGTTTGGTTATTGTTCCACAATGTCAACTGACTCCTGAAGATTTCAGATCTCTGTATACATTCAGCGACATCACTAAGGGGGAAGAAAAAATCCAAATCCCATGGTTGAATGAAATTAACAGTGAATGTCCACTTCCTTTTTATTATATACCTCAAAACCTGATATTTCAGAATGCTTGTGTGAGGTTCTCTCTTTCGCAGATTAGAACTGAAGAATGTTGTTCTACCTGTATTGGTGATTGTCTGATTTCACCTTCACCCTGTGCTTGCACTGGAGAAACTGGGCAATATGCGTACACACCTGAAGGGCTTGTAAAAGAGGATTTCTTGGAAGAATGTATTTCTATGACCCGTAATCCTCAACAACAAAGTCTTTTCTATTGTGAAGATTGTCCACTCGAAAGATGGAAAAATGAGGAGATGATGGAACTTTGCAAGGGCCACTTAAAGAGGAAATATATAAAAGAATGTTGGTTCAAATGTGGCTGTCATAAACAATGTGGCAATCGAGTTGTACAGCGTGGGACTAATTGCAAATTGCAGGTATATATCTTCAGAGTTATTATATGATTAGGTTTTAAATAGGATACCATACTGCCTCTTCTAATGTTTGATCTTTCCTTCCGAATAACTTTCCACGTCAGGTTCTTTAAATATTTGCTGATAAGCATCCTCTGTAGAATCTGGTTTGATGTCCTTTTTTTCCTCTGCTGTTTCACTACGTACCTCAGGTCTTCTTTACTCCTGAAGGAAAGGGATGGGGTGTGAGAACTCTAGAAAAGTTACCAAAAGGTACATTTGTGTGCGAATATGTGGGAGAAATACTAACGAGCAAGGAATTGTATGAGCGGAAAATGCAAATGGTAAGAAATACAGCCACAGAGTCACACACTTATCCAGTTATATTGGATTCATATTGGTGGTTAAAAGGAGTAATGAAGGATGAAGAAGCTCTATGTTTGGATTCGACATTTCATGGAAATGTTGCTAGGTTTATCAATCACAGGTAATGTTGTTAAAATTAATGCACACAGCTTGGAGCTTGCTTGATGGAGTACTTTAATTTGCATTTATTCCCATGATTTATATATTCTCTAATGTAGATGAAACTAACTGTAGCATTTAAAGGAGCACTCGTGTTGTTTAATAATGAGGCAACCACTTATGATGAATTTATTTCTGTGTTGCTAGATGCCTTGATGCAAATTTGATTGAAATTCCAGTCAAGATTGAAACCCCAGATCATCACTATTACCATGTACAAGTCCTATTTCATTAGCTTTCTATTTATCCTCTTCTTTGGTTATTGGATACAATAGGATCTTTTTTTTCAATTGATAAGATGACTTGATGGAATAACTTCCATGCAGATTGCCTTCTTCACAACAAGAGAAGTAGATGCCTTGGAAGAAGTAACTTGGGTAAGTAACGTAGCATTCAAAAAGTTGAACTTATGTCATCTATTTTTTCCAACATTACTTTTGTTTGCATCTTTTTATAGTGTTCATGATAGTCAAACAAAGTTCGTTAGATGTCTTGTGCTGTATGTAGGCTTGCCTGTCTTGCAATGATCTTATTATTCTGTAGCTTATGTTTATAAATGTTTAGCCTCTTTGAGTTTTAACAATGTACTTCTGGTGAAAATATTGTGCCCTTGTGGGGCCTTTCCTCCAGCATATGTGTAGATAGCCTTTCTTCAACTTTGATAAGGTTGCAAAATTGAGGTGCTTAGGTTTCTTGATCGCTTCTGAGAAATTGATGTTCAATGTATCTGTAGGATTATGGTATTGACTTTGATGATAGTGGTCAGCCTGTTGAGATATTCCAGTGTCAATGTAGCAGCAAGTTCTGCAGAAACATGAGACGTTCTAATAGTAAGTTGATTCTGTGACATTGAGGCCTATTTCTGTACTATGGGCACTTGTACAATTAGTTTCTTTTTAGGAGACTTCTAATTCCTAAAATAAAATTGGATTATTTAGGCATCCGCCTAAAGTTCAACAAAAATTCAAGTCTCATATCTTTTAATCACTTTTAAGTTTACTTGTTGGCTTTGGTCTGTATAGTTGGGGGATTTTATCTGGTTATGGCATTCAAGTAGCTTGATTCCATAATTTCCTGCTGCAGGACCTAAATCAGCAGCGAAATGATGGAATATGTTTGTTGATTTTGTGGAAGTTATATTGCTCCGATAGGCAATATAAACCTTGTGAGTAGATGGGAGTTTTGATTGTTAAAGCCAATAGCCAATGGGAGCTTTTGATACATGATCCATTGATCCCTTGAAGCTGGTGATTTTGTAGTGTGGCACATAACAGCGGTTTTCTGGTTCCACAATTTGTTGTTTCGTATCGGATTGGGGTTGACATGGACGAGTGTGTTTTGCCTTCTTTTTGTGACAACTCGGGGCCAATGTAAATGTTGATCAATTTATATCCAAAACGAAGCTGATTTTTCGTCAGTTTTATATTCCAGGCTCTCCATTTGAACTTTTATCACATCAGTCGTAGAAAGTATTCCAAGGTTGCTTCACGATGGAAGACATAAAGAACGAAAGGAATCGATAAATAATGCAACTATGCAAGCGTTCGCTTTAGATGTGGGTAATTTCATTTTCTAGAGATAATCGATCAACGCGGAAAACAGTGCTACAATTATTATTGAGTGCCGAGATGTTGTTAACGGCCGAAGATGAACTAATTAAAAAATAGTTTTAGGTTTATTTTTATTTTTATTTGTTATATAATAAACATGAATAATAAATTAAACATATTTTACGACAAACTAATTAATAGATCAGTGATTAATTTATAAAATTTTATTTATAAATTAATTTTGTTTATTAAAGTATAAGGTTAAAGACACGAGATTTTGATTTACTTTATAAGTATTGGAAAAAAATTACTTATGACTTAACTTTTTATAAAAAAAACCTTTTGTGATTTTTTTATTAAAATTTTAAAAGTATTGGAAAAAATGATTATGATTTTAAGTTTTTAATGCAAATATTAAAAGATTTAACAATGAGAGGCACATCACAATTAAAAACACGTGAACAAGTGAAAAATTGTTAATGTGATTGATTTATCTCGTTTATGAAAGAAAATATCTTTAGGTATTTAGTGATGATATTGGGCCCAAACTTAGACCATTTTAAGGACTTAGATTCAACCTAAAACTCAAACAGGCTCGAGCTTGAACTTGAGTAACTCAATTGGCAAGCAAGTCTAGATCAATTCTGATTATTTTTTTACAAATTTAAATAAATGTTATTTAAAAAAAATGATGTCATTTTACTTAAGTAATGTCGTTTATACTTTGTTGGACCCCGAATTTTTTTTGAAAGCTAGAATTATTAAATGAGAAATTGTTGGTGATTATTTATGTGTAGAAAAAAAGAGAATTCTTGAATTTGAAATAAAATGGAAAAGATGGTTTAGGTACAAGATGAGTTATATATGAAATGTTGGAAGCTAAAAGTTGAAAAATGTAATTGAAACATATTCATTGAGTATGCTTCGGTGTTTTAGCCATAACTTTTGCTCTAGTTATCCAAATAAGATGATTCTTGATTTGGATTAAACCAAAGAAATAGGGTTGCAAAAGTTCTGATTCAGTCTCTAAGAATTTTAATTTCGGGATAGAAGTTGAGCACAGAATATTATTTCAGCATAAGAACAGCTTGGAAATGTTTTGGATATAACTTCAAATTGCCGAACCAAATTGAATGATTTTGACGTCATTAGAAAAGTGAGACAATGAGGAACATTTTTCTAGAAGGAAGTGCTATCAAATTCCTTCAATTACATGATTAGAAAAAGGTCTTGATTGTTTTGGAAGGAGTTAAGCATGATTTAAATGAATTTTAAGGTCTTGCTAGATTAATTATTTTACTTGGAGTTAATCATTATGTTAATGTTGGTAGGATTTTGAAAGATGGTTCAATTGAAATAAAGTAGTCTTGTAAGAGTATATATGTATGAGGGCATTTTGGGAAGAATACTTAAGCATTAAGGTTATAAGGCTTTGAAGGAAGGGCAAAGTGGTCATTGTACAATCATTAATGGCAAAATTGTAATAAGAAGGGTTGTTTGGTTTTTAAGGAAGAAGAAAGAACAAAAATTGGGAGAGAAGAAACTAAGAGAAGAGAGAAGAAGAGAGAGTTCGATGGAGAAGAGGAGAAAAGAAAGAAAGCCATGTTAGGTTTTGATTTTTCTTGGTTTCAAGAGGGATTTTGGAGTTTTATTTAAGAAGAAAAAAGGAAGAGGAGGATGAGAGCTTCCATTAGAGCCAACAAACTCTTGGTGAAGATTCAAGGTAAGTTTGATTTTAATATTTTGGATTTTTCGAAAGGGTTTTGGTTCATATAGCTTAAGAAATGTATGAGTTTAATAATTCTAGGATCAATTTTAGTGAATATGTCTTATGGGTTTCTCAATTGGAATGCCTATTGATTTGTGGATTTTTGTCAACGTTAAAAAAATCAAGAGAGGCAAAAGGAGTAAGGGTAGAAGCTTTTTGAGCAAGGATATTAAGGTGGGTACATGTTTATAATAAAGTAAATAAGACACTTTTGTTTTTCTTTATGAAATTTGCATTAATTGTGTCTTGAATGAATTGAGAAATTGCTACATGTTTGATATGTGAATTTTGGGATGATTTATGAAAATGATTTCTTTTGAAAAGATTGCATGTCTATGAAATCATGTTTTTGAAAATGGTTTTCGAAACATATCAAGTATATGAAATCAAGATTTTTAAAAAGTGCCATTTTGGGCAATAAGTTTTGAAATACATGTTATGTGGGTTTTGGTAGTCCATTCAAGAATGTCACGTGCACGTTGACTAAGTAAAAGGCTTCTTCCGCCTGCCAGCTAGTGGCACGGAGCTCTTTTATGGATTGCGCTCAAGTTTACGACTATACAAGACCATTAAGTGGAATTGTGTAGTTCGACATGTTTATGGATCTACCCAAACCATTCTGATGTGCTTGTGTGCTTATGATATATGAACAAGTTTGATGCATTCATGCTTTGTGGTTTGTAAAATTTGACTACATGATGAAAATTTAAGAAATAAGTGTTTTATGGATTTCAACAAGAATTTCCTATGACAATGAACTTTTGAATGGTTTTGCTTTTTTTTTTTTCCATTATAAGCTCTTACCCACGAGCTTTTTAAGCTCACCCACACTCTTTTTCCCCTATTCGGGTGATGAGTAAGAGACCGAATGAAAGAAAGTTAAGACATCAATTTGAATTTGCATGTTTTGTTTTGTTTTGGAGTAATTTATGTAAGACAAAGTTGTAATTACATTTTGAGCAATTATCATTCAAGTATCTTATGTATGAACGCCACATAAAACAGTATAACAAAAAAAGCATACAAAAAATTCCAGTAAACAATCTCGACAAACATACATTAAATGACATAGTACTTAACACAAACTCGCTAAAAAATTCAAATCAAACTGAAGTATCATTGTTACAAACTTACAAATAAGTTCATATATACATATCAGATACAAGCCCAAAAGTCAACCAAAAAAACTACATTATTTTTAAAACAACAGTCAGAATCCATTAGCCATTGCGGTTGTCTTGTCCCATTCTTTATAAATGTCGGTCAGAACCTACACAGGGCAAATCTACCGTGCTAAGCATATAACTTAGTGAGTAATAACTAAACTATGCATAATTTGACAATTAATCATCCCGAATCAAGTTGTATCACAAGCAGATATTTAAATTCAAAATAGTTGCATAGTTAACAAAATTGAGTATCAAGGAAGGAACAATCCATTCAATTCAAAACATCATTTTGTTTATTTCAAAATCCAACATATATCATAATACACAATCAAATGACTGCTAATTTGTCAACAGAAGCTGGTAACGGGACTTAAATAGAAGATACCATAATTGGTATCAAATCACAGAAGAGACTTATGTCTCAATAACAGAAGACACCAAAGTGTCAATAACAGAAGACACTAAAGTGTCAGACACTGAAGTGTCACAGAAGACTGCAAACCCTTCTAGGCATGCCTATTTACCCACAACTAGGACTCAATAGTTTTAAAGTAAAACAAAGTCATTTCAGACATTTTATGTGCAAAGCAAGTAGTCAATCATATCATATATAAGTAGAACTTCCAATGATATAATCATGAATCAAACGCCTCGGACAATCATTGTCCGGAATTCAGAGCACAATCAATGTAAATCAATTTTAACAAGCGGAGCATAGTAAGGTATAACCATCTAAGATTACTTACCAAAAGCACCCTTACTGTTTATTGCCTCGAAGTCCCGAAAATATTTGGAATCGGTCGCTCTAAGGGTTCCTCTATAACATTTAACACATATACAAATCACTGTTGCATATTTGAAAACATATTCCTTATGCACATGTACTTAAAGAACTAAAATATGCACAATGCATTATTCAATGACAATTTTGGGTATCTTATTGAAATTCTCATCATCAAATCAATCAGATATCAAATCCCTTATTACTATCATTTGGTACTTATAATTTGGACCAAAATAAAACAATATGAAATCAATTTCATAACCTAATTGACCACTTCAGATTTTCTATTAACATGATTTCGGGTCAACTTTGCATAAATAATTTGATAGGGTAAATGACAAAATTAGGCAAAACTTCCTTACGGAAAGTTGTTCTCCAATGTCTTAACTTTATAATGACTCCAAGATCATCCAATTTGATTCAGTATTCAATGAGTTATGCACCAAACACTACAGACTGTACATATTTGAACTTTTAGCTAGCACATGATCATACCCTCTAATTGCAGAACTCATATCTTTCAGATTAGATATCCAAAAATTACAAAATTTATACCAATTTAAAGCTAAGACAATAATCTACAACTTTGGTGAAAACAACGCAACCTAATTCGGCCCACATCAATACAGTTTATTCAATCACCATAGGACACGATTTTTGTCCCTAACAGTGCTTCAACTTAAGCTACAACTCATTTACATGCCAATTTTGAACATTTTACAGACAGAATTAAAATTCGACCTCTTCACAAAAGTTGTAGAAATATGTATCTAGTGTAATATGAATAAAAAACGAAGTCATTCAGAAATCTATAGCTCAAGTTATCATTAGAAAACTGAGGCATGACCATTAAAATTTCCAGTTCATAACATTCCAGCAGACTTCCACACTTTCATCCTTTTAATCACTTTCAAATAAATTCAGATAACTCTAAATTTTTATGGAGAGAAAGAAAAATGTCTTAGGAATCTATTGGTCTAAGTTTCAAGTCATTTGGAGTTCGAAAGAAAAAGTTATAAGCAAAAGACTCAAGGCTGTTCAATGAAATACTCTGTTCATAAACTTATACAAGCAATCACCGCCTTGTACTGTAGCATCACGTTTTTTGCACGTAATTGTCCACATTTTTGCAGCAACTCTCTGCCATCTTCTTCCTCTCCTCTACTTAATTTCTCATCACAAGGTTATACCCTTACATTTACTCCTTTTTTTGCAACTTATCTTATGTTAAAACAACTCAAAATCCAACATTAGTCATAAACACTAAAATCAGAAAGTTTTCAATACTATTCATCATCTTCAACCTTTGTTTACACACTTTCTGCACTCTCTCTTTCCACTTACCCCATCATCCCTAATGTATACTCTTTGCATTTCTACTTCAACTTACTTTAAAACAACCCAAGATTCAAGATTTATTACAAAACACCAAAACCAAAACTCATGTACGAATTTTTTGCTCTCTCTCTCTCTCTACTGTAATTTTTTTCCAAGTATATTCTCACACCAATCAACTCAAATATTCACTCAAACATTTGTTCTAACTCATTTTTAGCTCCTCAACGTAGACACAATACAAAAATCCAAGACTCACGCTTAACCATCAAACTTCTTTTATACTGATAAATAACAAACACAATGTAAGCATGGAACATTCGGTTTTCTCAAAACCAAGATAGAGTGTATACATATTTTCCAATCTAGAGTCCATTCAACACAGTATTAAACAATTCCTAATTCTAAAATCAATCGTCTAATTTATTTAACACCGAAACCCAACTTCACAACTCCATGCATGCATATAAATCTTTACACCAGAAACTAAACATTAGCAAAACTACTTACTGGGTAAATTTCTAAAGAGTCACTCAATAACACAAAGGCAACTTCAGTAGTTATTTGATGAAGAGAATAGTGAAGAGAATTCGGTGAAGAATATAAACTATAGTGCTCTTTTCCTAATCCCTGTATAAGCCACTCGTAAACACAAGTCGCTTGTAGGCTTGCATGTTTTACACTTGCCATCACACAAGCATACCATTTGACATAATTTAACTAGTATTTTTTATTTTATTCTTTTCTTAATCTAAAAATACCCCAAAATTTTCAGAAAAAATTTCCTAAATTTTCAAAAAATACTAAAATATTATTAATAGTCTCCAAATAAAATTTTTAGCTAGAATAATTCGCCAAAATTTTCAAAATATCCAAAATATACCAATTTTTTTAAATTTCTAAAATTCACCAAAAATTTCGAAGTAATAATATGACTCTTCAAATAAATTTTCAACTAAAAAATAACTCATCAAAAATTTCTAAAATACTCGAAATGTACAAAAATTGTCAAATCACATTTAATACATTCCAAATAAATCCATAATTTCCATTTACAAACTAATTTACCCGAAAAATGTCATGAATGCATGTACAATTATTATATGAGTCCAAAATGCTTAAGCACAAATAAGCAAATATTAAAATATGCAAAGCATAAAATGTACCTAATTTCCTTAATATCCATCCTAACCCCTAATATGGGGCGTTACAATAAACTTTGTACCCGGGGCTGCTATTCTAAACTGATAAGCCTATAGGAGTAACCTTGAGGAAACAGAGGAACTATAAAGGGAGGTAGAGGACTTATAAGCAAAGCATATGTGAGGGAAAGCATGAGCCTATGTGTTGTACCTATTTTGATCATGCTCAAGAAAGATGAAAATTGGAGGATGTGCGTTGATTGCAGAGCCATTAATAACATAACAGTAAAGTATTGACATCCTATTCCAAAGTTAGATGATATGCTAGACGAGCTTTATGGGGTTAAAATTTTTAACAAAATACATTTAAAAAGTGACTATCATCAAATTAGGATAAGAGAAGGGGATGAATGGAAAACGACATTCAAAACAAAATATGGCTTATATGAGTGGTTAGTTATGTCGTTTGGTTTATCAATGCACCTAGTACTTTCATACAGTTAATGATTCATGTCTTACGTAACTTCATTGGTAAATTTGTGGTGGTATATTTTGACAACATTCTTATTTATAGTACATTCTTAGAGGTTCACAATGGACATTTGAAAGAGGTGCTGAATGTACTTAGAAAGGAAAAACTTTACGTTAATATTCAAAAATGTCATTTTTGCATGGATAAAGTTATTTTCCTTGGATTTGTTGTGAGTCATAATGGAGTGGAGGTGGATGAGGAAAAGGTAAGAGCGATTAAGAAATGGCCCACACCTAAAAGCATCACAGAGGTAAGCAGTTTTCATAGGATGGCTAGTTTTTATCGCAGGTTTGTTAAAGATTTTAACACACTAGCTACTCCTATAACTTAAGTAATTAAGAAAAATGTAGGATTTAAGTGGGACAAGGTGCAAGAAATAGCTTTTAATTTGATCAAAGAAAAATTGTGCTATGCACCTATTCTAGCATTACCTGATTTTTCTAGGACTTTTGAAATTGAATGTGATGCTTCGGGAATAGGTATTTGTGTTGTTTTAATTAGGATAGGAGACCCATTGTGTACTTCAGTGAGAAATTCAACAAGGCACCACTCAATTATCTTACCTACAATAAAGAACTCTATGCCCTCATTAGAGCATTGGCGACATAATAACACTATTTATGGCTAAAGGAGTTCGTGATTCACACTGATCACAAGATATTAAAAGCACCTAAAGGGGTAAGGCAAGTTGAATAAAAGACATGCCAACTGGATTGAATTCATCAAATCCTTTTCATATGTAATCAAATACAAACATGGTAAGGAGAATGTGGTAGCAGATGCCCTATCTCGTAGGTATGCTTTAATTACCACTTTAAGCGCCAAATTTTTTGGATTTGATTTTGTTAAAGAATCGTATAAGAAGGATCCTAATTTTTCTGATATATTTATTGCATGTGAGAAGGGGATAATCAATTTTATAGTATGGATGGCTACTTGTTTAGAGAAAATAAGTTGTGTATATTCATTTGTTCGATTAGGGAATTATTGGTTAAGGAAGCCCATGGGGGTGGTTTAATGGGACACTTTGAGGTATAAAAGACTTTAGGTGTGCTTATAGAAAATTTTTATTGGCCTAGGATGAGATGTTATGTGAAAAAATTTTGTGCAAATTGTGTCACTTGTAAGAAGGCTAAGTCTAAAGGGTTAGCCCAGGGTTTGTACACACCTTTACCCGTACCAAATAAACCTTGGATAGATATTTCTATGGAATTTTTACTAGGTTTACCTAAAATAATCAAGGGGAAATATTATATTTTTGTGGTAGTCGATCGGTTTAGTAAAATGACGCATTTTATTCCTTATAGTAAAACTAATGATGCAACCCACGTAGCATATTTGTTCTTTAGGGAAGTAGTACATCTTCATGGGATTCCTAAGACTATCATGTCAAATTGAGATGATAAATTTCTTAGTCATTTTTGGAAGGTCTTATAGGGGGAACTTGGGAACTAAATTACTATTTTCTACCACATGTCACCCCCAAATTGACGGTCAAACTGAGGTAGTTAACTGTACTTTATCTCAATTACTTCGTTCCATTGTAAAGAAAAATCTTAAGAGTTGGGAAGAGTGTTTACCTCTTGTTGAATTAGCATATAAACTGTACATTCGTCTACTGGTTATTCACCTTTTAAAATTGTATATGGTTTTAATCCTTTGTCCCCATTGAAGTTAATGTCTTTTCCTGTTGATGAAAGGACTAGTTTAGATGGCAAGAGGAAGGCAGAATTAGTAAGGACACTTCATGAGAAAGTGAAAGCTCAAATTGAGAAGAAGAATGAACAATATACTAGCCAGGCCAACAAGGGATGACGTAAAGTTATCTTTGAACTAGGTGATTGGGTGTGGCTCCATGTGCGTAAAGAGAGGTTCCTAAAGCAGAGGCAAAATAAACTGCAACCACCAGGGGATGGACCATTTCAAGTCATTGAAAAGATCAATGACAACGCAAACAAAATAGAGCTCCCAGGTAAGTACAATGTAATCAGCCACTTTCAGTGTTAGTGATTTATCTCCTTTCGACGCAGGTGTTGATTCATGGACGAATCCTCTTGACGAAGGAGGGGATGATACGAACAAAGCCAAAATAAGGCAACGGAACCCTCTGCATGTGCTAGTTAGACCAATAACCTGAGCTCATGCTAAAAGAATTAAGGAGTCGATGGCGGGATTGATTCAAGAGATTCAAATGAAGAGTTCGAGTATCGAACCGGAGGAGGAGGCGTCCCATTACGTCATTTGGACCATTATAGCAAGTGTGGACTAAGCGTGGGAATAAATTTAGCACAGAGTCGAGCTTTAAAGGAAATTATCCCAAATATTGCTCTTTGAATTAATCTTCCTATTTAATCTTTAGACCATGTTCTTAATTAATTTAGATATTTTACCTTGTGTAGCTAGGCATACTCCTATACTATAAATAACTTTTTTCCATTGTAAGGAAGACACTTCTCTTTTGATTAATTGAAAACAATTCTCTTATGAGTTTGTGAATCCATCGCTCTCAAATATTACATTCAATTTTTGAACACTTCCGAACTTATCGAAGGCATGATCATCCTTCGTGGTGTTTAACTCTCGAGGTTTCTTCAAATCACATCTTTTCAGGTCTAAGGTTTCATATACCTTAGGTTCTCAAGATGTGTTTGTTGGGTCTTATAGATTTCTAATCTATCTACTGGTTGTTAGCTTTTTTGGGGATATTATCCATTTATTTTTTTTCCGTGTCAACCTCTCTACTAGTTAAAGGTAAGATTGCATACTACTAGACCTCCCCAGACCCTGCGTATCAGCAGGATTCATACTAAGTGTTGTTGTTACTTGATAATACTATTGGGGTCAAATAATATTAGTGGGTTCAGAAAGGGGTTTACATCTTCTTATTATTAATGTTACCTTACACTTCTTCATTCTTGCAAACACAGTTTCTAAATTTGTTAGACATTATTGGAAAAGAATAGATCTTTTTCTGGGTCTTAATTTTGGGATCTCATTTCTATTAGTAGCTTAGATTTGGTCAGGTTTGGTCAATTTTCAATCCTCTTCCAAATTTTTTCTCATATAGCTTTTGGAAAACTTTGTGCTTTGCTTTCTTCTTTTGTAGATTTGAAGTGCGCCCCACAATGAAGGAATTTTTTGTGAATGGTGCTAACTATAACGAGAATATACAAAGCTGGTGTGTGGCATCTTAAATAGATCAAATCAATTTTCTTGTTTCCCTTCTCTTGTTATTTGGTTTCTCCTAAAATTTTCTTCTCTGTTGGATATACATGTGATTGGTTCCAGATTGTGTTTGCTCATGGTTGATCCGTTACTCAGTCTTTATCAATTCGTTAAAAGTTTTAAACTCTTTTTTGTTTATAGTTTTAAATATTTTGTTTATTCTTTTCTAATTGTACAGTACTGTGTTTTAGCATTATGTAGAAGACTAGTTGCTTGGACCATCTAATTTTGATTCACTTTTTGTCATGTATACTTGTGATTTTTACTTTTATTTATTGCGGTGCCCATTTTGGGATTTAATAATAATCATTGTTCCCTTTTCTCAAGGAATATTGGATTCATTTAGGGACTTATTAGGCTTGTGTTTTATAGTTTGAGTTAGGTATTAGGGTAGGAGTGGTGGCTTTAACTACTAATGATAAAGCAAAGGCTAATCATTTGGTAAGTTTTAGGTAGAGAAGAATATCCAGAAGAAGATATTTCCAGATTAGGAATATGTTTTTTAAATGTCGAGGCTCTTATATGGAAGTCTTTGGAATTAGTGTAGATTTTAGACAAATATAAGATTCATATAACGTACATCTAAGAGACAAAGTGGACAAGGGCTAAAGCAAAAGAGATTAATGGGATTGTTTGGTAATCATGGTGTTTGGGTCAACAAAATGGGGTAGGTATTTTGGTCATCAAGGAACTTATACATCATGTTAGGAAGGGTAAAAAGGACTAATAATAGGATTATGTCTTTAAAGATTATGGTGAAAGGTGTTGTTTTTAATGTAGTGTGTGCTTATGCACCTCAAATAGGGTTAGACGAATAACTAAAGCGTTAATTCTGAAAAGAGCTAGATGAGACGATTCAGTAGATCACCCTTGATGAGAGATTTATTCTAGGAAGAGACTTTAATGGTCATATAAGGGCAACTCGGATAGGTATCCGTGGCCTCATGGAGGTTTAAGGTGTGGTGACAAGAATGATGTTGGAACTACTTTATTAAATCTCATTGTAACATTTGAGTTAGTAACAATAAACTCTTTTTTCAAGAAAAACAAGGAATACCTGGTGGCTTTTAATAATAGAATCACGAAAACTCAAATTAACTACTTCCTTGTGAGGCAGAGCAATCAACCTAATTGCAAGGCTTGCATGATAATACCTAACACGTGCTTATTAAATCAGCATAAAGTGTTAGTTTTAGATCTTATAATTAAGGGTTAGAGGAAGAAAATAAGTTATAGGAGGTGTAAGAGTCAAATGATGGATTCTGAAAGGGGATACGGTGGCATAACTTAAGGATAAAGTCATATATGGAGAAGAATGAAAATTGGAAGGAGATATTAACCAAATATGGAAGAGAGTAGCAACTCTTTTAAGGAATACAACTAAATAGATCTTGGGTGTTTCTAAAGGGCCTAGGGGTCGTAAGATGGAGTCTTGGTGGTTGAATGAAGATGTACAAGAAAAGGCTAAGATTAAGAAGCAAGCATGTAGAGCTCTATTGAATAGCACCATAGAGATAAAGAGAGTAGTTAATAAAGAAAGTTACAAACTAATAAAGAAAGAGGCAAAAAAAGATAATCTCATAAGCTAAAAATAGAGCTTACAAGAAATTATACCAACAATTAGAAACTAAAGATGGAGAAAAGGATATTTTTAAGTTGGTGAGAGCTAGGAAACAAAAAGCAAGAGAATTAGATGAAATTCGTTATATAAAAAATGAAGCAGGGAAGATGCTCATGGATGGAAATGATATCAATAGAAGATGACTGAGGTGCTTTATAGTATTTTTAATAAAGATATAGAAGACAACAATACTTTAGGTGATCTTGGCATGTCTGGGAGATATCATAACTTTAATTGTTACCAACAGATTATAAGGGAAGAAGATGAAGAGTGGAAGAGTAGTAGGGTCTGACAAGATACCTACAAAGGTATAAAAGAGCCTAGGCAAAGAGGGTCTTACTTGGCTAGCCAAACTTTTTAATGTGATCCTTAAGTCTACCAAAATGTCAGATGTGTGGAGACATAGTATGTGTTAATTACTCTATACAAGAACAAATAGGACATTCAAAGTTGTAACAATTATGGAGGCATCGAACTATTTAGTGCACCATGAAGTTATGAGAAAAGGTGATTGAGAAAACAGTGTGGAAGGGTGCTCCTATCTCATCGAACCATTTGGGCTTCATGTAAAAAAGGTCCATGATAGAAACTTTACATCTCCTTAGAAGATTAATGGAATATTACAGAGAAAGATAATGTAACCTACACATGATTTTTACTGATTTAAAGAAGACATATGACAAGGTACTAAGGGAAATCATATGGAGGTATTTAGAAATTAAGGGAGTTCTTATGACCTATATACGAGATATTAGGAATATATCTCGTATTCATAATACTAGAGTAAGGAAGATAGAAGGAAATACAAAGCATTTTTCTATCAATATTGGGAAACACTAAGGCTTCTAATTGAGCCCTTTTTTGTTTATAGTAGTGATGGATGAGCTCACCAAGAATATTCAAGGGGATGTGCATCAACGTATGTTGTTGCTAATAACATTATTTTAGAAGACGAGGCAAAAGAGGGTGTCAATGTTAAGCTAGAACTTTTGAGGGATACATTAGAGTCGAAACGCTTTAAATTGAGCAAGACTAAAACTAAGTACTTAAAGTGTAACTTTTTGGGCCATAGTGTAGCTTCCGATGTGGAGGTAATTATCAGTTCAGAAGTTATACCACAGAAAGAGTGTTTAAGTATTTAGAATCTATCATCCAAAGCAATGGAGAGATCGATGAGGACATAGTTCACTGTATCAGATTAGGGTGGTTAAAATGGAGAAGTGTATTAGGAGTTTTATGTGACAAGAAGATACCACTCAAGCTAAAAAAATAAATTATATCATTTAATGATCTCTTACCACATTTAATTTGTCTTTTACCATTATATTCTTGACTTTAGCTCTTCTATTACGGTTACACATTCAGCGAAGCATTCTCATCTTCGCCATCATTAGCTTATGATTATACACCTGTTTTTAGCTTGAGCGATATCTTCTTGTCACATAAAATAGGTGTATAATCATAAGCTAATGATGGCGAAGATGAGAATGCTTCACTGAATGTGTAACCTTAACAAAAGAGCTAAGGTCAAGAATATAATGGTAAGAGACAAATTGAATGTGGCTAATATTGATGAAAAATTAATAGAGCCAAGATTTAGGTAGTTTAGATATGTTAAGAGGAGACATTCTGACGCTCTAGTGAGAAGATGAGAGAAAAATGAACTTAGAGATAGTACGAAGAAAAAAGGAAGGCCTAGGAAGAATTGGGGGGATTAAGAATGATATAACTTTGTTGAAGCTTAAAGATGACTTGACCCTTAATAAAAAAACTTTGGTGTACTAGGATAAGAATAAATGATCTCACATAGAGAGGTCTCTCTCATTCTCTTAGGTCTTTTAAGCATTTTCTTTTAAGTCTTATGTTTTGTATTTAGCGAAAATTTTTAATACATAGTACTTTCCTCCTAGTTATTTAAGCTAAACATTTTCTTACTTAGCTTAAATATTTGCTTGTAATAACTTTGTTTGATTTATTTTTGTATTTTTCTTCTTTCTTGTTTATGTATGTATTTACCTATTTTATCTTTTATTTTTACTTTTTACCTTTAGAAACAACCTCTTAACCAGCTAGGGATAAGAATACATACTTCTAACCTCTCCAAACCACACGTATCAGTGGAACTTTCACTAAATAGTTGTTATTGTACTCTGATTTTATTATTTGACTTGATATAACTCATTGAATTCCCTTATAAATAGACAACTATAACATCTTGTTCCTATACAAAGGGTTAGAACCCAAAAATATGGTACATGTGAGATGTTATGTGCTTAATTATTGATATATTTAATCAATTACACTTAGCGATTAATAATATGAAAATGCTTAAGATACTCACTTTAATTCATATATTATTTTAGTTACAATTTGGAGAAAAAATTAAAGTGAGTCGAAAGCACCACATATGGGTCATTTTTTGAAGATTTTTTTTGCTTGTCTTCATGGAGCAAGAAGAAGAAAAAAAAGAAGACAAGAAAAATGAAGTACAAACGACAACAAAAGAATGAAATAAGAGAACAAAACGCAGCACAATAGAAGACGTACATTAGACGCATGCAGCAGGCGTGCTCATGCGTTGGCGTAAAACGTTGCGTCCCAGGAGCAACATTTCAAAACAGCGTGGGAGGTTTTAATTGAAGGGGAGCGCAGCAATAAATAAAGCGTAGGCAAGAAGTGAGTAGCGGCATAGACGAGGAGGCGTGACCCAAGAGAGACGCAGCTAGGGTGTAGGCATACGACTGCTGCGGCTTGTTGGTTTAGGCGTGGAGAAGCCTGCGAGATGAGGAGACAAGCGGGAGGGCATAAGGATTTAAGAGAGCTGCAATTTAAATTGTCCCATCAAGGGAATAGTGAGCAGACAGTGAAGGCATTGGAGGCGTGAAGAGAGGCATAGTGAGAAGGAGTGGAGGCATAGTAATTAAGAGATATTTTATTAGGGATTAAGATGGGGGCTAAAGCAATTTTTTGGGAAAGATCCATGAAAGGTTAGGCATCCCGATGCTGGCTCGGAGGTGACGTCGATGCCAACGACCCGATTTAAGTATTTTTGTATTATTTTGTTGTTTCTTTCTCTCATTAGGAATTGATTGTGTTATCCTATATTAATTGATTTGGGTATTGTGCATGAATAATCAGATTTTTGTTATTGTTCAGTTATTTGTGTATGAACCTGCTGGGTATTGTGAATTAATGACTTTAATGTGTTCATTGAATTGTTAATTTCAAAACCATTGCTAGAATTTCAACATAATTCATAATTGTTTTGTTGAAATTCATCTGTAGCCACTAATGATTCGTAATCATTAGGGATGACATGACCTAGGTTAAATGACGCATTGTATGTGGTTGTTTCCTTGATTAATCGGTTTTCCTAATTCGTAATGCTACCATCTAATTAAATCTAGAGACAGTATCCTAGGTTATTCGATGGTTAGGTTTAATTAATAATTGTATCATGATTAAATAAAACCTAAGGGAAAACTCGATTTAATTGTTAATCCACGATTAATAATTGCTAGGAGAGGTCAAAGAACAAAAAATTAATAAAATATGCTTGATTAAGGTATAGGCCGAGATTGAACCAAAGAACCGAGTCCCTACCGAATTCTCCACTTTTTATCATTTTTTACATGTTTTCTTTAATTTGTTTTTATTAGTTAGTTTTATTCTATTTTCTTCTTTCAAAATCCAAAACCCCCCATTACGTGTAAATACCGGTTAATTTCATTTCATAAACTTTACACACACTCTTTGTGGGATCGACCTAGACGTGCCACTACTATAGTAGTAGGTTTAGTTATTTTATTTTAACTAGTGTAACAACGCGCAGTCAAGCTTTATAGACAAGTTTATAGGGGAACTTCTCAATATATTCTGACCATCTAGCATGCATCTTGGTCCTCAACTGCTTTTGACTCCCCAAATACTTCAATGCTTGGTGATCAGTATAAAAAATAAACTCCTTTTTAATTAAGTAGTGCTCTTATGTCTTCAAAGCTCTCATAATGGCGTAGAACTCCTTATCATAAGTAGCCCATTTTTCCCTTGCCTCGCTTAATTTCTCATTGAAGTATGCCATAGGCCTTTTCTCTTGGGATAATACTAACTCAATACCTATCCTACTTGCATCACACTCCACTTCAAATAACTTTTCAAAGTCTGGTAAGGCTAAAACCGGTGTTGTACACAGTTTCTTCTTGATAAGGGCGAAACATTGTTCTTGCTCTTCTTCCCATCTAAACTTCCCTTTCTTCAGACAATTCGTAATAGCAGCTACAATGTTGCTGAAATTCTTAATAAACCTCTTATAGAATGTAGCTAAATCGTGAAAATGTCTCACATCTCTAACGGTTCTCGGTATAGGCCAATTGCTAATGGCCTTTACCTTATCTTCATCCAATCGAATGCCATATTTTTCCACAACATATCCGAGGAATAGCAAATTCTCCAACATAAATAGGCATTTCTTCAAGTTGGCATATAATTGATTTTCTCTTAAGGCTTCGACTATATGCCTTAAATGTCCCACATGCTCTTCAATAGATCTACTACAGATAAGAATATCATTTAAACTAAACAACCACAAACTTACCGATGAAAGGTCGCAACACGTGGTTCATAAGACTCATAAAAGTGCTAGGTCTGTTGGATAATCCAAAAGGCTTGACCAACCACTCATATAAGCCATCCCTTGTCTTGAAGGTTGTCTTCCACTCATCTCCATGCCTTATTCATATTTAATGGTATCCACTCCGAAGATCAATTTTAGAGAAAATAATGGCTCCAGTCAGCTGATCCAACATACCATCAAGTTTTGGAATAGGAAATTTATAGTCAATAGTGATTTTGTTGATCGCTCTACTGTTAACGCACATCCTCCAACTCCCATCCTTCTTTGGTGTAAGTAATGCTGACACTGCACATAGACACATAAGTAATGCTGATACTGCACATAGACTCATACTCTCCCAAATATCGCCTTAACTTATCAACTCCTCTACTTTCTCCCTTAGAATCTCATTCTCTTTTGGGCTCATCCTGTAATGACGCAGATTAGGCAAGCTGGCTCCTGGAACTAAGTTAATAAGGTGCTGGATATCACGTATAAGCGGTAATCCCTCTAGTTGATCCTCTAGAGTCACATCTGCAAACTCATCCAATATAGATTGCACTTTTTAAGGTACCATAGGCTTAGACTTGCTTTCTATTAGCTCTTCCCTTTAACCATTAACAAATGTGTCTGTTTTATTTCCTTTATCTTACTAATAAATTTGTCTCGATTATTCTCTACCTATAACAAAGGCTTTTGGATCTTTCTTTGAGTCTCCACACCACTGATAGGTATTAAAGTATACTTTACGCCATCTTTTCCAAAATGGTATGTATTTTTCCTTCCCGAACGCATCACATCTACATCACACTGCCATGATCTTCCTAATAGGATTTGACATGCATCCATCTCTACTACGTCACAATAGAGCCCATCCTAATACTTTCCAACAGAGAAAGTCACTTTACATTGTTCTTTAACCATAATCTGTCCAACCTCCTTGATCCACTAAATGCTATAAGGAGCTAGATGTGACTCGGTAGTCAACTTTAACTTCTTCATAGTAGCTGCGCTTATAAAATTTTTCTGACTTCCTCCATCAATGATCAACTCACACAAATTCCCTAGCACCAAACACCTTGTACGAAAGAGTTTATAACTTTGCAAATCACCATGCTCCTTGTGGGATATCATCAGTCTTCTGACGACACACACATACGTCTCCTCTTCCTTTTCTCCCTGTTGTTCCCAACCATCATGTTAGGGCTTGTACACTTCCTCTTCATCATCATCATCTTCTTGTTCCACCACGTTTACTGCTCTCCTTTTTGGACACTCATTAGATTTGTGTCCTGGTTCGATGCATCTGTAACACTTTGATGAAGCTAGTTTAGTATATGGATTAACGGGTTTGGAAGTTTTTGGAGCTACTTTGTTTGAGCTTTTGCCATTATTGGTTCCCTTGCTAACACTACTCTTTGTAGGGGTTACAATAACCACCTCCTTTCCTTTATCGCCTAGACTCTTCTCATCTATATAGCGCTTAAACTCCCGTTGTTTCTCATTCAGTATAAATTTCAGCTTTCATAGCTAAATTTCTTGCATCTTGCACTGTAATCACCATCTGGATTCCTATCTTTTCCCTTATATTCAATCTCAACCCTCTTAAGTAGCATGAGGCTAGTTGAGGTTGAGATTCAGACAACTGGTTGCAAGCTACCAACCTCAAAAACTCTGTTGTATATTCATGGACACTACAAATACCTTGATGACACTGCTAATACGTGTCAAAAATATACTGCTTATGATCTGGTGGTAAGATTCTCCCTCTAAGCAACTGCTTCATCCTCCTCTATGAAGAAACCAGATTTTGCCCTTCTCTCCTTCTTGACTCCTACAACTGCTCTCACCATACGGAAGCTCCCCCTTTAGACGGTAGGCCACCAACTTCACTTTCCTATCCTCTAAAATCTCCGTATAATCAAAGAATCTCTCTACCTCTATTAACCAATCAAGAAAGCCTTTAATATCCAGATCTCTGCTAAAATATGGGATATCTACCTTAAGTTTATATTTATAGTCTCCTCTTTGTCTTGGCTGGATGACTTCTTCCTCATCACTGGAACTATTTTCATGATTCCATGACACGGGATTTTGAATCCAAGGATGCCTCGCAAGGTCACCTTCCCTAACAACTAGTTCCACAATTCTTCTTATGTTGTCTCCTCATAACAACACTTGAAACTGGTCCTGAATCAACGCCAGTTGTCGTTCTATATTGCGAATTGACTCCCAAACTTTGAGTAACCCACAAACATCATTGTTGGTGTTGGCCATTGTCAGACGAACAAACCTTGGGTTTTCAAGGCTCTAACACTAGACACAGCACAGAAGTGTAGTACTCTAACTAAGAGTATAGAAAATGCAGATCTAATCTAAGATTTACAAAGAACTCAAAATGTAGATGAAAACCTTAAGAGAAATAGAGTATTTTGATTGAAAATAGGTAAAACATCCTTTTGCAATACAATAAAGAAGTATTTATATGAGTTATAATGACCTAGAACCTAATAACAAGGATAAAAACGTCCTTGTAGTCCTAATAAAAGTAAAACACAATAAATAAATAAATAAATTTTCTAATCCAAAGCTTCGCGTCAAACTTCACTTTATTAATATAATTATTTTCCCTTTTTAAAAAAATTCTAGGACTGTGTCTGCGTTCTCAAATTGGAGACTCACTGTGCTAAAGAAACATTTCTCTTCCTGGAATTGTTCTAATGCATTTGTCGCAAAATGATTAAGGTGATTACAAGCTAAACCTCGCTGATTGTGAGTAATTACGAAAAATCGCGGTAATGTTCCGAAATGCATAAAGAGACATTGTATCCGTTCATCCGAAGCAACCTGAATCTCATGGTAAGGCAATTGATGTTTCAGAATATCTCTTTACTGCTCTGCATCCAACATCTTTAAGACCAAACAAAAATGGCGGGTTAGTTTAATGGAGGAAAAGAAGCAGAGAAGAGAAATAATAAAAAGGGCAAAGAATAGTACATGTAAATATGATTTATTGCATTTTGGATCTCTTTATGGAAAAATCGGTCTATAACTAGCTTTTGAAGATTGTCAATAGTACAAAGTTTTTTATGAAGAAATAAAGCAGAAATTTATTACTAAAGAATGGGAGTGCAAAACACAATGTTTATAAGGGACAACCCTTCCACATGAGAAAACTTAAAAATATAACTCTACTCTGAATAAAAAGCTAGAGAATCTTGAAAGCTAAGTATAATAAGTTGATTTTCAAGTTGTGCCTACCACTTTTATAAGTTTACAAATGCTTGCCATAGTGTCAGAAATAAGGGTTGGGATAGGTTTTTTCTTAGAGTTGAAGCACCAAACATTTTGCTCCTTCTATATGGATTTTACTGTTATGCATACTGCAGCTAAATGGGTAAGCTTAGGGAGATTTCTTTGAGATGAGAGCCAATGAATAACATGAGGGAGCGTGATTTCTCAGGAGGGCCATGTGCAGTATACTTTAATGGCTTCCCATATATGATTGGTCACTTCACACATGAAAAATAAATGATCTTTTGTTTCCTTTACTATTGAACAAAAAGGACAGGAAGTGTTAATGCTTAAAATTTTAAGAGGATCAGCTGTGTTGAGTCTATTTTGTATAGCAAGCCATAAGAGAAAGGAAGTTTTAGGAGGGATACTCTTATGCCAAATGATTTGATGCCATTCCATTATTGATTTCTTCATCCTAAGGAGGTCTCTCACAATGCGATTTGAAAGAAGTTGAGTAGATCAATTGTGCCATAAGAAGGTATCTTGTTGAAGAGAATGGGGAGAGTAAAGGGGTTGCAAGTGGCAAAGCCTGTCAGGGAATTTCTAGTTGTTATCAATGATAAAGGTAGCAAGTTTAATGTAGAGAGGGAAGATGGTAGAGTTGCTAACCAAGTTTGGAGAATTGATGAGAGCACCCTGACCCGACCATTCGTCATACCACAATGATATCAGCTTCCCATTACCAACATAACAAGAAATATTATCTTTAACCAAATTTTCCAAATGCAACATTTGATTAATAAAGAGAGAGTTTGAAGGATTCTTACTTACTTCCCATATGTTACGACCCTTAAAAAAGTACGAGCGGAGCCATTTGATCTAGATCGAATTCTTGTCTTTAAGAATCCACCAAAGTCTTTTTAGAATGTTTGTTTGATTTGTGAGTTTAATAGAGGAAATGTTCAAGCCCCTTTTTTGCTTTAGGATAGCATATATCAAACCATTTAATTTTTGCATAGCTCTTTCTGAAGAGTTCCATAAGAAATTCTTGAAAATTCTCTCTATGGATTTGATGACACCTTTGGATAAAATTATTTGAGAGCTCCAGTAGATGTGTAGAGAGTTAAGCATTGATTTAATAAGTTGAAGTTTCCTTGCAAAAGATAAAAATTTGTTCCCCCAAGAATGGAATATGCAACGAATTTTATCTATATAAGATAGGTGGTGAGTTCTCCTTCCTGCCTATAAGAGAAGCGATTTGTGAGGCCATAGTTGAGGCACCATTAGAGAGAATAAAATGGCTTTTATCAAGATTGAGCTGTAATCCAAAAACATATTGAAACTTTTGGAGGGCCTTCATATAGCTGTTGATCAACTCCAAATTAGCTTTACAAAAAAGAAACAGGTCATTGGCAAAGGACAAGTTAGTAAGCCTAATTTTCTTACACTTTATGTGATACTTAAAGTGGGGGTGGACTCCACTTCTAATTTGATTATGGAGTTTAATTAGTATTTCTATGCACAAGATGAAGAGGTAGGGAGAGAGGGGGTATCCCTATCTTAGCCCTTTCTCAGCTTTGAAGTAAGGCGAGGGACTACCATTTATTAAGATTGAGTAGCTAGCAGTTGTTACATATTCTTTGATCCAATTGATGTAGATAGGTGGAAAGTCGTAGACCTCTAACATCTTCCACAAAAAGGGCTAGCCAATATTATCAAAGGCTTTACGAAAGTCAATTTTGATGGTGCAATTTGGGGTTGAGTTCACCCTTGAATAACCTCTGAGAAGTTCTTGCACTATTAGGATATTGTTGCTAATTTGTCGATAGCTAATGAAAGCCCCTTGATTGTCATTGATAAGCGGAGATATAATTGTTTTCAATCTTGTTGCAAGGATCTTTTAGATGACTTTGTAGAGAAATTTTGTACATATTATAGATATGAAGTCATTAAAGGAGTTAGGAGTTGAAATTTTCGGTCTTAAACATATGAAGGTCTTGTTAATCTCCTTGAGGAGCACCCTTTTGGAAAAAAAAATTCCTTCACAACATTTTTAACAAATTTACCTTTAATGTCCCATGTTTTTTGATAAAAGAGCCATTCAGTTCGTTGGGGCGAAGGGCTTTAGAGCTCTCTATGCTAAAAACTGCATCCTTAATGTCCTTGTCTTCCACAGGTCTAATAAGTAAGCTTTGGTCCAGATGGGTGATTTTTTTTCAAGTTGAGAGAAGTAAGGCCTGGAGCTAGGTTCAAGGCTGAGACATAGGTTGTAAATAATTTACTAAAGTAAGTAATAGCCTCGTCTACAATTTCCTGCTGGCTATGGAGGATCCGAACCTCATGATTTATGGTAGAGGAGATACGATTTCTGTTTTTATGGACTAGAATGGAGTTAAAGAAGAACTTTGAGCATTTATCTCCATCTTTGAGCCAATAAATCCAAGATCTTTGTTGGAGCAAGGGGTTGTGATAGGTAACTGAGGTCATATAATGAGAGAGAGCTAGCTTTTCATTTTTAATGAGTGAGTGATCTTGCAGTGAAGAGGCAAGAGATTTCTGGATGTCTGTAATTTTCCAGGAAGAGGTTTCCATTGATAGGAGAACTATACTATCCTCCCATAGCTTGTGTCCTTCACCAAGCCTCATAATAAGTATTTCATTTGGGAGACCTTTTGAGACCTCAACATTTACACAAATATGGGCATAACCACCATTTTTTCTTGGCAATAGTTTCATCAATACAAAGAGGTTTTTCAATGAAGCTACCAAGGGCATTCAAGTTTTTGGTGGTCGAGTATTCAAGAGGGACATTATAGAAGTGAATCCACATAGGAATGCTTTGGATTTTGAGTGATTCAATGATTTAATTATAAAATTTTTGAACTTATTAATTTTTTAGTTTGTTTTACTTTAATAATCCTTATTATTAAAGATCGGTTAATTAAATAATTTATTAGTTTTTGTTGGATTTCTACTACTGTTCTGCTAATCTTTGAAAATAGATACTGATAAAGTTTGTCAATTTTGCAGATGTAAACTTGCTGGATATTAAAGAAGACAAATGTTTTACTTGGTTCGATAGTGATACACTATCTACGTCCAAGGTTCCCACCTATGGTGGTAAGAGATCTTTCACTATATGAAGAAGAAGATGAGACAAGTTACAAAGTTGAGTGATTTTTCTGAATCACTTGCAAGAGGCTTTCCCTCCCCTAGTACTCACTGGTAAGTACTCTAACTAAATCTCAAACCTTTTTCACTCTCTCTTCTTGCACTCTCAAAGATTGAATACAAAGAGAATTGAGATATGAATTTTCTACGTGTGTTCTATGTCTAAAGCCTCTGTGTTGCCTTTATAGCTGCTGTAAATTGAAGATGGCTTTCGGCTGTGTTTATTTGCACCTGCTCTCCTCCATATGCCTATCATGTGAGTTTTAAGTGACTCCCTCTATTTCTGCCCATTTTAAAAGCTTCTGAAGTACTTCAGTGGGTTTTGTAATATTGAGGTTGATTAATAAAAGATATGGCAGTGCTTTGGTTAAGTTACTTCTGAGTTGAATAGTTAACCACGTGGGAGTGACTTAAGTCACTTAACCTTTTTTACTTCAGCTGTAAGGTGTCACGTGAGTGAGGCTTTTTATCTAAGTTATTTTGTCTCTGTCCATCATCGAGCTCTCCATTTCCGACTCCTTCATACACCAGCAAACACATGCTTCTATTTTTCATTCTTCTTGCATTCTTGTATTTGTTGCATCTGAGGTGAATATGTTGGATTACATGTGATTTCTACCACATATTTCCCTCCTAGTCCATCATCTTTAGCTCAAAATCAAATACCCAAGAGAGTTAGAAAAAACCCAAAACCCTAGTTTTCCAAAAAACTTCATTAGATCTGCTGAAATCAACTCCTATTTCATGCGGTTTCCCTCCTATTTCACCAATCGTAGCTGAAATTGAAAAAACCCTAAGCAAAAATCCCCAAATCCGAAAAACTCCCAAATCCCCCCCAAACCCAAATCTCGAAACCCTAATTTCTACCCTTTGTGAGATCTGCTGGTTCTGACTTCAGTATCGTGGGACTTCCTTGATCTGTAAGTAGTCCCTGCAAAAATTAAACTTTTTTTGTGTTAAAATTTTTGTACCGAAATCAGAAGGATTTTTCTCACCTTTTTTTTTCTTTTCCGATTGAAGGTTCCTTTGGAGATTTGATCTCTGACGAAATGTAGATGCACATCAATGTGCTTGGATCATTCATGGAGGACTGGATCGTTACTCAGGTACCATGCACTTTGACTGTCCGTATATAGTACCGATGTTGTGACTTCTGTGTTTATATCCTTCAAAATTCCTAATAGCCATGCTAATTCTTTTACACCTTCTGTTATTGCATAGTATTCTGCCTCTGTGGTAGATAGATTTACCACTGATTGTTGTTGTGATTTCCAACATATTATGTTTACTGATAGTGTAAATATATATGCTGAGATTGACTTTCTTGTGTCTTTGTCTGTTGCACAATCAGCATCCACATAGACATTTAGAGCCAGATACTTGCATTTATTTAGTTCTGTTTTTGTAAAACATAAACCATAGTTCACTGTTCCAGATATATATCTAAGAACATTCTTAAGCCCTTGCCAGTATTCTAAACCTGGATTAGCGATGAACTTACTTAGGATACTTATAGCATAGGCTAAATCAGGCCTTGTGCATAGCATAAGGTACATCAAGCTTCCAACACCTACATCATAGGGATAGTGAGTCATGGCTTTCTTTTCCTCCTCTGTCTTAGGACACTTGTTAGAAACCATCTGCAAATGTGATCCTAGAGGTACTGAACTAGATTTGGCTTGATCCATATAAAATTGAGTTAGGATCTTCCTTATGTAATTCCTCTGGACAAGCCAAAGCTTTCCTTCCCTCCTCTTTCTGATTATCTG
>JANZLX010000211.1:21092994-21108152 GCA_025531955.1 Erythroxylum orinocense | reverse complement strand
ATTCACATGTGTATGCCGATATGATGCATTAGCATGAAATACAATCTTCTTAATCTCACTTAAACTCACATGTCCCATCAAAATTGGGATTTACTAAAATTAAACCGAGGATGTCCATTAAACGGACTTGCATGTCCGTTAAACAGACATAAACTGGCCAAACAATCCAAATTCGTCCGAGAAGGTCCATTAAACGGACATGCATGTCAGTTAAACGGACATGAAACAACCAAGATGTCCCAATTTCTCCCGAGAAGGTCCATTAAACGGACCTTCATGTCCGTTAAACGGACATGAATCAAACCCTCTTCTAACGGACATGAATCAAACCCTCTTCCAAATCCTCTTCCAAAGTCTCACACCCATGCTACCAACATGCTATGCTCTTAGAGCTCACTCATACCACATTTTAGGATTCCAACCCTTCCCATAGGAACGGGATGTTACATCATATCCTTGCTAAAAACTTGTCCAAAGCATCAATTTCTCCATTTTTTCCTTCTTTCCTCCAAATTAAAATTTCCTATGCCATAATCACCCAAATTCAACATCACATAAAGCATAATTTCGAAAATTAACTATAGAAACCACAAACTCATCATATTTTCAAGTTATCTAAATCAAGAAACTTCCAAATTTTCAAAATCACAAAATATGGCATAAACCCTAATCAAACTCCAATCTAACCTACCTATAATTCCTATAGGTTGCAAAACTCCACTACATAGTGTAAAACCCAAAAACCCTTTGAATCCTACCATCTTCTTCTTTCTCCAACCCATTCCAACACAACCCCTTCTCTCTCTAGAATTTCTCTATTCTCACACAAAAACCCATTTCTTCAATAAACAAGATGAAAAGATGAAGAACTTACATTGAAACCCTTGATTTCTTCTTCTTTTCCACGAAAATCTCCCTTTTTTCCTAGCTTTCCACAATGTTCTTCTTCTTCTTTTTCCTTCCACCGAACGTGCTTCTCTCCTCTTCTTTCTTTCTTTCTTTCCTTCTCATTTTTTTAATGAATGAGTAATGACCATAATACCCTTCTTTAAAAGCCTAGAAACTTAAAACCTTAAGTAACCTTCCAATTTTGCCCTTCATGCCTTCTTTACACTTTAATTTCTAACACTGTACTTTAATTAATCCAATAAATATTTCCCATATACTCTTACTCAATTTAGCATGCTAATCATTGACATTAACATGCTAATTAATCTTCAAAATCATAAAAATAAATCAAAGTCTCAAAATTCATCAAATCATGCTTAACTTAGGACATTTTTCAAATCATCAAATGGAAGGAATTTGCTAAAACTTCCTTCTAGAGAAATGTTCCTTATTGTCTCAATTTCATAGCGCCACCAAAACCATTTAATTTGGTGCACTACGCCAAAAGTTATACTCCAAACATTTCAGACTATGCTTATGTTAAAACATTTTCCAGCACTTTACTTCCATCCAAAAATTGACATTCTTAAAGACTAAATTGAAACTTGACTCCTTCAGGACATTTGTAGCGCTTTTTCTCTAGTTTAATGCAAATAAAAAATGACCTCATTTGGTTGACTAAAGTAAAAATTATAGCCAAAATACTGTCAGCACTTACTGATTCAAAACTGAACACTAAACCCGACTTAAATTTACAAATTGAAAGTCTTAAGGGCTAAATTGAAATTCAATTCCTTCATATGACTTGTAGCCCCATGTCTCTATTTTATTTTACCTCAAGAATCAATTCAATCGGATCTCCACAGATCAAGAATTTCTCAAAATACTGAACCGTGTTAGGAAAATTTTCCAACTCATTTTGATTAAATCAATCATCCTCAATTAAATCTCAAAAATTTATAATTCTTCATGAACAGATAGAGGGATGTCTTAGGAATTCAACGCTTCAAAAACTAAGTCAATCAGATGTCGGATGAAAAAATGATAAGTAAAAGAATGGAAGAAATGCAAAGAATCAAAAATTAAAAACGTGGCTCGCGGTCGCGAGCCTCGGCGAAAAAGGCCCCTAAGCTCACGATCGCGAGTCTCCGAACATAAGGGCAGGCTTGCGATCGGAAATCGCCAAACAAAAGGGCCGGCTAGTGATCGCGAGCCATCTGGCTCCGATTTTCCTTTTCTTTTTTTTAACACAGAATTTCAAAAATTCATAACTTTTCACTTAAAACTATAAAAATTACAAATTTGTCATCATTGGAAAGATAAAAGAGAGCTCTACAATTTCTATGAAGGACTTAAAAATCAATTCCATCTCTGAAGGGGTCAAAAACCCACTCAAAGTTTCTGTCCAATATATGTTACCCTAAAACAATAACACAACTTCCAAAAATCATAACTTCACATTCCATGGTCTAAAAATTGCATACTTTTCATCAATGGAAAGATCAAAACATAATTTAAAACTTTCATGAAACACTTAAAGGCAATTTGCAACCTCTAACTAGGTCAATTTTTCAGTCAAAATTTATGTCAGCTAATGTGCCATCCTATATCACATCCAAATTCCAAATTTCATATCTTCTAATTTTCACACTCAAAAATAATATATTATACATCATTGTAAAGCTAGGAAAATCTTCTATGACTTTCATATAGATCATTTAACTCAATTCAGACCACTTCAGTACATAATTTACCTCAAATCACAGTACACCTAAATATACACTTATGGATATTTTCACAAAACAAAGCAAAATAATACTTAAATTTGACTGATTATAACTTTCACTCCCGATAGCGAAAAATATCAAACTTTATGGCGACAGAAAGCTCTCAACAGAAACTACAAGTTTCATGAAGATCATTTTCTCAAATTCTGCTTAAATAAAAAAGTCAACTGTCTATTCCAAAAAGTCAAACTTTCTCAATTCTTCAAATTCTCACACCTTTTCTCTTTATTTCTTGATTTTTAACTTCCATTTCAATCAACTCATTTACTTACTCTCATAATCCATACAAACCTACTCAAAAATCAAAGCCATCAAAACTAATCAATTATTTTCTCATTAATTTTCTTAAAGCACAATTTCATCTATAACGCAATTCATATACAAAAACACTCATTGAATTCCATTTAATATCTCTAAATTTTCACTAAAAGATCGGGGTCCAACAGGAACTGGATAAAAGCTCTCATTGTTGCCAGAAAAAGTGGATCACCTCCTATGAAAGACAAATGGAACTTATGAGTACCTGAAACTAATATAGATCTGAATGTTTTGTAAGTTAATACTTTATGTAATTCTTGTAATGGAACCGTTAACCAAGTGAGTAGAATATAGCTCTTTGAATATAGGAAATCATTGTAACGTTGTAATCTTGTAATAGCTTTTGCTAAAGTTAATATACTTTCATTCATTTGTCAAGAAAAAAAGGTCAACAGCGGCCTAGCACTAGGACGCCTTAGTCTTCAACACTTGAGACTTTAAGCACTGATTTTTTATTTTATTTTTTATTTTATTCCATATATACAAGGCATCAATTCATTCTTCATAATCAACAAATCTTAAGGTTTGCATACAATACATAAACACATGAGAAACGAAATTTAGGGTTTTCTTAGAAAATTTCATATTAGGGATCATATGGTTCTCTAAATCATAAAAATTCTACAGTCAAAGAGAACTATGAATTTTTCATAACGATACTCTGGTATCAAATATAATTTTTTTTCCTAAATATGGCTGGATCTAGAAATTCATAAAATTCATATGTAGACATTCATATCCGGAATTATATTCCAATACAAAGACAAAGTTTCTAGATGTCGACATTTTTTCATTGCTTAGCAATATAAAAATGATTTACAAACATAAATTCCTTATTCAATCCGTCTCTTTCCCAATCTTCTAATATCACTTACATAATTAATGATCAGGAGGAAAAATCTTATTGACAAATATAGATCTTAAGCTTTTTTTTTTACTTGTATCATTCAGCTTTTGAAACTTCTCATTATAATGACCAAAAATCCCTTTAATAAATTGTAAATCTCTCACGACCTTTTTAACACATAAATCACTTAAAGGGCAAATTTCTAACACTCAAGTCAACTTCACTTATGTGTTGTGTTCAACATCCCGACCCGTCTCGGCTCGACTCGACCCGACCTGACCCATAGAAGTGCTTTGCGTGACTTGTTGCCTAAGTTGAATAGAAAGAAAAAATGATAAAAGGCCCAACTACGAAGCGAGCAGAGGATTCTTTCACTTGCAGTCACTGAGCAAACGAAGCAGAAGAGACAATCAAAGATGGCGAGATACGATCGAGCTATAACAGTATTTTCACCAGATGGCCATCTCTTCCAAGTCGAATACGCCCTCGAAGCTGTTCGAAAAGGCAATGCTGTCGTTGGCGTTCGTGGCTCTGACACCATTGTCCTCGGCGTCGAGAAGAAATCCACCCCCAAACTCCAAGACTCACGGTCCGTAAATCTCGACTTTTTTCTTTAGTTTGTTTGATGGATCAATTGAATACCAATCTTAGGTTTAGTTTATGCTTTGGGGTCGTTGGTATGATCTTCCCTATATTGTAAAGAATCGAATTTGGGATTGCTTTTTGTGATTGTGAAATTCGAAGTAAGATTTACCGTAGTTCTGAGAGAACAATGGCTTCCAAACATGCTGTTTCCATCAAAGAATTATGAACCTGTTTACATTGTTGACTCTCATGTTTCATAAGATCACTCGAATCCATCTAGATTCAGGTTGAAATGGTGTGGTAGGAACTAGTGAATCCATTTTGTGGAGGCAAAGTTAACAAGGAAGAAAGGCACTTGTAAACTTTTCATATTGTATTATATTGCTACCTACATTGGACTTGTATAGTCAAAGTCAAAGTTAACTTACTCAGTCTACAAACCTCTCCGTTTTTGCGGAGGTATAGGGAGGGACATAGGTGTCTGAGACTTGTATAAGCACATATATGTCTGAGAAGTTATAGGATTATTTTAGGATTTTGGAGCAGTTTCTTTCACTAAGAGCTTATACAAATGGTCCACGTTCAAATTCATTATCTATGTATTGGCTTCTTGTTAACTCAACATTGATTTTGTTTTTGTTTTCATCTGCATTTAATGCTTCCTAAGGTTCACTTTTGTTCTTACTTTTTGGTGACTTTCAATCTTACAGATCTGTTAGGAAGATTGTGAACCTGGATAATCATATTGCATTAGCATGTGCTGGCCTTAAAGCGGACGCTCGCGTCCTTATAAACAGGGCACGCATTGAGTGTCAAAGCCACAGGCTTACTGTTGAGGATCCAGTTACTGTCGAGTACATCACTCGATACATTGCAGGGCTTCAGCAAAAGTACACACAAAGTGGTGGTGTCAGACCATTTGGCCTTTCAACTTTAATCATTGGCTTTGATCCATACACTGGGGCACCATCTTTGTATCAGACAGATCCATCTGGAACTTTTTCAGCTTGGAAAGCTAATGCAACTGGTAGAAACTCAAATTCCATTAGAGAATTCCTGGAGAAAAACTATAAGGAAACTTCTGGGCAAGATACCATCAAGCTTGCAATTCGTGCATTATTAGAGGTAGCTCTCTGCCTCGTGTATTATTTAAGACTTAAATTGGCTCACACTAAGCAACCAGCTGCTTCAATAGGTATTGTGCAGCTGGATCAGTGGCTTTATTGGTGACAAAGTATTACCTTCCTTTTGTTTTGCATTTCTTTTTTCACTTGAAAAGCTTAAAGGTCTATCTGCTACCTGTGCTTGGAAAGCTCAGCCGTCTACATGCTAGCTGTGCTTGAAAAGCTCTTCCATCAAAATATTGAACTTAGACGCTAACGCATTCAGGGCTGTTGCAACAGATTAAAACTGCTGTATGGTCTGATTTCCTGCATATGCAGTGTAGTTAATTTGTGTGATGAATACCAATCTTTATCTTTGATTCAGAGCATTAATGCGTTGTATCATGACACTGGGATAGTTAAAACTGTCTTTTAAAGGCATGCAGCTGTGTACATATTAGGCACTGCAGTGTTCTTTAGGTGTAAAGGATAGATTTGTACAATTTTTTTGCTCACGGGTTTGGATCATGTGTATATTTGTTGTAGGTTGTAGAAAGTGGGGGAAAGAACATAGAAGTGGCTGTGATGACGAGAGAACATGGCCTTAGGCAACTTGAAGAAGCTGAAATTGACGCCATTGTTGCTGAGATAGAAGCAGAAAAGGCAGCTGCTGAGGCAGCTAAGAAAGCCCCTACAAAGGAAACATGATGATTTGTCTTCATTTCTCATAGCTTTGAACTTTTACTCCCTAGTCAATGCACTCAACAAGTTCTCCTTTTCGAAGATTGTACTTTTGTGGTTGCTACTTTTGTTTTATTTTTCTCTTTCATATTTTAGATTGTCTGGAACTGATGTTACATAGAATGAATCTCCGATGGTGGTTGGACTTAAGTCATGATACAACGAGTTTAAACGCCTCATGTTTTCTACATAATCTTCTTTTAAGCATAATAAATTAAATTCCTAGTTGTTTTGACAATTTACATTAAACTTGTTATAGTGAGGCTATTTTAACTTAAAATTGGACTACAAATCCCTCCGTGCTGCTACAAAGGTCCACTGAACTTATATTGCCAAATCCCTCCGTGCTGCTACAAAGGTCCACTGAACTTATATTGCAAGTTGTCCCTATTTTTTAACAGGGCAATATAATTTAGGTCTACTCAAGTGAGAATTAGTCTTTCCATGTAATTGTTAATCAACAAAATCTTGTTTTCGATCATCTCCTAACTCTCTCGCAATGTTTATCTCACGTCAAATAAGAATACTATGAAAGTATTAAATAAATAATTGTCGGTAACAATAAACACACAAAAGTTGCAATAAAAATTAACCTTTATTATTTTTCTAAAAGTATACAAAAGAGTGTTTTTTTTATATTTTAATGTGCTCTTTTTTCCTCTATCTTTGTTTTGGGGCAAGACTTAAATAAGCTATTTATAGGCACACTTGAATTTATAATTCAGAATTTTAATTCAACTGAACTAATTAGATTGCCCTTATTTTTATCAGATTATACCACACTAACTAATTAAATAACATCCCCTTCTAAAAGGACTTTATCTGATAGGATTTATTTACATCACAACTAACAAGATAAGGTATTACATTTAGTTAGGAAAGATACATTCATATCTACGAAGAACTTCACTATCTTCAGATGATTATCTCATATAGTCTTTTATCTTTTAGAGTTGATGTCTATTAACTGTGATCTTATTTGTCACTTCATTTAAGATCTCTCCTTGATCTTTATATCTTGGTGATGAGTCATCAAAGTCCAAAGCTTTTCATAGTACAATTATCTGATTCAATGCTTACCTATGTTAAGTTCATTAGTCACAATTCATCCATTTGAATACACATTAAGTTTTTGGAGCTCTCACATATCTCCTTCATGCATGTGATTAGCTAACATTCAACCTAAGGTCCATTTCAAGCTATCTTTTGGTCTCAAACTTAAATTTTACATCTCGTTAAAGATTTCTGCCAATGTGCACCAATGTATGCTAGCTCATCGACAATATCTGGTTTCCTTCCCTACTCGCAAGTCTTTGCATTGTTCGATAGCCCCGAGTGTTAAACATTGGTCAAAGCTCGCCAATACCTACACGATTCCACTATTATGACTTAAGTGTAACAAATTAGCTCCAGCAGAAGAACTCGACGCCCTTATCGAAATAATCTGTAGGTACTCCTTTGAATGTGGTTCCCTCGAAGATTCTTTAATCATTAACATATCTCCAACGTACCATTTTTCCTCTTCTTCGAGTTTGTCCTTGCTTTTGTTCAAATGTACCTTCACAAAGCCCATTATGTCCAACATAACATAATTTTTAGGTTCCTTCTCCTTGATCCTTCACGACAATGAAATTCATTTGCTCCTCACCCATCTTTTGTCTTAGACATTCAAAAGTAAAATGTATCCCTTCACAGATGAAACAAGCAATATTCTTTTGTATATATTTATTGGACTTATATTGAGAAGATTCACATGCCTTCTCTTTGTCTTTCTCCAACCAATTATGTGTCTCACCTTTCTTTTTGCCCTTGTTGCTAGATCGAATTAATGGTGACAATTGGGGATCTACTAAGACATTTGCAACCATTAATGCTCTTAAGAGGTCTTCCACATTTTCGCTTCAAAACTCTATTTGTGTCCAACCTTGCAAGTCACTAATGAAGTTGAACAATTTGGCTTCCTCAGACATGTTCTACACACCTAATATCAAAGATGTGAATTTCTTTACATATTCCGACACTGAACCATATTACTTCAAATGCTTCAAAACTTCCCTCATGAGTCATGAAGTATTCTTAGGGAGGAACTACACTATTACTCCTTCATTTTCTCCCAAATGTCAATGGGAGGTCTACTCGCACTGATGTCATTGGAGATTCTTATTTTATACCACAACTTTTCATCTTCTACTATATACATATTCATAATCAACAACTTCTCCGTATCAGACATCTTTGTAGCTATAAAGTATTGGTCTATATCCCATAAGAAATTTTTGAGCTCCTTAGCACTTTCCTTACTATTGAAACCTTAGAGCTCTTGCACTTTCACTAAAGTGCTTTCAGCACGGTTAACATCCTGTATTGCAACATGCCTTAAGATTGTGATCTCCAATCTAGAATTCGCTTGTGCTTTCATTAAGTTTGTTATTTGATGCTATAAATATTGGATCTGTATCTCCAAAATCTCAAATCAAGATGAGTAAGAAGTGACATATTTCTCCTCTCAAAGAATCATCCTTATGAGGGTCTCTACTATGTTGACACGCTCTAACAAATTGCTACCTCCCATCATATCGATATTGTCACGACCTAGTACCAAATCAAGCCCATGACAACCGCCGCATACTTGGGCTAAAAACACTCGCAATATCCTTAATCCGACTATGCAAGACTAATTGAATATTTTTTTTTTGAAAAATTTGGACAACACAATGGCTGTATTTTTTAAAAATTCCAAACCTACAAATGATTTCAAATGCACTTATATATTCACATCCAACCACAACTTAAGGACTCTAAAGTCCACTCAAGGCAATCTCATTAGCAATATTGAAAACTTGTACATAAAGTCATTTATAAACACCAAATAGTCAAAAGTTAACTTACAAAGTCATAACGCAATAACTACATAAAAACAGTTCATGAGCTACTAGACAATAAAAGTACAAAATTGGAAACTACCCATGTGCGGTAATACTCTAAAAATGTCAAAAGACTGCACGAACCACTCAGAGCTTCAAGCTCACTAAATTAACCTGCATGATTGGAAAGAGAAAGGGGTGAGTACATTAGGTATTCAGTGAGCAAGAAAAACATATATCACAAATAGAATTCAATTAATACCAAGACGGTGTAGATAACATATAAAGTGAATATATATCACATAGAAAATAATTAAGCCCAGCCTATGACTCATCGTATTCTAGTTAGGAACCATATAGGCCTAACCTATTAACTCACTCATCCGGTGAACACAGGTCTTAATTTTAGTACTCAAAAGCATAAAAACATCATATGTATTAATCAAATCTCGATAGAAAAACCAATATCAGAATAAGCCAAAACAATCATGTGTGACACCATTAGTCAGCCAAACTAATGTGCACACCCACTGATACTCAATGTTGGCTCGACTATCATCTGTGGTGAGTCCGGACTACAGTCTATAAGAGCGATCATGACCTCATCGGTGTCCAGACCCTAGGTGTGGAATCACCCACAAATTCTGTAGAAAGGTATAGATACGACAACTCGACTTTCATGTGCTAGCGTCAAGGGTACGAGGGTCACTTAATCAATAATCAGTTGTGCCTAACACACAATTGGCCAATCGTTTCCTCGCCAATCACAAAACAAATCATATACAATTATTAAGTATGAAAATCAAGTAAGGTACCATGTCTTTACTTATCGGTCCAACCGATGAATGAAAACTTATCATAGCTCTAAGCCAAAAGAGAACAAAAACATGCATCATACATGACTTGATTATGCATATGTAAATTTCAAGACATTATTTCATGAAATAAAATTCATCTTTTGTATTCCAAGTGCAAATTTGATCAAAAATGTAGTTTCAAAAAATAAAACGTTGCCCTTTACATTTCAAGTTCAGATTGGTTGAAAACAATATCATTTCTCAAAATATATACTAAAAACATCAATTGCACTCTAAGTGCAAAGAGATATTAAAAACATTGTCATTTATTAAATACCTAAGCATATTATGATCCATTTAAAATTCAAGTTTACCATATGTTGCCTATGTTCAAAATTCACATACAAGTCATCATGCTTGTCTTAGGATGTTCTAATTCTATTTGAAAAATATGGTTTCCGTAACTCACCTTAAAAGAAGTTATACACTCTCTTAGCTTCAACAATCCTAGGTATGGGCTCCTTAATTCACTGTTCCTGATCTTTTATACATAAAAAGGATATACAATGAAATTACTACCTCAACATAAATTTCCTATTTATACACTCTCATGTAGGTGTATAAAACACAATATCACTCCCTATAAGCTATAGAATTTGAACATTAAACTTCTTACAGGTTTACTTCCATATTAGTCACATTAACTTTTCTTTTGCATTTTGTAAAGCATTTTAATACCTTTAATCCCATACTTACTCATTTTCAAACATAATTAAACCCATCTTTATCCAAGCATATTAAGCCCTTATTCGTCAATCTAAGCAACAATTCAAGGTCACTCTAAGTTAATATAAAAGTGTTTTCCAGTGCATACCATTATAAGGCCTTAAATCCTAAGCCAAGTTCACTTTGATATTTTATCAAACACCTAATGTGAATGATTTTCAAGCCATGTTTCCAAGACTTTATCATAATAATTCTTGCTCCTATCATGTCATATAGTAACACTTCCAATCAATGACACATTCCACCACTCCATTCCAACCAATTTCCTTCATTTAAGCTTCATTTTATCAATTGTACAACTCATTACATTAATCCACCTCTTCTTCATCATTTTGACCTAAACTTAACCAACACACATCTTCTTCATTCTTCATCATCAATTCACTTCATACATGTATAATTAACAGCATAGAACTCATTTAAACCATCAATTCCAAAAAACATTTAAAAATTCACAAAATTTCACCTAAAGGGGACAATTTTGGTTTTGACTTAAAGAACCCTCTCCATGACATATTTCATTCATCTAAACCATTTTTCATGCATAATCAAGCATGGAGAACAACATATCTTAAAACCAAACTCAAAATGCTAATGTAGAGAGAGATGAGACAAAATTTACCTAAAACTTCCTTTGGTGATATCATCCAATCCTTTGAGAATTTCTCAAATCTCAAATCCTTTGAGTTCGTTGACCTAAAATTAGCTTAGAACATATTGGTTTGAGTTGAAAAATCAAAAAGAAGGGTGAATTTTGGTGATGGCCAAAACTTCTTCTCTTTCCTCTCTTCTCTCCTTTCTTCTCCTTTCTTTTAATTCAAACTAAGTGTTTTAAATCTTAAATGGGGGGTGAACGTCCATACACAAGAAGAGTCTAGAATTTGACTCTTCTTTGACCAAGCATGATAAATTTACCATTTTGCCCTTAGGTGTGTGAAATTACCATCATACCCTCCAAACTTTCCTAAATTTGCAATTAAGTCCAAAATTTAGAAATCTCCAAAATTTTATTTTTATTTTTGTCCTTGGACTCTTGGAAATAATAATTAAGCCCCTTAATTTCATAAAATTACATATTGGTCCTCCAAGAATTGAAAATTTACGTTTAAGTCCTTTAACTTTTGACAATTTACAAATAAACCCTTATATAAATCAAATTTTCTAATTAAGCCATCTAAGTGTCCCATGAGTCTATAAATCATGTCTAATCCCCTCTAAAGCATTAGAATTTATTTAATTTAACCACCATGGTCATATCCATCCAATGGACTCAGTTTTATCCACTTAAAAGCTCATATATCGGAAATCTCCAAGATTCCACATTAGCGATGAATTCCAAGTTCATGTAAGGGCATATAACATTATAAATCATTAATATATACACCTAAATGACTTAAATACATCTTTGAACTCATATACAACCATGTATATATCAATATACAGTAGTATCTTCAGATACATAACAACACAAAGTACTAAGAAAGTCCGGCATTACAAAGGACATTCTTAGATCACTATCTTGCTATTGGAGCTCTTAAAGATGCTTAAAAGATTGGATATAGAGGATAACAATATTCTGATGTATATTTATAACATATCTGGCCCCTTAAAGAATAGTTGATTATGCTTTTAGTCTTAGTTATCTTAGTATGAAGTGTTTTGGTTCAACTATAATGATTGGATTTTTACAATGATTGGTAGCTTTTGGATTCATTGCAATGAACATCTTAATATTTATTTTTATTCATAAATTATTGTCATTTTTAAAAAATAAAGAACAATATCAATACTAATTCTAATTCATTAAATGATAATGCAATTCCTATTTTATACTATGATATGAATTCATGGCTTTGGAATTACTTTTAGAGATTGCATTATTATTTATGATTGGGAAAGAAGGAATCAAACTTATGGGATATCAGATATAACAATATTTCGAAAAAGAAAAACAAACTATATGATGGATTAAAAAAAAGGTTATAGTTGGGGATTTAGGGACCATGAGTTACAAGCTCTACAAATGTAGGACTTACGTAGTGTCATTAAACATAATAACAAGCCTATATTAACACTAAAGAGAGTCAACCAATTCAAACCTGTTTTCATTAATGTTGTTTTTGTATCCTTTACTACATAGCCTCTTACTTATTACTTTATTTCTAATAATGTCAGTTATGTCTCTTAATCATACCTTATACTATAACATAGCCTTGAAGACACTTTTAAAATATTTTTAAGTGAGAAGAAAGTATATGTAATGGAGTACCAATTACGAAATGGAGAAAATGAAGGAAGGGATAAGGACAATCCTCATTTATCTGAATAATGATTTGTAATGCCAAAACAAAAAAAGGGAACTTGGTAAAAGTAACAAAAATATGTCTCATGCCAATGAATCTTACACATTACTATTTTTATTCAAGTGTGGAGATCCCTGCCAAATTTAATACATTTTAAAGTTTTTTAGCTTAACTAAAACATGTATGTAACTTCTAAATATATATTTTAAATTAAAAATATATAAATACCTATAAAAAATTTTTAGTCATAAGGTAGAAAACTATAATTTAAAATATTTGTAGAATAAAATGTTGAAAGAATTTAAATATTACTCATAATATTTAGATATTATTCATATTAGAATACTTTAAATGTTATTTACAAAATATCTAGATAAAGATAAATATTTTATGATACAAAATAAATATCAGAGTGTGTAGTAATTATAATAAATTAAAACATGTGGCTAAAATTAGTTTGATGCACCTATAGATCCCCACTAATCTTTTCATTTCATGTATCAAAAAACATATTCAAGCATTCAAGAATAGATTTTGTGAGACTTTCAATCATATATTTACAAAATAATATTTGTAACTTTTAGTTAGAGACTATTTTTAATTTAACTTCTCTTTTTCACTCTTAATAATACTTCATGTCTTGTATTTTTATCAATCTTAACTGACCTAAGATCTTACTTTATCTACCTAATCATTTTAATAAGTGATATCAAAGCCTAATTAGGGTGTATATATCTACTTATTGTGTGCTTTACGATTGCCACTTATAGTGGATCTTTTACATTAGAAAGAAATATTATTCACTCTTTAAAAGTACTCTACTACTTAAGTAAACAATTATTGCTTACATAAAATAATGGAAGTTATTTATCTTAGTTCAAGTAGTTTGGGATAGAAGTAATGGTGACCAAATTTAAGATTGAGAAGCTTAATAGGAATAATTTATCATTGTAAAAAATGAAGATGAAAGCTACCCTCATGGGTAGTAGCTTTTTTAATCGAGCATATTAATAATTTAACTACTTTATTCTCTAAGCTCATATCATTAGGTAAAGAATAGAGATATACTAACATGTCAAACTTTTAATTTAAAGTGTATTTGGTATGTATGATCAACTCATCATCAACTTACCCAATAATCTTCTTACAAACTAGTTAGTCTTTGATGATGTTGTGATCATGATTTTGTAAGAAGAAAGTTGGTGTAAGAATACAAAAGATAGGCAATGTAGCTCACAATAAATTAAAGCTTTACTAATGACAAGATTGAGATCAGTTGTGGTCAAAATTGGAGCCAAAATTATGGTAGATCATAATGAAGAAGTAAGAAGAATTTAAAATACTACAATTTGGACAAGGAAGGTTACTTAATAGAATTTTTAAAACTTAAATAAGAAAAATTTCAATCCTCAAAAAATCTATAATAACTTCAAATAATGGTATTACTCTGTGTTATGAAGTAGTAACAATAATTGAAAGTCGGAAGTCACTATTTAATGTATAGTTTTTCAACTCAAAAGCTACTACTCATATAACCTATATAAAGAATGGTTTGGTCATTATGAACCTATCTCAAGAGGTTCTGCATATAGCTGTTATGATTATTTTGTAAAGGTTAATAATATTAGAACTATAAAGTTGAAGATGAACGTTGTTATAATTCATACTCATGAAGAAGTAAGATATGTAAAGGACTTGAAAAGGAATTTTCTTTGGGAACCATATTACTAGGATCTTTTTTCCACCTTTATGTTAAGCTTATTTATTTTTCTTAATAAATGATTTACTACAAAAGGATGTTTTTGTTGAACGTGTCATAGTCAATTTATACTTTATTTTAAGATAAAAAACAAATTCTATTTTGTCCTATGTATTACAATGATGAAGAATCCAATTATCACCATATTTATTCCTTTTTCTACTTCTTCTTGTAAGTGTAGCATAACCATAATGGGTTATAGGGGCTCTCCTTTTGGTTAATTTATGTCAAATTTCACTATGCATATAAATGGAACCCAACCATACATGCCTACAAATTATATTTTCCAAATCATTCATGCTAGTGATTGAGCCAAGTTTACATTATAAATTGGCCTCACTTTCTTAACTGTTTGTGCACTTGTTGACTCCTAATTGATG
>JANZLX010000211.1:21035134-21058545 GCA_025531955.1 Erythroxylum orinocense | reverse complement strand
GTAATTTTCTGAATTGTGTGCAAAGAGTTATAGGTGTTTGAATTTCGGTTTGAAAATAGGAAAAAGAGAAGGAAATAGGGGCAGCATATATATATATATATATATTAATTGTTTTATTTGATTTTTTTGGTTTCTTTCGTGAATAACTTTTCCGTCCGACTTCCGATTGACCTGATTCTTAAGGCATCGGATTCATCGAATATTTAATTTCATTTTATGAGAAATTGGGGATTTTTGGACAGGAAATTGATGTGGGTCCGGTTTATTATTTTCTGGTCACTGTTTTATTTATTTCTGGACCTATAGAGGTCCGAATTGAGTACTATCAGTGCCGTTCGATTTCTAATTTTTCAACGGACTTTTGTGACTGAAAAATTGGATTTGGGCCGGAAAAATCATGAACATGCATTGTCCATATTTTAAGCGCTACATGTGCATTCTGAAATAGTTCTGATTGAAGTTTTGGTAATCATTGTATTTTGTAACTGTTTGAGTCACACTTGGAGCATCGGTCCACCGATGTCACTGAAACTTTTAGGTAGTAGCTCGGAAGTACAGGTGAGTGATTGAGATGGCTTTCGCGCGATTATTATATGTTCACTGTAGAGATAATGGCAGAAATTGTGCTTTGTTTATGATTGGATTCCGGACGGAGAGTCCGATGAATTGGAAGAACTGACATAGAAGTGTTTCTGGTTGTGATTTTGTGAACTGAATTGCTTATACAGTGATCAATTACTGTGATCAATTGTGATATACTGTGATCTGCTTGCTATACTGTACTGCATTTCGTTGCCTCCACCAGGGCAGACTGTTTTATACTGACTGTTCAATTGGACATATGCATTGCATACATCAATGCATCAACTGGTAATAAAAATAGTTGTGACCAGAGTCGCCACTGATACTGATACTGATACTGAAAAAGAGCCTCGAGATCGAAGGGAGTCCTACTCCCTAGACGCCATGCGTCTACTGAATACTGATCACTGCTTATGCGCTCGGTCACAACACTGTAATAAAATGAAAAAGTGTCACATGTGCATTGCATACATACTGGACGAAATATTGTAAATGGGAAAAAGGCATGAATGCTTTATAATATTGTGAACTGCTTATATCTGTTGATTTAGACTGATTGTGCTATTACTGTATGTGCTTGTATGATGCATGAATTGGGCGAACCATCGATGATGGTTCCTCACTGAGTTCGCAAAAACTCACCAAAATTTTGCATCTATTTTTCAGGTCTTGAAGAATACCCCGGTTGACACGGGAGTATGTCTACTGTAGGCAAGTGAAGGATAGAGGTCGGGATCAGTTCGTGTCTGCATTAGTGTTGCATTGTATTCTGAAATTTCTGTAAAGGATGCTTGTATTTGTAATGAGCCCAATTTGGTTATGGCGTTTTGTACATTAAATGATTGTAACTTATTGTTGAATGATTGTAATAACTAAAAATGTTTATTTTTTAAACTGAAAATGTTTATTTCTGAATGTGGGCTCAGATTATTACTGTCTATTCCGCGCGAATGAATGCTTTAAAAAAAATCGTATACTTAGTTTTGACCGACTGATGTAGTAAGCCACCCTCACAAGGCACGGACTCGGATATCACCAACGATATCGGGTTCGGGTCACACGGGAGTGGGGTGTTACAATTGACCTAATATCTTATCAATTAATTTCATTCCCCTATGTCTTAATTTTCTAATAAAATAGATTTCATGCAATTATTCTAGGAGTTATACCCAAAACACTACAGATTATTCAAAAACAGGGACAATAGCTATAACTCGGCTTCAAGCGAGAATTTAAAAATCATAAAGGCTTGTTGAAAATTTGGTCCTTCATGAAATTTTTACATCTATGTCTCTAGTTTAATATCTAATTGAAATTATCCAATTTTGAGGTCTATAGGCCAAAATATGGCTAAATTACATAAATTTGTTCAATAAAACCTATCCATTCAGCGAGGTACATAACTCAAATCAATTAACTTTGATCTTATCATGCAAGAGCAATACAAAAATACATCCAATTTAACTAACAAAATTCCATAAGCAAATGGGATACTTTTTCTACCAATTCCCGTCACGTCACATTCATAAATGTAAGCAACATATCAAAAATTTCCAAACATATTTCACATCTAAGTATGTATGTCCATGCCAAAACAAACAAATTACCTATTAACCCATGTCTTTTAAATTAAGTACCATAATGTCTCTTACTAAGATGCACTTAATTCATTATGTTCACTTCTTAATACACCCTAGATATGCTATAATAATTTCAGGGTATATATTGGGGCATTACAATGCCTTGACATGCTATGGTAATATTTCAAAGGGGAAACGTAGAACATGTAGTGAATCTTCACCTTCGGAGGAAGCTCCAACTTATTGGATACTTTCCAATTCCAACAACGAATGCTAAACGTACCATAAAATGGTTCTTAATTTTTTTCAATAGCCTTTTAAAGACATAGATATATGGAGTCAATCTTAGGTAAAACCATTCTCTTACTTCAAAAATCTGACCTTTAAAATGAAGGTTTGCTTGTTTTTTCATGCAATGGTAGGGCCCGAGCAAGATTTATGTTGACAGGCTAGTATTGTTTTCTCTAGTTTAGGGTTTCTACAAAACCAAAAATTTTAGTGTTGCTCAGGTCAAATGAAGGGAAGGATGAAGGTGGAAGTCTATAGAGGGCTTAAAATGGAGACACATCAATAGACGAGTGATCGATTATATTATACTATTATTCAAAAAGATGTAAAAATTGAGACCAATATTGAGGCTTATCATACACAAAGCACCGAAGGTATGTCTCTAAACATTAGCTCACCACTTCTAACTGACCATCAGTTTATGGATTATAAGTGGTGTTATAATTGAGAATAATTCTATATAATCAAAGTAATTCCCACTAAAATTTACTGAGAAAGATAGGATCTCTATTACTAATTATAGATTTAAAGATCCCCTATAATTTGTAAGTCCTTAATAAAAGCTTAGATGCTAGGGTTGAAATTATATAGTGATTAAATAATCATAAAAGCATACATATTTAGTCAAAGGTCGATAATAACCCAAATAGAGGTGAAAAAACATGAAGGAGGAAGGTGAGTAATACAATCCATAGTAATTTCATCATCGACCTGTTTAATGGTAGTAAAGGTTGTAATTGGTCACAGGACTTTTATGTGGAACATTTGTTCCATTGACATATATAACATTTAGAAATAAGTCTTTAACATCTTTATATAATCTAGGCTAATAGAAGATAGTTTCAAGGCGGGCAACTATGGCCTTGACTTCGAAATAGCTAGCAATAGGTGGAGTTTGAAATTCTAGTAGCAACAGAGGTTGAAACATTAAGTCAAGAGGTATATAGAGTTTTTCTTAAAAATATTTAGCCCATCTCTATAAGTAAAAACTTATTTCATTTTATAATATGAATGAAACTTTTACATGATATTTTGACATGAGGGATGATGGAGATAAAACTGACGCAATTGATCAAACAATTAAAATTGTGTGAAGAATGGTTGCAAGGATAAGAACATTAGGGGAAGGAATCCAAAAGAGAGTATCATCCACATTGTTACCTTTACTAGGTTTGTATCATATCTAAAAATCAAATACAAATAGTTTATCAACTCATTTATATTGTTATAGGGTCTGAATAGTTTAGGTTAATAAAATTTTAAGACTCCTTTAATCATTATAAATAATGAACTTGCGAACTAAAAAAAAGGTTTATTTTTTTATAGCCTCTATTACGATGTACATCTCTTGGATAAAAGCAAAAGTAGACTGCATAAGAGAACACACATTTTTGTTAAAGAAAGTAATAAGAAGAAATCCTTAATTAAGATAACACTAGTAACAAAATTAGAGGTGTCGCACTCTAGGGTAAAAAGCTCTGTAAAGTCTTGATGTTGTAATATTGGTGTAGTGTCATAGTGGTTTGAGTTTTTGAAAAGTAGTAGAAGCAGTAGGAGACCATATAAACTAACCATGCTTCAATAAATCTATAAGGGTACTAGTAATAGAGGTATATTGTTGTACAAAACGATAGTGATAACTAGTCAATCCAAGAAACTTGTGGAGTTCAATGAGGGTGTATTATTTAGGTTAATTAATAATGGCCTAAATTTTTAAGAAATCCATGCTAACAACATAAAATATAATCTGCCTTAGGTAATCAACAAAGGTCACATTAAAAGCATATTTAGAAAAACTTAACAAAAAATTAATGATCAGAAAGTAGTTGCAAAAAAACTTATGAATGCTTTAAATGCTTGAACAAGGAATGACTATAAATTAGAATATCATCAAAGATAACCAATATAAAATAGCATAAAAACTTTACTCTAGACAATTTTCTAAACCAAATGGTAGAATGAGGAACTCAAAATGGCCTTCCACAGTCATAAATACGGTCTTATGAATGTCCTAATCCATCACATAGATCTAGTGATAACCAAATTATAAGTCAATACAAGAGAAAAACTTAGATCCATGCAATTCATCTATCAATTTGTCCATAGTCGGAAAAGGAAACCTATAAGGAATTGTTAAATCTTTAAGTGCATGGTAATCAATATAGAGATGTGAAGTTCCATCCATTTTCTTGGCCAATAAAATTGGTGAAGAAAATGAACTGTTATTAGATTTAATAATGCATTTAGAGAGCATATCCCTAATAATTTTAGTCATTGTCTCTTTTTAATAGTGAGGGTAATGGTAATGCTTAACATTCACAAAGAAAGAAATAGGTTTTTACGTTGATAAAGTAGTTATAGGGGTGAGAAGGAGGTAGTCTTTTAGATATTCCAAAGATAAAAGAACAAGAGCGTAAAATGGATAGCAAATCTAAGTGTAAATTAGTGGAAATATCTAGGTCTAAGGGGAAATATATAGGCATATTAGTGGTTGACTTATGATTAAGGAGGGTAATGGCATATAAAGAGGGGCATTGAATCCATATAAATTAACAAACGAATCTATTTATGGTTAGAGGGGCACGGTAAGAGTTTAGGTTCATTGGTGAGAGAAATATATGGACCCTCAAGATAAAAGGTCATACAGGGCATAGAAAAATTGGATAAAACTGGACCAAGTGTCTATAGCCTCTGGATGCCAATAACAACATCAACATAATGAATTAGCATGACATAAAATATGATTAAAAAATGCTATTTCCAAATAATAATTGGAGTATCAACATACAATTATAAGCATGAATGTAGGCACCATTTCCCACCATAACTAAAAAAGTGGGAGTAGTATAGACTAGCAACTGTAAAAATTAGCAACCCTAAGGTGGATGATATTGCAAGAGTTGCTAGTTAGAGGAGAGAGAGAACTAGTTAGTGTATCCATAGAAAGTCAAAAATGCAACAAGTTAGGATTAGGTAGCTTAATCAAGGGTAAGAAAGGGAGTGAGAGGAGTAGGTAACAAAGTGTATAAAGTATCCTCAGTGGGAACAGGATGGTTAGGTGGAGTATTGTCATCATCATCAACAAGAAGCAATAAAAATTGGTTGACCTTACATTTATAAGTAGGGCTCTTTTTTTTATCGTAATTGAAATAAAGGCCTCTAAATTATTGTTTTTGAATATAAATAAGAAAGGGTATGGCAAGTGCATGTTTTGAAAGAGCTTGTAATCATAGGAGGGGTGTAGAAAAAGGGGAAAAAGGTGTATTGGATTTTCTGGTGTCATTAAATATATTTTCCAACAAATTTTTAATATCAACAAATTTTGCAACACAATTAACTCATATTCTATATTAGCCCTTAATCCCAAACAAAAGTAGTTAACAATTGAATCAACAAACATACCTATAATCTTATTACATAATTGTTAAAAATTAAGCTAATAATCACTCATGGAACCTGTTTAGTGTAAGTTGAATAGTGTAGTTTAAGGATTGTCATAACTTGATGGTCCAAAACACATTTCAAGTGCCCACGTAAAAGCTTCCTAGGTAGAAATCTAATGATTCATAAATGTCCACTTGAACTAAAAGTGCATTACCTTTTGTGTAAAAAACAACCTCTAAGAGCTACTCAGGTTGAATTTTGTTATAGGAGAAATATTGTTATGCCTAAAAAATCCAATCAATAAGAGTAGAGCATCAAAATAAGGCATACATATCTTAGAAAGTTTAGGAAAAAAAAGGTCATAAAAGAGGAAAAAAGAGGTTGCATTGGAAGAGAAGGATTGATTGGAAGGAATAGGATCGAAAAGATGTGGGTGAAGTATTATGAGAGATACTGGAAAAAGAGGCATTTTTAAAAGGTGAAGGTTGTGTAGATGGTTGAGTAACAAATCAATTATATGAGAATGTAAATTTAAAACAATAATAACAAAGGATTTTTGTTATTGATCAATATTTTGCAATATTGCAACTTATTATTGATTAATTAATGAAGTATATCTTTGTATTGCTTATTAGTTCAACGTTGCATGGCATCCATATGCTTATCAAACATAGTAACAATAACATTAATGGCTTAGTCTAGTTTAGGTAGCTTGGAAAAGAAGCAAACATAAAGTACTAGTTAATAAGAGGCAAATAGTAAATTATCCTTATTCAAGAGAGCAATAACTCTCCCAAGATAAAAAAAGGAAAAATAAGGGAAATCCTTCCCTCCTTATAATTCATTATTTCAAGTTTAAATACAAAGCAATAGTAGATAATAACTTATATTTAGATCAATGGATCAAAGGAAATTTGGCTAACTACCTTTACTTAGCAATCTATAATATTCTCTAGAATATTCTTAAGTTGTTATAAAATATGTCTTCCATCCAAGTTTCTAAGTTTTATGCTTGGACTTGGAAGAAATTGGGCCTGTTACAAACAACCCATCTCTTTTAATAATTGCTTGTGACCCATCATCATTAAGTACCAAGCCCACTCGTGTCATTTTCTCTTCTTAAAGAAATAAAGGTACCTTAAAGGAAATAAAAGTTTTAATTTCCATTTCAAAGTATTAAGCAAAAATATGATTTTAAAAGAGAAATCACTCAATTAGAAATAAATTGAGTACCAAAGAAGTAGATGCTTTTTGTTCAAAAAATAATCATCTAGTTGACTCTTATATTAATTAATGGTTTAAAACAAAGTGATACAACATAGTCAACAAAAATAAGTGAGTCATTTATATATTGTATTGATTTTTTAATCATTTTCTTTACTTTACATTTTTGTTGTTTCCATATTCTTTTATTGTTTTTAAGAATTTAATGAAAAGGATTAATTTTGGTATTTGATATTTTTAAAAAATGACATTTAGATATCATTGAAATTCATTATAAAAAGGATTGGTAGAGTTAAAAACAACTTAAAGTGATTATCAGATTTCAAGCCCGACACTTTAGCTCTCTTGACCTTTTATTATATACTTTTGGGTATTATGTAATTTATTTGTTTTATTTTCTATTATGTGTAGTTCATTATGACCATATTTTAAAAATAAATAACATCTCATTTGGAATTAAGGGTCCAAAGCAAATGGGCTTTTCTAATATATGCTCGAACCTAAAGTGAATTTAAAATTAATCATTTTTTGTTTTACTTATTATTTTATCAATTGTTAAATAATTGTATAATGTAAGAGAGGGAAATTCACTCATTAAAACAAACCATTAAGAGGCAAGACAAGATTAATAGAGTTAAGCTAAGTAATAAGCCTACTAAGACCTCAAATAAAATAAATTTTATGGTCTTCTAGACATCTTTGTATTTATTTTAGGCTCTAGCTCAAATAACATAATCTTATATAGCCAACCATAAGGTTTAGTTCAATTCTTCAACCTACCTCTTTTAAACTTGTAATTAAGCTTATATAATTTCAAACTCTCCAAATTTACAATTCTTTTCAGACTAGGTAACCACTTAGGCCAATAAAATAAGGTGCCTAATATCTTTCCTATTTTATAGTTTGGTCCTTGAACTTTTTTATAGTAAGGACTTATAGTTACTTTTCTTAGGCTTTTCTCTATCTTCTTTTAATAAGTTAAAATGAAGACTCTATTTTAATTTTCTTCAATATTTAGCCTCATCCATATTTAGGGAATTTAAAAATGTGAACAATAATAATCATACAATGGTTAGTTCATTCTTAAATTACGAAATTTCACCTCTAAGAGATACTCATCAAGTGCTCTCCTTTACCTCCTTCTTGTTTCCCTACATTTTTCCTTGCTTTGTCCACTAAATGTCACCTTCTCCTATTTGCTTTCCTACTTGCCTTCTCTTTCTTACTTTCTCCATTTTCATCTTCTTTGCTATTCTTTTGTAGTTTGCCAAACTCTCAACTATAATTCCTTTAACGACAAATTTTCCTTTCCCTTTTAATTTTCCTGCTGATGCTTTTGTTACCATTTTTGGTAACGGTAATTCGAAAGACTTCCTGCCAAAATATGTTATTTTTCCTCTTTTATACATGTTGCTTGCTTTGTCTCTTATCATTTAGAAAACTTCCAGTAGTCAACTTCCTCCTCTATCCTTGCAAGCTCTGAATTTTTCTTTTCAAGCTCCTATAGAGAAATCTTAGGCTAAAGCTCAAACGAAAAGGAAGAGTTGGAAACAAGTTCTCGGAGAGTAAGAGGACCTCACTCTCGATTACTGCCCACCTAATGATAAGGATGGTAGATTGGTTGTTTCCCCTAAGCCAAATTTTCTTCAAGCCAGTGTTAGAACTTGGGAAGCGACACTAGTGGGCTTTTTCACAGATAAGAGAATTCCTTTCCCATCATTATAGAAATAGGCAATGAAGTTGTGGAAAATAGAGGATTGGTGGATATTCTGCTATATGAGGATGACCTAATTCTCTTCACTTTCTCTTCTAAGTCTCAAGCACTAAAGGTGGTGGAGGAAGGGCCTTGACATATTGCTCAATTCACCATGTTCCTTCAACAGTGGTAGTAAGGGAACCTTAATTAGAAAACATCAAACAACAATTCATACTTTTATAAGTAAACTCCACAATGTTCTCCTATAATATTGACAACTATAGGCCTAAACATAGTTGTAAGTTTCTTAGGAAAGCCCCTAGGTATGGATGGTAATATTATTAGAAGGAGAAGAATATGGTACACTCACTTATATGTTAGTGTTAATATCTTTAAGGAGTTGTTTGATTACATTCCAGTAATAAGATTAGTTCTTAATAGTGATCTCTATGAGGACAACGCATGCCATCATATAAAGCTCAAGGCAAGAAGTGGGTGCTTATTGATAAAAAATTCAAGAAAGGGGACTTTAATGAACTTATGGGAATAGAGGAAGAGGAAACAGAATTTGGTTTGAATTCAGGGAAGCTTAATGATGAACCACTAACATCTGTAAAGTTTCAACCTAAGCTGGACACGAATGGAAACCAAAATGTGGAATTACAAGATGATCAGGGAGAAAAAAAACTATGAGAAAGTTGTTTATGAGGACCTAATTATAACTCAGGATTTGGAAAAAGCATAAATAGAGAAGAGGGAAGTGGATTAGCAAGAATAGAAAATCCCATCCGCCTTCATCGTCCCTAAAAGCTAGTGGACAACAGAGGTCAAAGCTCCAAAGATAAAACTGTTGCTAAATGACTATAATCTCATAAAATGTTATGGGTTTAAATTGCCTAATAAGTAACTAGATTTGAGAAAATTTGTTTACAAGGAGAATCAATGGATTATTGCACTTTAGAAACTAAAATTAAACTAGAAAATATTAATAAATTAAAAAGGCTATAAGCTGAATGGAGATTCATCTCCAATTATCAAGCTCATAATTATGTTAGAATAATCATTGGTTACAATCCTAATCTTATGGACATTGACATTATTGAATATGAGGTATAAGTTATGCATATGAAATGGTATTTCATTTAAGAGAATGCAAGTATTTTCTCTTTTGCGGTTTATAGCTCTAATTTAGCATTTCAAAGGGAGGAATTATGGGATATTGTCCTGAGGTTTTCAAAGTGAGTCTCTAGTCCATGTTTGGTTTGTGGAGATTTAATTCCATATTATACAAAATTGTAGTTAAGGGACATTTCTATTTGAGAAAATTTTTAAGAGATTTTAGGAATTAAGAGTTTAGGAGTTACTAATCTCAAGTGTGAAGGTTGAACTTTCACTTGGTGTAATAAGCAAGCTTCTAAATGGTTTTTGAGGAAAAAGTTAGTTAGGGCTTTGGTAAACCAACATTAGATGTCCCAATTCCCAGAGAGCAATTCTACTTTCATGAATTCTCTCTTTTTTGGCCACTCTCCAATCAAAATTGAGGATGTCTTTTAAAGGCTAAGAAGGATGCCTCCTTTCAGGTTCAACAATTTTCCAACTAGTGAAGATGGCTTTAAGGATTCTTTAAAGAGAGTTATGTGAGTATTTATACTTGGTGCTTTACAATTCAGGTGTATATAGAAGTTGAAGGCTATTAAGACTGAGATGAAAAACTTTAATGTTAAAAGGGGTACTAGTACGTTGCAAGTTATTTTTAAGCCCAAAGATAAGTTGGTCACTACGCAAGCTTCACTCTCTACTAATCCAAGTGACTCAACTCTCCTAAACACTAAAAAACTCATGCTGAAGACTATCTACAAGCTATTAAAAATCACTCTAACTTGTTGGAGAAAAGGGTCATACTAAATTAGATCAAAAAAATGGGTTCAATTTTTCTTCAACTTTATTATTACTAAAGGAAATGTCAATAAAGTTTGCTTTATCCTCACTCAAGATGGTAGAAGTCTTACTCAGTAGTTAGGTCTCCTTAGGGAAGCTAAGGGATTCTTTAACAACTTCTATGGGATCTCTCAAATGACCTCTTCTACTATTCATTCTCTAAGCTCCTTCATTAAAAAGAGGATCATTGATGATGAAGTTGTTACTCTTATTAATCTTGTAGATAATACTAAAATTAAGAGAAATGTATTCCAGATGAATGTAAGGAAAGCCTTTACTCCTAATGGCCTAAATGGCTTTTTCTTTCAAAAATCCTAATAAAAATTGGTCCATTGCTAAAAGGAGTTGTGTTTGAATTTTTCTTTATTGGTGTATTGTTGAAGGATCTTAATAAAACCTTCATATATTTAGCTCCAAAGTTGGTTAATCCTACTTTTTTTGTAACATCCTGTTTTCATACTAAGGGTTAGAACCCTATATTTCTGTAATTGAGAAATAGTAATGAGAGATTAGAAAAATGCATTTCATGCTCATGCATAATGATAGCATACACACCTGTGAATTTGATTATTGCACATATTACAATGAATTGTTTATGCACTCATTTGACATTTTCATGTATAAATGACTGTTTTAATGCGGTTATAATACAAATTATGGATTATGTGTCTTAAAAATTGAGTTGGAGTGTATAATAAGTGAATTAGAATTTTTAGTGAAATATGAGAATTTTTTGGATTTAAAGGTATTTTTGAATTAAGAAAAATGCCAAGTGGCAGAACAATTGATGAATAATAGTAGAAATAAGAGTCAAATGGCAATGGAAATTTTTATAAATGACATTAGGATTTAATGACTTATGTCATTGAAAATTGGGAGACAATAGGAGTAGAAATTGGAGACAAATGGACTAGTTAATAAAAGACCAAAAAGAGACCTTGAGAGAGTGACATGTGGCAAGTGACAAGTATTGGGAGACAATAGGAGTAGAAATTGGAGACAAATGGACTAGTTAATAAAATACCAAGAAGAGACCTTGAGTTGTCACTTGCCACACCACTTGTTTTAAATCACAATTTTATTGAGTGAAAGACATATTTTGGTCTTTCACTTACTAATTACGTAGCATCATTTCTCCATCTTCTTCATTTTCTTCATCTTCCTCTCCTTATAACGACACTATCTTTGCAAAGCCTTAAAGTTAAACGTTGCCTTCTTCCATCACTAGCCATTTAAATACTTTGCTATCTTCTTCTTATTGCTAAAGGACCCAACTTATTCCACCTTGAAAGTTGATTTTCGTGTATGTTGAAAGAGCTAGGGTGCTTGGAGACTCTTGCAGAAGCCTTGGGTAAATCAAGTAAGTAACTTATTGATCTTTATTGCTTTGATGAATGAAACATGTTTTGATGATAGTTAAGAGTCAAATGATCATAAAATGAGAATGGGCACATGCTAAAATGTGAGTGATGAAATGTATATGAAAATGTCTTGATTTTCTATATGTATGATGATTAATGATTCATAAATTGATGTAGAGTTGATTTAGAGTTAGAATGAATCCTTAATGGATGAAGAAAGAAGTGTAGAAAAATTAATTTGTGAATGGATATACACATGTTCTGTTTTTAATGTATAAAAACGTGGATCATTAGTTGTTTTAGAAATGAATTGGATTGAGTATTGAAGTTAAATAAAAAGACAAGTGTAGTGTCTTGAAAAGAGAAGAACTAGGATGAAAGTTTAGAGACAAATTGATAATGGTGTTTAAAGGGTGTTGGAAAAATGTTACCTGTAACATTTTCCACTGATTATGCATCTGTAAATTAGACATAACTTGTTCTGTAGATATCTAAATAAGATGATTTTTTATTTAGATTAAATTAGAGACATATGGATACATTTTACATGAAGACATCAAATTCAAATTCTATCTTTAAGAGTTTCAAAATTTGACTAGAGGTTGAGTACTGAGTGTTATATATATATATATATGTTCTGTTTTTAGTGTTCATGATCAATCATGAACTATAATTTGTTTATGTATGATATTAAGTTGAAATGGAGTTAAGAATGAGGGGAAAGTGATGAGTATTAAACTAGAAATGATAGACCAAGCATAAGGTAGTGAATGCAGTAAGTAAAGAGTTAGAAATCTGGAAAATAAGGATGCAATTGGATATGTTTTGGGGCAAGAGGCATAACTTTTTCTATAGAACTCTGATTAAGGTCATTTAAGTATTTCTTTAAATAGGACTTCGAGTTCTATAACTTCTATAGAGACCCCAAGAAGAGATTTTGATGTCTAGAGGGTCAAATTTTTAAATTTCTATAACTAACCCATGAAGGTCGGCTTAGTGGGCATGCATGTCCGCCTAACGGACATTCACTGGCCATTTGGTCTTAATTAAGGCTTAAATGAGGCTTGAATTGAACCTAGAATGATGCTTAAATTAAGTGACTAATGTGTGATATGTTTGAAGTGATAATTGGGGTTATAAATTAGTGAATGAATGGATGATATCAAAGTTCCAAAGGCATGAGTATAATGGGAATGAAGATGTTCATATGATTGTAGTTATGATTCAAAGGAGTTGAGTAATATTTATTAAGTAAATGTGAATGAGAATTGGGTATTATGAGAGCATATATTGTTAGAAAAGAGATGACAAGAAATTGAGTTATGATATTAGAATAACCAAGTGTTCTTAAGGTGTAAACCTAAGAATAAGCTAGAAACATACAAAGGATAAGAATTGAATGGTGAACTTAGAATGATCATGTACAAATGAAGTGTAAACCTAAGTTCAATTAGATATATATGAATTATAAATTGAGAATGAGCATAAGATATGAATTTAGATAAAATACCCAGAATTGTCATTGAGCTTGCATTATACACAACACATATACATATGTATGTGATTGAGTATTCATAAGATTGTGCAATTATTAATGTGTGTGCAATATGTGTATTACATAATGATGATACAGGATAAAACGTTCACATATAGACATTTCCGGATCATAGAAGCTAATGCTAATCTGGAGCGTGTTATGAGTCGACTTAGATGGTCTCATTTCATTGTTGTTCTATTTTAAATTTCTACATTGAATGACTACTGATATGATTGATATGCAATGTAAATGTGATTGTACTAATTCCAGACATTGAATGTACAAGGTGTTTGATGCATGTAAAAATCATTGGAAGTGCTCCTTGTATGTGAATTTGATAAAATATGTGATACTCAACTTGATTGTTGAATGCCGGATCAAGTTCCGAAGAAAAATGTGAATGTGCATATGAATGAAATAAGTGATTCTCAACGTATATGTTGAATGCCGGACCAAGGTCCAATGAAAATTGTGAATGAGAATGCGATAGTGAATATGAGTGTATAATATTGAGCACTTTTGATTTACTGAATAAATGTGATGCATTTCATTACATGAATGCATGAAAGATAAAGACAGTTGTGATCAGAGTTGCCAGTAAAAGAGCTTAAAGCTTAGAATGTGATAAGAGCTTCTAACTCAGTTGTTAATGTACCTGGTATCCACAAGGGATATGGGACATTATCTGATACAAGCTCAGTATTCACAAGGGATATGAGCCAGTAAAAAGGCACCCGGTCACAATAATAATAATTGAAAGTGAGTCTCAAAAGCATTGCATAAGCATCTGATATGTATGATTTAAACAGTTTGACTGATTTTTGAATGTGATATATGTTTTAAGTGAATATGAAATGTATGTGACTCAATATTATTATATGAATTGACGTGTTATATGATTGAGTGAGCCGTCAAGGATGGTCCACTCACTGAGTTCACAAAATTCACCCAAAATTTGCAATATTTTTCGAGCTTAGAGAAAATCTCCAATTGGACAAAAAGGAGTCTAGCCACCGCATTCGAGTAAGAGATAGAGGTCGGGATCAATTTGCACCTGCATATGTCTTCAGTGATTTCAGTTTTTGAATTATATTTCCCCAAATATTGTGCAATATGTGTGTGTAAATTGTAAAGTGTAATAACAATTATGGCGAGTGATGTTTGTAAATGAAATGGGCCCAAATGACTACTAGATTTGGTGATATGTATAATGAGTGTAGTAATACTTGAGAATGAAAATGTTTACGAATAAAGTGGGCCTGATTTTTTATTGATTTTCTGCAATATGCATGCATTGTTTCAAAAAAAATTGTATTGAATTTGCTTGATCGACTGTTCTAGCATGCCACCCTCGCGGGGTACGTACTCGGATATCATTCAGGATGTTGGGTACGTGTCTTATGAGAGTAGGGTGCTACATCTTTTGAGGATTATAAACCTATGGCTTACTTTAACTTTCTATATAAAGTAATCTCCAAAATCATTGCAAATAGACTTAAACTAGTCTGTAATCAATGATAACCAAGGTGTTTTCAAGTAAAGCAAATAGATTGGGGATGACATTTCTATTGTTCAGGAACTATTGAAAGGCTATTTAAAGAAAAATTCCCTGATGAATTATTAAATTAAGATTAATTTGAAGAAAGCATTTGACTGCATAGAATGGAAAATTGTCCTTTAGCTACTAGAGACTATAGGATTCCCAAACAAATTTATTAAAAGGATGGTGGCTTACATAACCATAACTTCTTTCTCAATATTGGCGAATAGGACTTCATCCGGTTTGCTTAAAGGTGCTAAAGGCCTTAAAGATGGGGATTCTATCTCTTTATATCTCTTCATCTTATGTATAGAGGCATTTACATTTTTATTAAATCCCAATGTCACAAATGGAAAGAGATTCAAGTTACATAGTAAATGCAAAAAAGTCTCTCTAGTAAGCTTATATTTTTTTGATGATCTCTTGTAGTTTTGTAAAGCTTACTCAAGATTTGCACAAACTTTTATGAAAACCTTAAACTAATTTAAGGAAATGTCTAGCTTAATTTTAGACACTAATAAGAGCCATTCCATTTTGGATACAAGTGTTGAGCACCTAGAGCCTAAAGTTGTTGGAATTACTAGTATAAGAAGGAAACAAACTTCTCCCTTATATTTGCGCTTACCAATTACTATAAGAATAGTCCAATTTAATGATGGTATCCCTTGCATGAAATGATTTATAAGATACTTGTCTCCTAGACTAATAAGGCTCTTTCATTTGGAGGAAATTGCAATGATCAAATTAGTTTTGAACTCCTTGTATATTTATTGGAGTTCCAATTTGTTCCTTGCTAAGGGTTTCATCAAATATATGGAGAAGTAGATGAGAAAATTTCCTTGGGGCAATTACAACGTAGGGAGCCTTACCACAGAAGTGTGTAGGCTTAAGGATGAAGAACAGTTAGGAATAATCTCAATCAAAACTACTAATAAAGTGCTTATGCTAAAAAGACTTTGGAATGTAATACAAGACAAAGAGGATTTATAGATTAGATGGTTGCATAGTTATGTTCTCAAAGGTAACAACTTATGGTCCATCTCTCTTATATTCTACCACTCTTGGTCCTTAACTCAATTATTGAAGTTAAAGGATATTATAAAGTCAGGTATTTCATGTAGGATAGGAAATGGAAGCAAGGCATTGCTATGGTTTGATAATCAGACAGGTTATAACCCTCAAATTATAACCCATAAAGTAGTACAAGCCTGAAACAACTTCCCTACTAAAGCCAAAGTTATTTCACTCATTAAAGAACAACACAGGAATGAGTTTCCCAGTGAGTTAAAGAATCTAACTGCAAACTATCTACCTAATCTTGAAATGCAATATAGCTATACATGGATAAACTAACCACCTAATAAGTTTAGCAACAATCAACTGAAGGATTAGTTAGTTCAGAGGGAATAGGTTGTTAGTTAGCATAGTCTTACATAGAATAAGGCTCCTATGCTTGGCACTTCCTTTTTTCTTTAGCTGATAACCTTAAACAAATTAAGCACAATAGGCAGGTTGACCTATTTACAAATTGATGGAGGATATGTGTTTTGTAATAAGGAAACGGAATTCAAATAATGTATCCCTTTTCAATGCAGCATTTCTATAGCCTTATAGAGTATAGTTAATGATAAAGGCTCCTAAAATTTTGATGGGAACTCTTTCCAAGATATACTACAATGGTTGCAAAATCACTCATATATGCCCAAAGAAAATATGGAGGCTTATCTGATATCTCTTGGTGCTTATATAAAGAAATTTTAGAAGATTCTTGAATATAGTGAGGAGCAAAGAGGAGGTAGTAGAGTTAATGGTGTTAAGGATAAAAGAGTAACTCTTCTATTCCATTGTCGTCATGGATTGCCAAATTTACCTAGCTAACTCCTAAAAGATCAATTAGCTTATTCCCACATTCTCTTTATGGTAATATTGAAAGAGTGTTGTAACCTTTTCTTTATAGCTTACTTATTTGTGAATGGGGATGACTCCACTGTATCATATTTTATACTTTTCTTTATGAGTAATTAAAATTTATCTTTAACTTTTCAAACAAAAAAATAATCATACAATGGCTCTCCTTTTCTCTTTCCATTGATTCACCATTATTGGTAACTCTTAAAGCCTTAAAAAACTAAAGCTCATACCTAAAAATGATATCACAAAAACTCAACATCTCCATTCAGAAAGGAAGAATGTAGCAAGAAATGTAGGAATTTCCTTCTAAGTATTGAGGTTGGAAAAAGTCCATACCATTCTTGCTAGCTTTTTGAGATTGGAAAATGAACATTTACAAAAGACACCGCAAATGTAATTATAACAAAATTAAATCATAATATTCTAAAGTTTTAAATCTAATTTTGACTAATTGATGTGAGAATTTTAGGCTAACAAATGTTGGTTCACATTGAGAATCATCTACATATAGGGGAAAGTGGCAAACTCATAAAATGTTGGTTCACACTAGAAAATGGCATTCTTTTACTTTAGCAACAAATGTTGGTTCACACTGGAAAATAACGTTATTTTATTTATTAACAAAGTGAAATTGTTTGAACAAGCTTTATAATGGGAGCTCGAGCCTAGTTAGAAGCTCAAAAGTTAAGAAAAAAAGGTACGAATCCAATAAGAAATTTTATTAAAACAAGTTAAATTCAATGACTTCGGGCTTGACCAAGTCAAATTTGGGCATAAATGTCATTCATGTTGCAAATGTCAACTTAAGGTTATTATTTTTTGAAGATAATTACTAAGAGAGTAGACATTTTAATTAACATAAGAGACTAGCCTTTAGCCTAAGGATATGAATGTCATACTATTCCGAGTGGTACTAACCAGAATGTGTTGTACTGGCCAAAAAATGGTACTCAAACATATCAATATTATTTCAGGATGATATCGAACTTGTCATCTAGTATTGACCGATACTGATGATACCTAAAATACTAGTCAATATCAGTTAGAATTAAAATTTTTAATAAAGCGTATGGAACAAAATGGAAAGAAACAAAATTTACCTTATCTTTTAAACCTTAGCTTCTCTTGTTTCCCTTATTCCCTCCTATGCTCACCATCATTGTCACCGGACCTCTCGTCTTCTGCTATCTCCTCTCAGTAAGTCTACCACCTCCTCTCCACAATTCCACTTCTCCTTTTTGCTAAATTACTTTTCCTTTCCACCAGTTCGCTTTCCACTCAACTACCTGTCACTCGCTAAGCAAATGTCGTCAAGTCGTTGCTACCATTAGGTCGCCACCATCAGGCTTTGTGATACAAAGATTGCCTAAAATGGTGGTTTGATATAAGGATTGTGTATTAACTAAAAAAATATGTGACGGTAACTTGATAGATGGAGCTTTATTCAAGTTTTAAAAGTTGAATGATAAGATTATTATATTTATCATTTGGGAACTTTATTCTATGTACAAGGATTATTAGATTTATTACAAGAGCTTTTGAAATTCCATGGTTTATAGGGACTGAAAAATATCTTTAAATTTAAAAGAGGTTTTAATGAGGTTAAGATAGGAGAAAAGACAATTCAATTAGAGGTTTTTCTGGATCATGTAAGATTTCAGTGATAAATGATTTCGGAGCAAGCTAGGGAGGGTTTGGGACATTCTTACTAGAAGAATTTTGTAACTTAAAACTACCAACTTTAATGATATTACTCAATTTTATTTTCATTTTTTACCCATATTTAAATATTAAGGACGAAAGAGATATTAAAAAATTGAAGTTTTTTATGGAAGAATTTCTATAAATCTTTTATTTCTAAAAAATTAAGAATATCATTGAATAATATTTAATGATTTTCATCGTCAATTATATGCTTATAAATGGGGCTTTTAAGATCTGCCTTTTAGTATAACAATTGATGAGAACATACTCAATATAACTTGAAATTTTGAATGGTTAAGTAATCATTTTTGTCTTTTTATTTTTTACAATAAATCCATTTTTTTAATGTGCATTGCTAAAAGAAAGATGTTTGATACAATAAATTTTTTTATATTTTTATGTACCTATATATAATTTTTCAGTTTCTCCTATAATGTCGATTCAACTTTTTAGTATATCCAAATCTAAATTGTATCATCTACATTAGTAAAGAATCAATCTGGATGTGTTATAGTTTTAACTCATAATATGTAATGAATATGGTAATAATACTTTCAATACATTAGCTTTATGAATTTTATTTTTTCAAGTATTTGTACATGATTAATCTTTTTAGAATTGACTATCGAGTTTTTATAGTAAAGTAATGATGTTAAATATCAAAATTTTATTTTTCTATTTGAATTTGTTAATTTAATTTTAATATATATCTTTATTTATTTTACAGATAAATGGAGGAAAGTTTAAGTACTCTTAATGATTTAACCTTTTCAGGAAGTTTCGATAATCTAGTTTAGGCTCATGCTATATTGGTTTATAAAATAAAGAATCATACCATTTGTTTGTATTGCAAAAAACATTTGAAAAGTGAAAAATCATCATATTAAAGAAGCATTTAGTTGATATCAAAGGTGATGTGAAGCCTATATGAAAGTTAGTTATGATATAAAATGGCAGATAAAAACTTTACTTAAAGAGTAACAGGATGAGAAAGATAGAAAGAAAAGACTGGACTATAAAATTGGTAGTGAAAATTCTTTTTACAGTGGTCAAGATGATACTGGCAATGTTAAAGGTTTGCTCCTAACTAAAAAGAAGGGATTATTGCAGTAGATGTAAGAAAAAAAGGAAGGTGTCTTACTTTTTTTCTTTATGAATAATTGCTAGAGTTCAACCTTCAATTCTTAGTGCCATATAATCTAAAGAAGCAGCTAATAATGTGAACATAACAATGGCTAGATGGTGGTAAAGTGCAGGTGTATAATTCAATGCTACCCATCCTTATTATTAACAGCTTATGTGAGATACTATTGCCCTTTATGGTTTAGGATATAGACCTCCTTCAATTAATCACTATAGAGGTAATCTTCATAATAACTCTGTTTGTAAAATAAAAAGTTATTTGGATGAAAGGAGAATAACTTAGGCAACTTATAGGTGTTCAATCATATATAATGGTTGGAAAAATAGAAAACATAAGCTTATTATCAATTTTTTGGGTTTATTCCACTAAAGGGATTATGTTTTTGAAGTTCATCGATGCATCTGGCCTTGTAAGAAAATTTGATACTTTATTTGAAATATTTGACGAAGTTATGAATGGAATGACGCTTGAAAACATTGTATAATTCATCATTGACAATGATTTTACTTATAAAGTAGCTAAATAATGGTTACAAAGCAGGTATATTTATTTTTATTAGACTTCTTATTCTTCACATTACATTACCCTAATATTGAAAAATTTAGAAGATGCTAGATACTTTCTTATCATTGATGAAATTATGTAGACAGTAAAAGAAGTGACTAAGTTCATATAATTTGCGACATTTTAGCATTACAAGATTTACGACTAATTTTTTATCACTTCATTGTCTTGTTCTAATAAAGAAAGAGATAATACAAATGTTTACAAGTGATAAATAAGTTGTATATCAGTATGCAAAGTCTAATGCTAAAATGAAGGTTTCCAAAATTATACTTAAAGATCATGAATTTTGGTTTCAATGTTAATTTATCATCCAAGTTTGTGGGCCTTTAGTGAGAGTAATTCATTTGGTCAATAGTGATGAGAAAGAAACAATGAGTTATTTTTATGATGTCATAAAAAAGAAGAAGGAAAAACTCAAGACCAATATAAAAAATAGGCCTTCCTTATCTACACCTTGTCTTGCAATCATTAATAAAAATGGAAAAAGTAATTTTACTTTCTGTTTTTGGGATATTTTTAAATCCCAGTGTTATTAACTACCACATCACTTGCTTCATATGAGATGATACAAGATCTCCTTAACTCACAAATGGATGCTACAAGGATGTATATAGTGATTTTGGGATGCCTATTGCAATTCTTCAAAGAAACAAACTTAATTCAGGTATATATTTCTTCACTTTTGTTACTTGTTTAAATTTAATCATCACTTTTTTTTTGTTTATAATGATACTTGTCTTATAGTGGATTAGTGGGACTAATTCGAAAGAATGCTCTAGAATTGTAAAGGTTTGCAATTCAAATTCTAAGTCAATATGTGAGTGCAATTGAGTGTGAAAGGAATAGAAACACATTTGAATTCATTCATTTCAAAAAAATAGATTGCGATTGAAGGGTTTGGTCTTTGTTCGATACAATTTAAAGATAGCTTCAAAAAAGGTGTGTTATTATCATTATTAAGTTGAATATAATTTCTTGTAATTTTTAATTTTTAATTTTATTAGGACACTTAATAAAATAAGTAATTTTATTGATCAAATTTGTCTTAATCATATTGATTTTTTAATGGATTGAGTTTCTATGGAATCTAGTTTCATAAACGAGAGTGACTTATAAGATAATCTTTGATGAGAAAATATTGACATAACATTTGGTGCAATGAATTTGAATGAGAATGATGATAAGACACCTCTCAATTATGAGTATTTTGTACCAAATAAATATATGGGTCAATATGATTTGAGCAAATATGTCACTAAATGAAGTTTCAAAATTTTCATTCTTTTTCTCTTGTTTTAATTTCTCTTGTATTTGACTATATGTTAAATTCTATCTATGCATTATAAATATAAATCCTTTAACTATAAGTGTTTTTGTTTCATGTTTCGCTTTTACCTTGCTATATTACTCGAGACAAACTCTTGGTACAATGCTTGCGGGCCTATAGTATTCTTATTATATGATATTTTGGTATTATTATTTTTTACTATATGATGTAGTTGTCACATTTTAAGTAATTTTCTTAGTTTATATATATATATATATATATATATATATGATAATAAAACTATCTTTGTCTTATATTAATTGTAGTTTTTGTTTGTTTATGAAATATATGAAAAGTAATATTAATAGAAATAAAGAGATAATTGTTATTTCACATTTATATTATTATGATTTTTTTAGACATGGTTGATATAAAATTAAAAATTATATAGCATAACATATTAAAGGACTATTTTGCAATTTTATAAAATTTGGGGACTATTTTGTAATTTCAAAAAATTACCCAAAATAGTAATGATAGAAAGCTGTTTATGATGGACCCACATAATATATATATATAATAATCAAAATTAAATAAACATAAAAGATAGTAATAATAAATAAAATAAATAAGTACGTATATATAAAAACATAACAAGAATAAATAATACAATAATTATAGGACAAGATAAAGAATAAACATAAAAATAAATAAACAAATAAATATAAGTAAATAAATATACAAACAACAAATAAAACATGTATATATATAATCAAACAAGTCATTACAAGAAAATATTTTAGCTAAGTAAAATTTTTTTTGGCTAAATAACTTAGAGAGAAATATTATATATTAAAAGTTTAGGCTAAATACAAGACATAAGATTCGAAAGAAAGAAAATTCCTACAGAGTTATATCATTTTTTTATCATTTCCCCTCAATTCCGTTTAAGCCTTCCTTTTTTCCTCTTACAATCTTTAAATACAATCTTCTTGGATTTTCTTACTAGAGCTGTTGGCCCCTGACTTTTTTTTTTTTATTAAGCATGATTAGATTGATTATGGGGTCTTGATAGATTAAACTATGTTGACATTAATTAGCATGTAGTATTAATTAGGTTAGGTGGCATGAGTTAGCATGAATTAAATTGAATTAAAGAGTTAAGTGATAAATGCCTAAGGTAAGGTGACATGAAATTAGTTGGCATGATTTAATTGAAGTGTTAGAGTGTTAAGATGCTTGAGGGGTAGTATAGGAAGTTTACTTAAACATTTAAGAGCAAAGGCTTTTCATTAAGGGCATAATGGACTTTTGGACATTAATGAGGGTATTTAAGAGGAGAAATAAGGCTTGTCTTTCACTAGAAGGGGGAGAATACGAAAATAGAGAGGGAGAGAGGAGAGAAGTTGTCGTGGGTGGAGAAGAAAAGGGAGAAAAAGAAGAGTTGAGTTAGGGCTTTGATTACTAAGAGTTCAAGAGGCTTTTTGGAGTAATTTCAAGGAGGAAAAAGATAGTGGATGATCCAAGCTCTCATTTAAGCCAAGAAACCCCTTGGTTGGGTGAAGATTCAAGGTAAGTCATGTTTTCAAGCTCTAGCTTTTGGATGGGTTTTGGTTAGAAAAGCTTAAGAAATAGATGGGTTTAGTGTTTCTACCATCAATTTCATGTATTGGGTTAGTTAGGTTTTC
>JANZLX010000211.1:21012918-21026394 GCA_025531955.1 Erythroxylum orinocense | reverse complement strand
TAACTAATTAAAATATAACTATTCATTAATTACAATATAATTAATTAATTAATTACAATATAATTAATTAAAATATTATTATTATTTAATTAATTACATTATATTTAATTAAAACATAACTATTGATTAATTAAAATATTATTATTTAATTAATTACATTATATTTGATTAAAATATTATTATTAATTAAAATATAACTAATTAAAATATAACTATTCATCAATTAAAATATTATAATTAATTAATTAATTACAATATAATTTATTAAAAAATAATTCATTCATTAATTAAAATATTTTAATTAATTAAAAATAATTCATTCATTAATTAAAATATTGTAATTAATTAAAATATAATTCATTTTGTAATTAATTAATTAAAATATTTTTTACAAACCAACCACTATCAATGGTAATGGTAATCATCCCTTTATCTTAACCAACCATCATAATTATAATGATTATATCCATTCTCATTTATCCCTATATTTATTTTCATTCCCATTCTCATTATTTTTTATGAACCAAGCGCCCCCTAAGTTACCTTAAATATAAGAAATCATAAGTGGATTCAAAATATAATAGTTTTCGTAGGTGATACTTTAGTAATGTAAGCCTAGAGATCATACATAATGAAAACATTTATGGATAAGTAAGTAATATTCTATTATGAATTATCATAATTAGGTTATTTCAATTAACTTATTATCTAACAAATATTAACGTGTTTGTTTAACTAATTTCATATTTTAGTTTACAAGGATTTTATAATTATAATTTTATCATAATTTTAATTGTATAGTAAATTTTTTTAAAATGTTATATTAAATATAATTGATAAAATATATAAAAATATTTTTATTGAATAAATTAATAATATCATACATTAATTATAAGTAATAAGCTGTAAACTGACACCACTTTCTCGAGTGACATGGCGTTCAAATTAGCATTTCATGAGTAATTGGACCACACAATTCATTCGTCAAATTTAATTTGCCCTCTCAACCCTTTTTCTTTTCCCTATCCTTTCATCTTACTAAACGTCTAATGTAATCATTGAAAGCTATGTATTGCTTTTTTTCACATGCCTATAATAAATTGCCAGATGTGGACTTGTAAAGGATCGGTGGCTGATTTTTTTGACTGGTATTTTCTAAGTCTCGATTCTCTATCTAATACTATTATTCTGTTTTATTTTATCTTGTAAAATTTCGGTCATTTATTTTGCGAGATTTATGTAAAATTCACGTAAATAAATAACCGAAATATATTGGATACAACAAAACACCATAATATTAAACAAAAGATTTGAACTTATGTTTTCCAAGCACCAAATAGTTGTTTTTGTTTTGGTTTGTTTTTATTTTCATGTGTTACTTTGTGCTTCTCTTCATTCATCTATTCCTTGACGCAGGAGAATTGATCCTGTATTTACTATAACGAGCGTCCTTCATTTTCTTTCATTTGCCTCTAAACTAATTGGTCTGTTACTTATACTGGGAGAGGTTGATCGACCATCAGCTTTAAACATAGCAGTTAATGATCTTCATTAGCAATGGTACTTAAGACACAAATGTGTCGTTTGGTGGACACGATGGAATTAAATATCTATATGTTGTACAAGGACAGAAACATTGAACTGATTGTATTGACCTTCGTGTATCATTTGATCTCCACAAAGTGCAAAATTCAATACGGTAGATGATCATTGACGATCATCTCCAAATTTGTTAACAAATGCAGACAAGAAAAGGATTGATGTGAACTAAACTTTGTTGACTTGTGTTTGCTTTCTTTTTCTGCGTTTGAATAATTGGCTACTGCTTATTCCCCCCTTTTGGCTGGTGTAATCTCTTTTCCAAAATTCCAGGACAGGCTTATTGGGTTTTTCAATTCTATATTGTCCGGTACCGAACATGTCTATGCTTGTTTCTACGCCTACCTGAAAGACACGAGCCTGGGAAGTAGGAGGTTTGAATATGAATGTAAATGAGGTTCAAAGACTAATGGTGTCACTATTGAAAGCCATGGAAAGTGGAAACAGTCAAAGCTCATCATGGCTCGTGTCTCGCACGGCTTTGGTTTTGCCACAGAATAAGGTATTCAACTATTCATTTCACACATTTTCATATATGGTGACAACCTTTTAAAATGCACCACTTAGTGCTCTAATTTTTGACCAGACGAACTCACTCCTGGCTTTTTGTTGGATGTGTACTGTCCCCGTCGGATTGACTGCTCTTGGTGGACTAAAATATACCTAGGATAACCATTATGTCTCTATCGTGGAGCTTAAGTAAGAATTAAGCAGCAAATGGTCTTTGACAATAAGGTTGATAAGGCCAAAGTGTAGCAGTTGAGGATTGGACATGGGAGAGTCAAACGAGTCGAGCAGCCTTGAGCAAGTTTTATACATACCATTCGTTGGTGCCATGAGCATCTAGTAGTTGAAACTTTGACCAAAATTGGCAAACTCTCAGCATATCGAATTCAAACATCGATCCAGCTTAATTAAGTTTCTCCTTTTCTTTTCTATTTGTTTTTTGTTTCTTTGGTCACGCGTGGTACAGGAAACATCATCACTGTATCATGCAAATGTAAATGTGCACCAAGGTGCAAGGATTGAATCCCACGGTTTGTAATGTGAGAGCAACATTTTTTATCTCCTTGTGAGTTTTGAGGGTGGGTTCCTTATAGGCTTGTGAGTTACTCACCTCCCCCTTAGCGGGCCGCTGAGTACTTGATTTACATCCTCTCAATTGTTTCGTCGGGCCGAAATGTGGGGGGCTCTCTGGGTTGGGGATTGAACCTTTTTTACTCCAAAGTTAAGATCAGGAAGAGAAGCGTCTTTCAACTCCAGAAGACCATCCTTACCCGTACTAGTGAAAATTGTGGAACTTGGATTGCAGACGTTAATTGTCATGCATCAATAATGAAAATTTACGATATGCATGGTATGTTATTGTTAAATTTTTAACATGAGCAGAGTGTAGAGTCCACTAATAATAATTAGATTCGAGTCAATTATTGTCAAAATAACTAGAATTAATCATTTGGATAGTAGATCTTTACTACTTATAAATCCTTTAACATTTTCATGTTTAATCAACATGTGATATTCTAACACTCTCCCTCAATTGCAACTAGAATTGGATATTTAGCTCACTTAAAATAAATACAATAGTAATCGTACCGGGGTGTTAGAATTGGATATCTAAACGGACAATTAAAAAATTAATAATTCGAATCAAACTTACTCTAATATTACATTAAATTTTTTAATATAAATAAAGTGTAAAATCCACTAAATAATTGAACTTAAGTTAACAATAGTAAAAATAACAAAAACTAATCATTTATATAGATTAACCTGAACAATTATAAACTTTTTACCATTTTCAGATCTACTCGATACAAACTCGTTACGTCGTACTCGTGACTTTTTCTATCAGTGGGTTACCAGCTGGATACGTATAAGTCCCAACTTATCATGAATTTCTTACTTTTCAACTTTTGTTCCAAATAATATTATGAAAATGTGAACGTGAAAGTGCATTTCCAGGAATTAGTTTGCTCGACGAAGTATGCGTGTCTGCAATCTATTTGCTTGGTCTGAGCAGACAAACAGTATCAGGTGTAAGAACAGGTCTTAATTTGTCATGGCTGAAGAGTTCCAATAAAGGTCGCTTTGTAATGTCTAGGAGGAGAGGAGAGGAGTGCGGGCTTTGCATCTGGCATTTTACCAGAATGATGAAACAACTGTGGTTGATGGTTTTTCAGTAACTGGAGTGATAAGTATATAAAAATATTTGACATCACGTAAAAAGTAAAAGAAGGGAACACAAAACAGGAGTGTGCGTTTGAATTTCTTACTATTCAACAACAGTGGCATGGCAATCTTCTTCTTACTTTTTTTTCCCTAACCTGAATTTTACTTTGTTTAGTGAACTGTAAACCAACACAACCACCCTGCCTCCATTGATTCCACCTTACCTGCTTGCACTAACCCTTTTTCATATGCACTCACTACAGTTCTCTAGCTCCACTTCTTGAACTTCGAGCCTATAAAAGACGAGGAAGAAAAGAAAGGAAGGGAAAGCAACGTATCAGTGGGAGAGGAAAAAAAAACCTACGGTCGTCACAGTGGGTAGTCATCATCTACAGGACTAAAATTTCCATTAACCAACAAATACACAAGGGCACAAAGAGAAGAATTGCAATTAAAAACAGAAGACAGAGGCAAAAAACACGGAAATCTTTCTCTGTGGCTTTTTCTCTCTTTCGAAACGTTATAATGAATTATAGAGTTGGCGCAGAGAGTTGCAGGAGAGACACCTCCTTTTACGTACGAAAAGATTAAAGGAACTGAGTTGTCCTGTTGAGACAGTAAATTACATTGGGAAGTGTAGTGGTTTATTCCCAGTTTCTCGTCCTAATTCAACAGATTTCATTCTTCCAACCCATAGAACAAGAACCCCGAGACGTGTAATATGAAGCATGTAGAGTGTTCATTTGCTTTCTTCTTTTGTCAACTCCTAGTGTAATTACAATATCATGCACGGGCAATTTGGACAGGGTTTACACTTTACACTCTGTTTCAACCATGTATTATGCTAAAAATACCGTCATTTTGGATGTAAACAGATATGGAACAAGATGTTGGCTCCATCCAAGGATCTGGTACGGACGATTGCCTCCTCTACTTACCACTGAGAGTGGAGTCATGAGAAGGAACCCATATAATAGAGTAATAATTGCTTATCCGAACAATGGATTCGTAAACTTTGAAGGTTTAACGTATTAAATGCTTTCTTCTTTCTTGTCGTACTTACGAACCTTTTTTGTTTGTTTGTGTCCAATCTTTGATGACCTTTACTGTCATCTTTATTATAAATAAAATTAGTTAAAATAATCGCAAAAAATTGATCTTATAGATTAGGAAATTTCAACAAAAAGTCGTAAAATCTTAATAACAATTTTAAATATGATTTGTGACAAGAAAATATTTTAGAATTTTATTCAACGCATAATATAATAATGTTCAACTATTTTTGTTTGTAATAAATATAATAATTGTTATTTCATGTAATTATATCAATAAATTTTAATTATCTTATTTCTTGGGGATCCAATCAATACACACTGGATCAAAGGTTACTTTCAGACGTCGGGGTCTGTGTAAATTGTAACGTGTAGGCAGCCATCCCGAACGGTGAAAAACAAAGTTCCTATTGTGAGAGTAACAAGAGAAAAATCAAATCCTAAAACTAGAGGAAGCAGAGGGTCTCTGATATGGTCCAATCATAGTCTGCAAAGTCCCTATAAGCTCGTAACTTTAAGGACAACCCTCCATTTTGACATTTCTAATGTGCCAAATTTTTAGAAAAGAGTTCATGGTACGAGGAAAATGAACTAAGTGAAAAAGTAAAAACAAAACACAAACATATTGGAATTGAATAGTAGGACCATAAGGTACAAGTGTCACGTGTCGAGTAATTGAGCTGCATGGCCCATGATTCAGGTCTCGGGCGGTAGACACGCGACGTCCATAATAAACAAATAAGACCCAGCCCCAGCCCCAGCCCCAAACCCACAGCACCAACGCTAAAATATAACACTCACACACATACCTTTTGGTTACTGCTCACTCCTCCCCCTTCTCCTCCACCATCACCACCTCTTTGTCACATCGACGGTGAGAGATGGCTGAGGTTGGGCCATTGGGCCATTCTCGTGTCTTCACCTTCTCTTCATTTTATCCTTTGTTATGAACCAAGATCTGAACCTCTTCTTCTTAGAAGAAGATGGCAAAGCACAGCTCTGAATCAAGTGAGCTACAAGAACCACAGTATCAGCAAAACGCTACCTTTCTTTCTGATGTTCTCTACTGCGCGGAGGAGAATTGGGAGGAAGACGAAGAAGAGACGACTTATTATAGTATAAATAACAGTAACCGAAGGCTTTTCCCAATCTTACTAGACCAGGACTTGTCTTGGGACGATGAGGAACTTTCAACATTATTTTCCAAAGAAGAGCAAAATCAACTGTACAAAAACCTGGAAACCAATTCGTTTCTTGCTGGGGCCCGACGTGAAGCTGTACAGTGGATGCTGAAGGTCAATGCGTACTATTCTTTCACAGCTCTCACTGCAGTTTTGGCCGTTAACTATCTTGATAGATTCCTAGTTAGCTTCCAGCTCCAGCCCGATAAGCCATGGAGGACCCAACTCGCTGCTCTGGCTTGTCTCTCACTTGCTGCTAAAGTGGAAGAGACCCAAGTTCCTCTTCTGTTGGATCTTCAGGTAAATATGTGTATATTTCTCCAATTCCCCTGTTGGTAGTTGTTTATGATGTTTAAAACTTTAGGCATTGACTTTTTCATCAATGCGGGATCCGTTGTTTTGTGTAGGTGGAGGATACTAGGTATGTGTTTGATGTCAAAACTATCCAGAGAATGGAGATCTTGGTTCTCTCTACTCTTCGATGGAAGATGAATCCTGCTACTCCATTATCATTTATTGATTATATTACGAGGAGACTTGGTTTAAAGGACCTTCTATGTTGGGAAACCTTGAGGAGGTGCGAGCGCATAATTCTCTCTGTCATCTCAGGCAAGTAATCGCTAAAGTTTCCATTCGCTTTGTTCAAAAGTAGATCAGCTTAGTCCATGGTGTTAAACCAATACAAAGATCATATTTTTCCTTTGTTTTAGTTCTCAACTTTGACTTCAATGGATCTCTTCTCTGCAGATTCTAGGTCAATGCATTATCTACCCTCTGTAGTGGCTACTGCTACAATGCTGCAAGTCATTAATGACGTAGAGCCTTGTCTGGGAACTGAATATGAAACCAAGTTACTGGGCATTCTTGGAATCCAAAAGGTCACCCATTTTTATGTACTTGAATTTTCAGTTTCATCTGGGCCATGTTAAAGCAGAAAAACTTCACCTTTATAGGTTTACTGAATCTTGAAAACTTGTTACGTGTAAACAGGATAAAGTAGCGGATTGCTGTGAGCTCATAGTGGAATTGGCACCAAAAGACAACCATGGCAGCCAATCAAACAAACGCAAGTGTGGTTCGTCTCCTGGCAGTCCAAAAGGCGTAATGGATTTGAATCTGTCCTTTAGCTCGGATAGCTCAAACGATTCGTGGTCGGTGTCTTCTTCACCAGAGCCTCTTTCCAAGAAGGGCAGAGCAGTTCAGAGCTTAAACCATTCAACTGCAGATGTTCTTAATAATCCTTACTAGTGCACCAAATTCATCTTTTTCTTTAATCGACTAGCACCGTACGGCTAATGACCTTTATGTTTTTTTTTACGTGCAAGTTAAATTGCCTACAGTCTCTGCCTTTTCAGTTTCCTTCCAAGGTTGGGATTTGGAAGCAGAGATAATTGGCACTTTACGGGGGAGGAAGTTGAAGAACATAAACCAAAGCAATGCAGTTAAATATAATATATGACCTCTTATGCTCTACTTGTTTGATTAATCAGTTCCTTTTTTCATACGAACATATTCCAATGTCACATATATATTTATATATTCTATAAATAAAAGATCTCATATGACTCTGTTCATTTACTACAAAATTCTGCAGTTTCTTAAGCATCCAACAAAATTGAACAGAAGTAGTTTCGAAAGCTTGGCCAGGGAGACCTGAAGGCGGGAACAGGATGTCGGCCACTGCTAATTTCAGGGGATTATGTAATTAATTTATATTTTCTGATTAATCTTATACTAATTTATGTGTCTGAATCTGACCTCGTTAGAAGATATCTTTACATGTAGGCCTGTTGTTTTAAAATGCTTTCTCATTGAATGAGACTGAAGTAGCAGAAGCCTATCCTGCTATAACTACTAGTATAAAACGTCCACTAGACACCGAGTTCGTATCTCCAATCTTAAATGCCTGCAAAGCAAATGTAGACAGGAAGACCTCTCAACTTTTACTGAAGAAGGCCTTGCATGTGCGTTTATAGTGCTTTAGTATCAAAGGGAATCATGACTTGGCTTTTTATTCTTGCGATCTCTTTCTCATATAACGCAACTCATCTCTAAGAATCTTACTAAATCGCTCAACTCGTCAAACTCTTATAATGTACCGTAAATGTCGGAGAAACCATAGTGTGTACAAAGCTGTCAAACTCTTATCCGAGTGTTTGATTGAGCAAAATATGAGTTTCAATAAATGGCATTTATATATTATAATGTGCTTTTACTCTGAACTACTATAATCTTTAAAGTTGTTTATACTGAAAATGGCTCGTTGTGCACCGAAACCTCGTGAGATGTGTTCCTTTTGTATATGCTGCGGCGCTTTTCTGCTGGTGTGGTGGCGAGTTAAAGTCGAGAAGACCGGAAAAAAGAAGAAGAAGAAGGAATAAGGCACACTAACCACATAAAGAAAAGGAGGCATAAGAGAAGATTAAAAGAGAATTTAGATGCAATTAGATCGATTGAAAACACAGGCACTAAAAAGGGGTAAAGGTGAAAGGCAAAGGAATTGTTGAATTGGTGGGACAAAATCGAAAGATTTTGTGTGTAATGTCTTTGTTGATCTTTCCTTTTTTTCCCCCTTTGTTTTTAGTAGTTAGGAGCATTGGACTGTAGTGTTTTTTCAACCCAAAAAGAAGACAATGATAAGGTATGGATCTAAAGAGTTGGTTCCAGCTTCCAGGGTATATCTTCTCTTCTTTTATTGACATCTCCACATCTTTAAATTCCTCAAAGCTCTCTCTTTTGACCTACGGAACATACATCTTCTAAAGTTGCTTACACTACGAAAAGAAAGGAAGTGACATATAGAATACAAATCGATTAGTTTTCTCTCTACTTGTTAGGCCTGAACTTATTTATAATTCAATCTTGACTGGTTCGGTTCAGAGGAGTCGCTAAAGTCTTTATTTACCTTGCTATCACTAAAATATGGTCCCCCCTACACGACCACCAGATCCAGGCTCAGCTGCGACAACCCCCACTTTTACTAGTTTAGGGCCTGATACGCAAATGGAGGAGAGTTCTCCGGAACGCATCACGGGTCCTAGTCGGGTGCAAACAGACACCCCGGTTAGCTCGCACGCCAATTAATTCTCCTACCCGTTTTCATGAAGATCTTCATTTGGAATTGTCAAGGGGTTGGAGGTCGGACCTTCAAGCTTATCATTAAAAACTATCTCCGAATCCACAAACCGCACCTGGTCGTTTTGATCGAGCCACACATTAGTGGGCATCGTGCCACCAAAATTATCAGGAGCTTAGGTTTTTACCAGTCTTTCCGTGTTGAAGCAGCAGGGTATTCGGGCAGTATTTGACTTCTTTGGAAAGAAGATATTGAAGTCCTCGTTCTCATCGCCCACTGGCAATTTGTCCATATCAGTATTAAGTGGGACCATCGGTCTTTTGACTTCACGGCTATCTATGCTAGCCCTACTCCCTCACTTCAACACTACTTATGGCATTTTCTATGGCAAATTGCTAGGATCACCGTTAAACCCTAGCTATTAGGGGGGACTTTAACGCCAAGTTGGAATGCACGAACAAACGCGGTGATTTTCGTCTTCACCCGATGGTCAACTCTCCCTTTAGAGATTGCATGGAAAGTTGTCTTCTCCAGGATCTAGGCTTCACAGGACCTAGATTCACATGGCAACGGGGCCGCATCCTCACCCGATTAGACCGGGATTTCTGTGCTAATAATTGGTATTCGGCTTTCAGTAGCACTACGGTTAATCACCTTCCCTTTCTTAAATCTGATTATCGACCTCTGCTAGTGTCTCTTAATAGTAGTGCGCCCCCTCTGCTGATTCATAGGCCCTTTCATTTTCAAAATGCTTGGTTGAAGCATGCTGACTTTCGACAATTTGTCGCGGAGCATTGGACTAATACCTGCTTGGAACTCAGTACTGCTCACGGCCACTTCACGGAACAGCTTCAACAGTGGAACTTCCACACATTTGGCAATATCTTTTCCTGTAAAAGGCGCCTCCTAGCACGACTCAATGGCATTCAGATAAGATTAGAAAGTGAAGACTCTAACTCTTTTCGGGAGCTAGAGGAACAACTCTGGGTTGATTTAAAGCAGGTCATTTCTCAGGAAGAACTCTATTGGTATCAGCGTTCTAGGAGTCAGTGGCTGAGCCAGGGTGACAGGAATACTAAATATTACCATGCCCTTACTATGGTCAAACGTCGTCATGCTACTTTCCCTTCTTTGAAGGATGCTAACGGGTATGAGTCCTCCGATTCGACAAGCATACGGAGCTTAGCCAAGAACTTCCTTGAATAACTCTATACGTCAGACGGGTGGACCCCTCCTGTTCGACTACTCCGAGGCCAGTTTCCTCCCCTACCTCCCCAAGCGATGGAAGAGTTGGCTAGCCCTCCTCACCCTGACGAAGTCAAAACGACCTTCTTCATGTTAGCCCCTAACAAGGCCCTCGGGATCGATGGATTCACCACTGTCTTTTATCAATCCCAGTGGAATACTGTGGGACCTTCACTCATTGCGTTCATCCAAAGGACTTTTCAACATGACGTTTGGGAGTCTGCCTTGAATCGCACCATATTGGTTCTCATCCCTAAGACCCCATCTGCCACTTCCATTACCCAGTTTAGGCCTATCGCCTTATGCACTGTGTTATACAAAGCCATTACCAAATTTATTGTCAATAGGCTTAAACCTTACCTTGAGGATCTGGTCTCTCTGACCCAATGTAGCTTCGTCCCAGGGCACTTGATTACGAATACTATTATTATCGCCCAAGAAGTTATCCACTCTATGAAAAAGAAAATAGGTTAGAAAGGGATAATGGCTTTGAAGGTGGACCTTGAGAAAGCCTATGATCGTTTGTCATGGGATTTCATTCAAGAAACCTTATTCGATGTTGGCATTCCCGAGTCCCTGATTAAGCTCATCATGAAGTGCATTTTCTCGGTCTCAATCCAGGTACGTTAGGCTGGGGATCTTAGCGAAGCTTTTCGACCTACCCGAGGCATTCGACAGGGAGACCCTCTATTGCTGTACTTATTTGTTTTGTGTATGGGACGCCTCGGACACTTTATCTCTCGTGCGGTGACGCAAGGCTGCTGCAAGCCTATCCGATTAAGCCACAATGGCCCCCCCATCTCTCACCTGTTCTTTTCTGACGACCTTATCATGTTCGCAGAAGCATCGATTGACCAAGTGACCATTATTCGGGATACGTTATCCTCCTTTTGTGATGTTGCAGGTCAAAGAGTTAGCCACGCTAAATCGAGATGCTACTTCTCCAGCAATATCCGCCCTCACACCGTCCATTATTTATGCACCGCTCTGGGGTTCCAACGAACGACAGACCTCGGACGTCATCTAGGTGTTCCACTGCTGCATGAACGCGTGACCAAACGCAAATATCAGTACATTCTAGACAACGTACAGAAACGCTTATCGGGTTGGTTTGCTAACCTGCTGTCCTCTGCGAGCCGTACCACTTTAGTGCAATCGGTCATTGCGACCCTACCAAGCTACACTATGCAGACGGTACGATTGCCTTGTAGCTTGTGTGATGCCCTGGAGAAATTAATGCGACAATTCTTATAGGGATCTTCTACAGGCACTCAGCGGCTTCATTTAGTTAACTGGGATTCAGTCTGTACTCTTAAAGAACTAGAGGGCCTCGACATTCGGACAATTCGTGCAACTAATGATGCCTTCCTAGCAAAACTGGGTTGGTCCCTGATTAACAGGCCCCACACCCTCTGGGTTCAAATTATGTCTGCCAAGTATAAATTTGAAGTCAATCGCCTCCCCAGTTCTATTGACACTGTGGGCGGTTCCATGATCTGGAGGAGCATTAAAGCGACGTGGCATATAGTACTCCAGGGCCTTAGGTGGAGAATTGGTAATGGCTCTAGGACCCGATTTTGGTTGGACCCGTGGGTAAGTATGGCGGGACCTCTGCTTAATGACGCAACTACGCATATTCCTGCTTTTTATCACTACCTCAGTGTCATACATTTTGTGGACACTGATGGTAATTGGCAGTGGGACACTTTACAATCGTGCCTTCCAATGTCGATATGCCGGGCCCTTGCTGGTATTTTACCTCCATAAGATCACCTAGGCTAGGATAAGTTAATCTGACGTCTTTCTGACACGGGGCACTTCACAGTAGCGTCCACATACTCCCTGATTATGGATCACGAGGAAGTCTCGCATCATGTTATTTGGAAGGTCATATGGAAATGAAACGGTCCTCAACGCATTCACTCTTTTCTCTGGCTTCTCGCTCACGATTGATTACTCTCCAATCAACATCGGGTTTGACAACACCTCACTACGGATGGCGCATGTTCTCACTGTGGTCTCGAGAAATCCGCACAACATATTGTTCGTGACTACGACAAAGCCCAACAAGTGTGGAGCTCTTTTCCTTCGCACATTATCACTCCTGAGTTCTTCCGTATGCCGGCCCAAGACTGGCTCACCACCAATCTTCATTCTCACCGCCAAGTTTTTGCGCACGAATGGTCCATCATGTTTGGTGTTACCTGTTGGTTTCTTTGGACATGGCGTAATCGGTCTCTCTTTGATGAGCAGTTCTTTTGGCTGTCATCATCTATTTCTGTTATTTTGTCTTATGCAGGTCAATTACACTAGGCATCCAGGTGGCAAGGTGGAGTGGGCCTAGGCTTCTGGCCGCGACATGCGCAGTTGATTGGATGGTGCAAGCCCCCTACTGGGTAGGTCAAGCTAAACACAAACGGAGCGTGCAAACGACAGCCACTCTTTGTCACTGCAGGCGGCATCTTACGGGACAGTGGCGACAATTGGCTAGGAGGCTTCAGTTAGAACCTTGGCGCATGCTCGCCGGTGACTGCCGAATTATAGGGAGTGTATACTGGGCTTACCCTCACCTGGAACCTAGGCTATCGTCGGTTTGAACTCGAAGTGGACTCACTTCCGGTGATCAATCTCCTATCGTTTGCGGCTAACCGGGATAGGGCTCTCAATTCCCTAGTTCAGAGTATTCATGTACTGTTCACTCGAAACTAGACGGTTATCCATCGCCACATTTATCGAGAGAGCAACAGATGCGCAGACTGGTTCGCGAACTATGCCACACATTTTGATTTAGGAACCAACACTTTTGTAAACCCACCTATTGGGTGCCACCTATTTCTCATTGCAGATATGTCAGGACTCTGTATCCCTCGTCTTGTAGTGTAAGTTGTTTTCGGTTCTCCCCCAATGTTATGAATACCGTACCGGGTTCGATATCAGATTGAGTTCTGGAACGAAACTGTACCGGTACAAAATCCTCATCATTGAGAGGAGCTTCATCATCATCATCATTTAAATTTAATGCACCAAATGACATGTCAATGCTTTCCCATCCAAGATTATCTTCCAAATTTAACTTTAAGTTTTAACAACCAATTAATCAACATCAATAATTTAACTTTAAAGTTTAAATTTAAAACATAAGGTTAACCAT
>JANZLX010000211.1:20955046-20965895 GCA_025531955.1 Erythroxylum orinocense | reverse complement strand
CAAGGCTTTAGTCGCATTTAAGGATTTCTAGTTCATGTAACTTTTGTCTTTTGAGATTTTGGATTATTGTTGTAATTATGGCTTGGAATGCCTTTAGAGCTTGTAAAACTCTATTCTTTGATGTTAAGAAATTATGAATTATGTTTGGATGATGTTGAGTGGAAGTATGCATTTGTGTATATATAAGATTGAGTTGAAATTAGGTATGCTTAAGGAAGTTATCGGTTTGATATGATTATTTTGATTGTGAATCGTTATTACATACATATATATAAGTAAGATGTGTTATGGAAAAGGAACATAGGAATGGTATGAGACTTTAAGCTTTATGATTTCTTTGGATTGCGCTCACGTTTGTATGACGAGCAATAATACACATACGTTTTATGGTTTAAGAGTTGGATTTCGGAAACGAGATCCAACAGTTGGGGCCCAACATGTTTGGTATTAGAGCAAGAAAAGATTACAAGAAACCACGCTCAAGTATGATGGTATTTTGTTAAGAGTTGGATTCCGAAAACGGGATCCAACATGAAGCCTATTAGGGAGCTAAGCTATACAAAATCATAATTGTAAAGAATTTATATATTTGTTCTATGAGAATTAAGTCAAACTAATAGTTGGTTATTAATCATTTCGATGGATTCTATATGAATAAAAAGGAGGCAATGCTTAGTTATTTCTAACTACATCAGGCCATAGTAGAATTAAAGGAATATATGTTGAAGTCAAGCACATCCTAAGAGAACAAAATGTCATTGCAAACTAGCTTTTAAAACTTGGAGCAAAAAGAATGAAAACTTAGTTCAAGCTCAGGTTGAGGTAATGGTCAAAGTTTAGAGAATTCCAACGAAGAACAAAAGGGAACTACTAAAAGGAAGGCCTGAGTTTAGAAAAATAGTACATGTCTCTTCAAAATATGCAATAATAGATGAATATCTACTAGGTTTTGTACACACAATCCTACATCAATTACTTCTCCATTCTAGAAACAAATTGGTTTTAAAAGGAGTACCATGGAGGATTATATGGGGTGCACCAAAGTGGCATAGCCCTAGCATGTAAAGTCCTGAGGCAAAGATTCTTTTGGCCAAATCTAAGAATGGATTTTATAGATTACGCAAAGACTTGCAACCAAGGTTTCAAATTGTCAATTAAGATCTATATTATGGTTGTAGGTGATCGCAAAAATTGCAGACGATGTGGGAGTAATTGTGGAAATGCAGCCACAGACATTAAAATATGATAGCAGTCCACACAACAATCAAAATATTGTGACAATTGTCATTGTTGACCGCAATTTAAAACCATACTTGCAAAAGATGTCAGACATTTAAAATTCCTTCACCAATTTATTGCAGATTACGCTCATGTTTCTTTCTTTTGCATAATGGAACATCGAAATCCTGGTTCCATTTTCCTTTTCACCATAATCAGAAAATATAAGATTATATTCATGGCAATGAATTACTTCATAATATGAATTGAGGTTGAATCGTACCCTAGCATTATAGGAAAATGATTGAGCACTTCATAAATAACCACACACTATGCAAATCAAACAACAACATATAGTTCAGTTGTACAAGCTGCACAAATTGTCACTCTTTAGGGATTGCATAGTGCTTCACATCGTTCTTCTCATCCATAGGCTAATCGGCTAACAAATGTAACCAACTAAAATCAATTGCATTGATTAAAGACAAAGTGGACTAAGCAAAGGGTATACGGGGAAAAGAGTTGCACAACATCCTTTAAGTTTATGAAACCACCCTAGAGACAACAACAAAAGAGGCATCATTAGGCTATGTTATCCCTAATGATGCATAACTATTAGTTTACTACATATGAATCATATTTACAATAGTTAAAGATTGCAATATTGATTTTGGCAAAGAATCCATATATGAATAATCTAGTAGTGCTATCAAAATTGGTCATACATAAATCTCAAACTTTAGACATAGACTAATATATTTAATTTTAAAAGAGAGTTAAGAATAATATCACTAAGATTAATTAATGCCCAAAAATGTTCACCTACCTTGATATCCCATTTGAATTGGAAAGAAGAATATTAGCTACTCATAGCTCTCAAAAAGGAAGATTGAAGGGAATCTTCCTCCTTTTCTGTCTCGAACATATATATACCCTATTTGGCCTCTCAATTGCCTTTTATAATGCAAAGTTAGATCAGTTACACAAGCATGTAAGTGATCGTGTACATTAATTTGGCAAAAATCACAGAGTTATACGTTCTTAATGAGCTACACGGTTAAGATACACGACCATGTAAATCTCCACAAAGCATGTAGGTCATAGGGGTGGTTGAAACAACATCTTTGAGTTTGTACACATTTCTAGTGAGTTACATGTTCCTATACATGGTCGTGTAACTCACAATGACTCCAATTTTCCCATTCTTTACCTCATCTTCACCTTAACTCATCACCTTCTTACTCCACGAAGACAAATAAGATTGAAAGTCGATAAAACGATACAAAGGATGTGAATTTAACTCATTTTAGTTCTTGTTCCTAAAGCTTGTACCTAAACTAAAATATGAAGCAAAATAAGTATATTAGACACGTCATAACATTAATCACTAAGCATTAAAGAAGAGATATATAATCAATTAAACATTTATCAATAGGTTCGATGGAAAGGGGCCTTTGAGTTTTTGGTTATGCCTTATAACCCAATCGATAATTAGGATCCAACTTGATTTTTTTTAAAAAAATTGAAACCATTTGAAATGGAATTAGGATATTGCATTTGACTAGAGCCGCGATTTTCTATTTTACCACCAGGGTAATGGCATTCAGGGTCAAAATATGATTTTTATCAGTATAACAATATGGGCATGAGGAAGACTTGAAACATATGCTCATATTTTCAAAAGTTTTATTCAAAAATAAAAAATGTCAATACAATTGCAAGACGATTAATAGCTATGATGAAGGATTCATAGTTTAAGGTCAAGCCATTCAACGCGAAAAGGAGGATATCTTCGTCTCCAACATGATCTACAATCACGACTAATTCTTCAACAATTTGAAAAATTATGTAAGGTAAGTGATGATTGTTTGCTAGTAGCACGAAGGTCATGTCAAAACAGTGGCTAGTGTGACGTAAACTGTTGACAAAGTGCTTCTTCAAAGTAGTCAAGAGGTTTTGAGCAGTAGTGCAACCGAGGGAGGAGACGATTGAGGGTAAAAATGAAGTTGAGAGGCAACACCTCACCAGATGGTCTTGCTTTTGCCAGGTTAAAATTTAGTGGGGTTGGTTTCTTAGTTTGGTAGTGGGATGGTGTCATCTACACATATTAAAAGGTGACAAGTAAATAGACTCAACTTAGTGTTTTCATATAAAATAGTTTGAATGATTTAAGACGATTGTGATAACAATGGTAATACATGTAATTTGGATAGGCGCAGTTGGAGATGATATAACTATCATTGTTGTTTTTATGGTTTGGTTTACTATGTCTTAGTGATTAAAAATTGTTGTATATATCTTTATTACTGTATTTGTGTGCTTTTGTGTTTACAGTTTAAGTAGGGGAAAGAAAAACTACAGCTAAAGTAAGCGCTTGATATCATGAAAGGGTTTTTAACGAGAAAAACTATATTGTATTTATTTGGAATTAGTTAAAAATAAATAGTAAAGAAATTATTTAATTTGTCAAATACTTTCATTTAATCTATAAGACAACAAAAACTAGTGCTTAATGCTATCCTCATCGTTAATAAAAAATTAAAGATAAATAGTAATCGTTAATCATTCTCAAATATTATCATCATTTTTTACCAACTTAAGTATAAATAGGATAATATTTGTGTCCAGGCCTAGTTTGGCCCAAAGCTAATGGGCTCAATTTGAGTCAACCACACTTTGAGTTAAGCTCAAATTTTTTCTCAAACAAATTTAAATTTTAGGTTGAATTCAAACTCGAGTTACCCAATTTAATCCAAAGCTTAAAGTTCAAATATCAAGTAGAAACGAAATTATTTTAAATAAAATGATGTCATTTTTAAAACTTAAATTTAATAAGAAAATATTGGAGTTTGATATAGGCTTCGATCGAGTTTAGGTGGCAAAATTTAAATTAAAAAAATAATGAAGTTTAATTTGGACCTAATCAGAATTCTAGTACCCCAAATCTGATCGAATATAAAACTTGTGGACCCAATTAATTATTTTCTGTGGCCGAAGAACTGTTGGATCCACTGCCAATCATAAGTATAGACCAAAGACGGGAACAATCGGTTCCTGCAAGTCTACAATAAAATCCTATTCAGATTCAAAGAGTCAGCCAATGACTTTAACCGGCTCGTGATCGGTTTCCCGATAATAAGTTTCGGTATGTAGTAGACCTGACGTATATTGCGAAGATCAACTTTCAACATACAACACAGTTTTAGTAGAAAAGGCAATGCGCCAAGTTATGATTTGCATTTGAATGACATGAGTGGCATGAATCACCTTAAATACACACTCAGATCGAGTCTGAAAGAAAATAATGTTAAAAGGCCTTTACAACTAAGAGGTGGTAGACGGTCGGCATTAACAAAATTGCATTTACTTGGACGTGAACTGCAGGAAAAGCCATAATTAACAACCAGTGGACCTTTATTGCAGTCTGAAAAGGTTGAAAGCACGTAGGTTTCTATAAATTAAATTACTCCAGCAAACTAGTTTTATATGCTTCGACACACACACATTACTAGAAAGATCCTTCAGGACCAGCAGCAGTGTCAAAACCTAATTAACGTGTGAACTGAATAGTTACGAGTGGTTAAGAAAATGTGGAATCTTGTTCAGGTGCGAACTTTTGTGCCAACTCAGAATTTTTAAGAAAAGAAAATGGCAAATCCTATAAAAAAACTCATGTGATATACTTGATTATGCATCTTAACTCTTATATTTTTAATTCGTTTACCTTAGTTCCTGTATTTTTTATTCTTATTCAAGATACCTTAATTGGATATTTTTAGACAAATTTATCCTTGAAATCAAGAGATTAAAATATATATATTTCAATAATTTAAGGACAAATTTGTCCGAAAATACTCAATTGAGGTATCTTAAATGAGAATAAAAAATACAAGAACTAAGGTGACCGAATTAAAGATACAGAAACTAAGATAAATAATTAAGTATATCACAAAAACTGTTTTATATGATTTTCCAAAGAAAATTAGAAGAAGTGTCTTTTCTTACTTGTTTAATAAGAGAGGAGGCTATGGACACTTCGAATATACTAGTAAATTAATAACGACGATTCACCAACTACTTGGGTATATATGTTCCCAACACAATAAACTATACAAAATCGACAAGTACATTGATTTTTGCTTTCCAGGCTCTTATGCCAATAAAAAGTTTGTTCTTTGGTGAACTCACAGAGACGCTTTTAAGGTTCTCGTAAATGCAGATCACAAGCAGGTCAATTTTTTGGATTAAGCTTTAACTGAAGTCGACGATTCTTGACTGTATATATAAAAATTTGTTTGGCTGTTCTTTGTTTAATCACAACATTTAAATCTGTGACCATGAAGATATATTATACAATGTCAACTTAATGATCGTGTATGACAATCCTCAAACGTAACACAGTACTCTAAGCCTTTGCCTGATTCATCAATTTTGCCCCAATTGGCACTAATCATAATTTAGTGACCACTCTTTTCTTATAGTTTTGTCCCCTTTCTCGCTTAGTGATGTCCACTTCAGGACAAGTATTCCCAAATTCTGAACCAAATAGATGAGACATTTCCATCTTTTCTAAACCTATATATAAACACCATACATGAGGTCCGAATTATGTTATCTTGATAGAGCAGACCGACATTCGGAGTAATGCTTCAAGTGATAGGTGCACGTTGCCAGAGGGACATAATATTGAGTCATTGACAGAGAAAGTGACACTCCGCTTTTCAAGGACAGTTTTAACGTGAATTGATGGGAACATTTGTGTAGAAAGAAAGCTATGGCAAGCCGTTTCTGAGCCTTAATTAACTGGTCTACATACCCTCAGAAGATGAATACTATGGGCGTTTCGAGGTGGAATCTGTGTTTATAGAAGTGGAAATGCCATGCATCTATTGCTGTCTTAATTACCTGAGGAACTTATGCAACAACAACCCAATTAGACAATTAGAAAATGACATGCCAATAAAGAATAGGCCACCCATCACCAAATGCCAACTAAATGATTCCTAAGCACAGATATTTGTTTTGATAAAACCCCATAACCATCAATATCAAAGAAAAGAGCAGAGTGCAAGGTTTTCATAAACAAAATGGTTGTGGGAGGGTTTTATGTATTTGCATATAGTCCTAATTAAAGAGGCCTAAGCGACTTGTATGCATTAGCTAATTAAGTTCAGGCAACAAGTTGATAATTAATAGAATAATAATATCAGTATAATCCAAATAAAATGTCACATAATTACTACAAATCTTATAAAAGTGAAGGGGAAATTGTGTAAATTGTAAAAGTAGGAATAGTGATGATGAGGCATGTGAGTGGCTTATTAGCATGGTCGCACACGGGCCCATGTGATGTGAGATGTCGAATATCTCTAATTTACGCTATTGCCCCCTCTTGCACAGACAGTTGAGACATTATCAACTTCCATTCCATCCTACGAGTCAAGTTCGAGCCCCACCATTATCATTTACCAATGCCCCTATTCCTAAGCTCAACGTTGTGAACTTTACTGTTCTTATATTATAGAGTTGCCGTGATGTGATCATAATATAAAGATAAAAAGGTTTTTTTAATTTTGGTTCAGTCGGGATTTGCTGAGGTTGAATGTTGCTATCCGAATCCATTTGGTTCTGTGTGGCTTTGGCTAAAGAATACCTGCAAAACAAATAAGGCACACCAGAGGTTGATTCCCGGGAGACCCCTCCGACGCTCAAGTTAATCTTTTTAGAGAATTTTGGTCGCTGAGAATAGAGAAGAAAATAGGGTCGTAATCTCGTACCTGTATCATAGTAGAATAGTACCTTATATATGCCGTGGACGCTAGGTTTAGGTCTTTACGTAGATTTTTATGTTTGCATGGGAGATTAACTCCTGATGGACCGCGGACGTGTAGAGTTGGGCCTGGGCCTAGCACAATCGACCCGACCATAAGCCCCCCTACTTCTCGAGTCTGAGTCAAGGGAAGGGTCGAAGGAGTACATAAGTATGAGACAGCGTGTTTCTTAGATAGCTCGTGCTAGGCCCGATCGATCGATTCCGTTGTAATACAATGGCAGGTCGATCGAGTGTAGCGACAAAGTCAGTCGGGGAAGTGTAGTAGCGGGACCGATCGACTAGATGGCTAGAGTTAAATAGAGCTCTAGGCGTGATTGTTACTGACGGTTCGCATTTTCTGACAGGTTGTCACGTACGTCTTTCTGGCTACTGTATAGCTGTCGAGTGCAACCTTTTAACTGTTGTACAGCCGTCAGGCGTGTCCCTTCAGTTAGTGTACCGTTCTGATTTTCAAACAACCCTAATTCACTTCAGCTCGAATTCTGCCGCGTGTCCACGTTGGTTCGGATATTTACCACGCGTCAAGCATTGGTTGGAGCGTCCGTTCGGCTGATCTCCTATAAATACCTAGGATTGATAGACTACAGACTTTTTTCACGCTTATTCTGTTCTGCGACTTGCCTTCGGTTTTCATTATCATCTTCTTGCTTTCAGTCTCCAGAGTTTACTTTCAATCGACTTTGAAATCCCTGACTTCAATCACCAAACTAGGTAAGTTCTTTTTTTGCGCTTCCTCCTCTAAACTTCTTTTTATCAGAATGTCGTCAACCAGCCCTAGACGTGAGATTAGCCTTTGGGGTGAAACCGCCGAGAGAGCCTTGCAAACGATCGGGCCACTTGAGATGTTGGTAGAAGTAGTGGAGGCGCCGGAGTCCGGCGGGAATGAGGTGCCCAAGGTTGAAGGAACCAAGGAAGCTGGGGCTAGTACCCGGAAGGATGGGTAGATTGTGGAGAAACCGCCGAGTGACCCATCGACGATGACCGTTGCGGAGTTGAATCGATCTGTTATTAAAAATAACATCCCTGCGGCGTGGGGACCCAGGCTAGCTGCCGGAAACAAATGGATTCATAACAGTTCGGGAGGGTATTTTGCGGTGTCGGACAGCTTTTTCTCGGTCGGTGGTGCAAAACTCCCGTATGCCCCAATCATTGACGAGCTGTGCCGCGCTTACCAATTGAGGCCGAGCCAGATTCCTCCGAACGGCTGGAGGTTTATCAACGGTCTGGCACTACTATGTCACCAGTTCGGATGCCCCCCGTTGATCGACATTATGCGCCACTTCCTGCAAATGAACCAAAGCTCGAGCGCCAGGGCCGGGGTCCCTTACGTCCAGTATAGGGATGCCCGTTATCACCCTGCTGGAACCGCTTCTAAAGTCCAAGCCTGGCGGACAAAGTATTTCTTCGTGAGGCCCCCGGGATCGCCCTTTGAGTCCAGACCATGGAGGTATCCCCTAGCCGAGCGATGGAACGACCTCTCGGACTTGTGTCTCACCAGGGAGGAGTGGGAGGTGGTCGACCGCATCAAGGCGCTCGGGCGGTATGACTTCGATTCCCTCATCCGGGGATATCGTAGGGGAGCCTCAGCTGACTCATTCCTAGCCGACCCCCTGCCCCGAATTAGCGAGCTAGGAGAGGAACCCTTCTGGTTGACTTTTCGTGGCTAAGCTACTTACTGCATTTATAAGTATTGGTTCCAATTTCTAATCTGCTTTCCTTGTTGTGCAGACATGGTAAGGGTCGATGATTTCCCACCTGCATCTTCCAAGCCCCCTCCAGGCCTATCGAAGGGCAAGAAAACGAAAACCAAGAGAGGGGAGGTCAGCACCGAGGTTGCTCGACTGGCGATCCCCGAGCTGGACGTCGTTCAGCTTGCTGCTCCCGAGCCGTCTACAGAGCTCGCTCGGGCGGCTATCCCCGAACGATTGACAGTGATTGTTCGATCAGCAGATGCTGTCGCTGAGGAGGGAGAGGAAGAGGTGGAGCTACCTCTCAAGAGGAGGAAGAAAGCCGTTCGGGTTCTTAACCCATTGCCCTGTCCGTCGGACAAAGGCAGGGGGAAGGAAAAAGAGAAAGAGAAGGAGAAAAACAAGGGGAAAGAGAAGGCGACCGGCTCCAGGCAGTGGGTATCTACGATCAGTCTGGATGAGGCTGCATCGCTTAGGGACATCGAAGTGTCCCTCCAGATTGCCGAGAAGGTCGTTCCTCCCTGAGATGAGGAGGTTCTGGACATGCTGGACAATAAGGATCTGTTGGGTAGCCTCGTGCGTAGCTGTGTGAGGGGTCTGGCGCTCTCCTTTGCCAGTTATCGACACCTTGACCTGCTCGATGGAGTCTCCTGTTCGCAGGATCGAGAAATCAAGGACCTTCTTGAGCAGGTTCGTGTTTTGAGAGCCAAGCTATCGGAGGCGAAGGATGAGAAGGACCTCATGTGGGCTCAACTCTCTTCTTTGGAGGAGGAGCAAAGGGTGGAGAAGGAATCCTGGGAGGAGGAGAGGAGCATTTTGAAAGCTCAGCTCGCTACAGGGTAGGAGGAGAAAAGCAGGGTAGTCGCAGCGAAAGACGATCTGGAGAAAAAATGTCAGGCGCTGTAGCTCGATAACGATTATTTGAGAAGCAAGGCGCTCACTGCCGAGTCTAAGGTAAAAAAGGCACAAGAGCTCCGATTCAAATTCCTCCAAGATTGGGAACAGGCGATGGATGGCAAGATAAGAGTTGGGAAAGAGCTAGCAGAGTTGCGCAGCTCTATAAAAGGGGAAAGAATCGCTGCGATCAAACGATGGAAAGAGCGGTATTTACAGAGGGAGTTCCATGAGTATGCTTGCGACCTGGCTCTTTCCATCTTGAAGAGTTGTCACAGCATTTGTGTTCTTGACGGGTCAGATTGTCCTTCCTTCGAGGATTACGCCGTACCGATGATTCCCCCCGGTCTCGACCTTTCTTTGGAGGAAATAATGGAGATGGTTGAGGGGGAACGAGTGGTGGTTCCAGATGAAGAGCTGGACCTTAGCTCGGACGAGGAGGGAAGGCAATCTCACGAGGGTGCTTCTCCAGTTCTTCCTGCAGGGTTTGATCCTGCCTCGGTCGCTCCTCCGACCTCCCCTCCTGCTGATCCAGTTATTATGTCGACCCCTGAAGCTGCTTCTCCAGGACCGGTTGGTGGCTCTTCCCCTCCTATCGAGGAATAATCTTTTATTTTTCCTCCTTTTGAAGCTCATCTGGTCGGGCTTGTGACCAGAAAGACATAAATAAATAAATAAAAATTGTATTTTGCAGCTTCATCCTCTGCCCTGCTGATCTTACAAACGAAAACTTTAAATTGCCATTGACTTGGCATAATTTTGAATAGCTCATAACTAACTAGAGTGTTCGGCTGAAGTCAATTGCGCTCAAATTGCCATTAAATTTGTATAGTTTCGTATAGCTCGTACTAAGCTAGGGCGTTCGTGTTAAGTCGGTCGCGATCAGATTGCCACTGACTTTGTATAAGAAATTGCCCTTTCGAGTAGCATGTGACGAGCTAGAGCGTTGTCTCGGATCGATCATCCTCGGTACTGTTCGATTGAAAATTTTGGTTCTCAGCGTTCAATTGAAAATTTTAGTTTTCGGCGTCGCCCGGTTTCAAGAATCTTGTCTTGGGGACTTGGCCGAGCGAAGTGTTGAGAGCCGAGCGATGCCAAAATTTTGTGACTTGACATCGCCTGGTTGCAAGAATCTTGTTTTGGCAACCTAGTCGAACGGTGTCGAATGCCGAACTATGTCGAAAGCCGAGCGATGCCAAGATTTTGTGACTTGACA
>JANZLX010000211.1:20944041-20954946 GCA_025531955.1 Erythroxylum orinocense | reverse complement strand
CAACTGGTTCAGTCTGGTTTTGCTGGAGCTGGATGTTGCTATCCGGATCCATTTGGTTCTGTGTGGCTTTGGCTAAAGAATACATGCAAAACAAATAAGGCACATCGGAGGTTGATTCCCGGAAGGCCCTCCGACGCTCAAGTTAGTCTTTTTAGAGAGTTTTGGTCCCTAAGAATAGAGAAGAAAGTAGGGTTGTAATCTCGTACCTGTATCATAGTAGAATAGTACCTTATATATGTCGTAGACGCTAGGTTTAGGTCTTTACGTATATCTTTATGTTTGCATGGGAGATTAATTCCTGATGAGCCGCGGACGTGTAGAGTTGGACCTGGGCTTAGCACAGCCGACCCGACCAAATTTTAATTTCTTTTTATTGGTGATCAAAAGAGACAATAAGTTCATTTTTAAAATAGAGGTGGGCATAGCACAGACAAGGGGATGAAATATATTTTTGCTTGTATTATATAATACATGTATGTTCAATTTACATGGTAAAATCAGATAGGATGCGTCACTTTTCTTTCCACTTTATATGTCTAATATGGACATAGATTGTTAACATGTGACATTTCCACATGTTCCTCTGTTATTTAGATTATTATTGTGGTCCAAAGTTGAAGTAGTAACAAGGAATTATTAATACTACAAACAATGTCATTTTCTATAACACCATGTTAGTATAGAGTATTTTATTAATACTACAAACAATGTCATTTTCTATAACACCATGTTAGTACAGAGTATTTTATTATTCTCTGTCTTTTTCTTTTCCACTGTAACAAGCTGACATCATTTGACAAATTACAATTACTGCTACGTAGATATATAACATAATATGAATATCAATCATAATTATTTTGACCAACAAATCTTTTAGACTAAAACTTTTTTTTTAATAAGAGGGGAAAAAAAGATTGCACAACAAGTTGCGAGAAGCAAAGACCTAGCATATCCTCTAAAAGGAGTACATGACATTTAATGAATGGAGTATCAAAATAAATAGTACCTACATTCAAATGCTCTGAATAGTTCGCGAGCTAGTCGGCACATCGGTTACTTTCTCGATATATACGCCGATGTGTTACCGTCCAGCTGCGAGTGAATAGTTCATCAATACGCTGAATGATGAGGTTGAGAGCTTGTGATCGACTGGTCGAGAAAAAAATGAGATTAATTGCCGCAATTGAGTCAACTTTGAATTTGATTCGATGATATCCGTTTAAACTAAAAAAATTTTTTTTTAGGTTGCAAGTTTAGACTAAATCTTTTAATACACAAGTTTTGTATCTCAAATTGGAACTACAAAAGAATTCTCTTTTACAACTTCAAAGCATAGATGAGCTGGTAAGCGATTCTCTTGGTTTAAATGAGGTTGTGAATTTAAACTCACCTTTATGTATGCAACTGTTTAAAATTTAGAACTAAAATTTTGCTTCCTACAAGAGATCTACCCAGCTCAAATAAAAAATAATCTAAATGTAAATAACTTAAAAATATCTCCTTATAATTAAAACTCTCTTAAAATAAAAAAAGAGAGAAAAATCTCTTTTACAGTAAAAGTAAAAGCCGTGTCGCCTGGGTCTCGTCAAACATTGAGCACTCAAGAAATTGAAACAAAAAGTAATAGAAGACAAACAGTGTAGTGGGGGTAAAATGATGCCGAGCATGAAACCGAAGGACGCACAGGCTTCAAAAAACTAGTTATTGTTAACCCGAAACTTTAGCATATAATCCAAATGCCTAATGCATCATTAATCTCCGCCACCAACCATTACCAAAGAACAGCCGCCAGCTGGAACTAGGCAATAAATGATCTTCCCCTTCGTAATAGTGGCATTTCCACGAGGGCATTTCTGACAATGGAAAGAAACTGTCCTTTCCGTTACCAAAATCCTTACTTGTGTGTGTGTGTGCCTGTGTGGGGCACTTCAGCTCAAAAGAGTTGTGCACGGAGCACAGACAAACGCCACCGAATCCGTGAGCGATAGAGAAAAGACATCTAGAGAGGTGTAGAGAGAAAAGGGTCTATCTGGTTTGTGGTCGTGTAACTCCAAACTCCATTTTCAGAGAAAAAGTTTGGAACATTGGAGGAAATAAAAGGAAGCTCCTCTCGCAAATCAATGCCTGTGAATCCCAGAATTTGATGCTTTTCATTCGTCTGATTCTAACTCCTTTTCTCCTAAAAATCGCTTCTTTCTCGGGTTACTCTGTCCAAGGAAAACGAATAAACTAAGCATTAAACGAAAACAAAAACCTCAAAATTGGATGTACTTGCATGGAATCCCAATAGGTGAGTCACGAGAGCCCACATACAGTTATTGTTTTACTGGATTTCTTTCTATTTCGTAAATGCAAATTTTTTTAGCTCCATTCTTGGTTTCAGGTGACGGTCTCTTCTCCGTTGACCCTTTGAAGAGTCTGTCGACGAAAGGTGAATTACTAGTAGTTTCTGTGTGGATTTTCGAACGTTTTCTTTTCCTTCATTCTTTCGTTATCTGTATATATGTGGTTTGCTGATTTTACGTTCGCACTATTTTACTTTGAAAAACTAGTCAAGAAGCGTAATGAGTAATCCAAACTAAAGTTTTTTATCTTTGTATTCACTCTTTTTCTTTTGTTTTCAATCTGATGGCAGTTGAGACGGTTATTCGCTGCTGCTTGTAAAGATCTCGGCTGGTTCTCAAGTAGATCCCGCGAAGGAGGAGCTTTTGACCCTGATCTTGAACCAGCAACTTTATAGATCAACTTGATATTCTCAACTTTCTAGTTTTCCAGTATTGATTGCTTTGCCTAGAAGATGCATTAAATGCATAATGCAAGTCGAGGAATCTACTGCAACTTCAGTGTCGGCTTGATATTGTAGGAATTGGCCTAGAAGAGGTAAACTTTTAACTCCGTTGTGTTGATTATATTGGTCCAGTTTTGGTGTTATTCACCCGGTGGTCCATTTTCCCGTGATGGGTGGTCAAAAGTTTTGAATCTTCTTTCGTTCTCCGTTCCTCCAGCCTGCCACTGGAAAGAAAAAAAAAGTTGAGTAATTGTTTCACTTTTATAATCTTAAGTGAGCTTAATGTACTGGAGTGCTACAAGAGTATATATAGGTAATTAAGGAAGAGAGAAAGATTTGGGTTTTGGAATCCTTAATGGTGATTTTTTAATAGTAGCAGGATTTAGTTTGGTTGGGCAGTGAAGATGGCTTCTTGGGAGCATCTTGGGGAGATTGCAAATGTTGTCCAGCTTACTGGCCTGGATGCAGTGCGGCTGATAGGGTTGATTGTGAAAGCTTCCCATACAGCAAGAATGCACAAGAAAAACTGCAGGCAGTTTGCACAGCATTTGAAGTTGATTGGGAACTTGCTCGAGCAGCTCAAGATATCAGAACTTAAGAGGTATCCAGAGACAAGGGAGCCATTGGAACAACTTGAAGATGCGCTTAGGAAGGCTTATGTACTGGTGCAGAGTTGTCAGGATAGGAGTTATCTATACTTGATGGCTATGGGGTGGAACATAGTGTATCAATTTAGGAAGGCTCAGAATGAAATTGACAGATATTTGCGCCTTGTTCCTCTGATCACTCTGGTGGATAATGCTCGAGTGCGGGTATAAAATTTTCTTTCTTTGTTTTTGGTTATGACTACTGATTTGGCTGATATACTTATTTCTTTCATTTCTTGGTCGCTTGGATCGTTAATATCTTTCCACAGTTCTTCTTGCATGTAGATGAAGATTTTATTTCTGTGATGAAATTATTGTTTTTCCAAAATTGATGAATACCGAGTGCATACAGATTTCATGAAGTTTCTTTTTCTTTTTCTTTTCCCTTTCCTATTGTCCTGGATTGAGTCATTGGTCTCAGATGATGGAAGAATTACCTTTTTTTTCTTAAGCTCAGCAAAGACCAGTGTATGTCAATTCCTATGATCATTTTGATTGGGAACTCAACGCTCACATTTAATCTGAATATCAAGAGTTTCCAGCATTGAATATGATTATTATTCATTGATTCGGAACTTGGTTAAATTTATGCTAATTACTAGACTGAATTTTGTATGGCAGATTATACTTATCTGATACAGTTCCTGTTAGCTGTTTTGACCAATCACACCATTATTATGGATTGCAAACCCACTAAATTTTTAACTTCCACAGTTAAGTACCAAATGAAAATTTTCACTTTCCTTTTTCCTTCAACTTGCTACGGAACTAAGTATGTTTAAGGAAGTAATTTGATTCAAGTTATTAATATCTTTGTTAACTGATCACTGTTGGATATTGGTTTGTATTCTCGTGCACAGGAGAGGCTGGAAGATATTGAAAAGCATCAGTGTGAATACACGCTGGATGAAGAGGACAGAAGAGTGCATGATGTCATCTTAAAACCAGAACCCTCAAAAGATCATGAGATAGTGTTGAAAAAAACTCTCTCTTGTTCCTACCCAAACTTGGGTTTTAATGAAGCTCTTAAAAAAGAAAACGAGAAGCTTCAGCTTGAACTACAACGATCCCAAGCCCATTTGGATGTCAGCCAATGTGAGGTTATTCAGCATTTGATCGAGGTCACTGAGAGTGTTGCTGTAAATTCTAATACAGAAAAGAGCTCGCCTAAAAAGGGTTCCAAACAACTGGAGTCTAATTACTCGGATGCTAGTGAGAAATACCAGTCACCTGATGAAAGCTCTCATAAGAAGAGCGATTCTCGTGTGACTTCAAGGTTATAGTACTTCTGAATCTTGTTTCTAAATTAGAAGTCTCAGTTTGGATGCACAATTGTTTCAGATCAGGAAAGTATAATTTTTAGCACTGAGATAAATCTGTCATGCTATCCAGGAAATTGATCTTCTAAAATGTTGGAAATTTCTGACTACTAGGTCTAAATATTCTATGATTTGCTTTCATTTTCTGTTTTTATTATCCTTTCTAGTAGTCATAAGAAGATCTTCTGGATATTACATTACTCATGACCTTGATGGGTTCTAAACAACGGGCCGATCAAGAAGTCTGATTGTATTCTTCTTTTTGCAGAAAAACATCCTCAGTTTCATCGGGTCAAGAACTTCTGTCCAATAGAGGTTCATATCAAGATGAAGAATGGCATGCTGATTTACTTGGGTGTTGTTCTGAACCTTCTTTATGTATGCCTTCTTCTGAATCTCATTTGGCTTGTCTACCCTAGCAACTATTTACACTAAAATAGTGAGAGTTCCGTTCATTTCTTTTCATGTATAATGCGTTCTCAGTGGTTGGTAATTTTTTTTCTGAACAGCAGGATATGGGTCTAGTTTTCATTTTAGTGTATCTTGATCATTATTGGGAATTTCATTCTCCTGATTGAATGCTATTTTTTTTCCTTTTGTCTACCATATCATTTCCTAAACTGCTGACTAGAGTGAACAGCAAATACCTGAAAAGTTTAATTTTGCTGATTTTTCGCGGTAAATACAATCCGTGTCTTGTCTGCAACTCTTAGCGGACATCATATCAGATGGCTGACAATACAAAGTTGGCATATTTTGACTTTGGAGATCCAAATTTAGAGTGGCTAGATTGCAGCTGAAACGCTGATCATGTAGTGTTGCTGAGGTCTAATATTTGTATTATATTCTTCCTTAAATATAAAAGATATACCACATTCTTGATATTTCAGCCACTTGATTTTCTTAAAGCATCCTTCTGATGTGCAGGTTTAAAGACTTTCTTTTATCCATGTGGCACCCTCTCTAAGATTGCTACGGTGGCAACTAACAGACCCATGTGTAAGTGATACTAATTATACACAGAATCGCAGATTATATTCGTGGCTGCATCTTATGCATGAACTTGGGGCAGTCAGGGTAGCTGATTTCTGGAATTTCCTCAATACTGCTTTTTCTAGTAAATTATAGCCAGATATTAGTTGGGTGGTGGTTGCGTATTTGGCTATTCTTTTTCTCTTGTGTCCTCAACTGGAGGCTTTTTGATGAACAATAGGAATCTGTTAATTTCAGATTGTCAATCTATAGCATTCTACAAATCTTATTCATGTTTTGATCTCATGTTATTCTTATATTGTTCATTTCTGTAATCTTCAGCTTCAGCTGAAGCGTGCAATGAATTGATGGCTTATTCATTGATATTGTCATGTTGTTGCTATACTTGCTGCATTCGGAGGAAGCTTCGCAGAACATTCAATATAGCGGTATTTATTCTAGACAGCTACTTGATTAAATCTTGGTTGCAACTTTTACACATTGAACATTAGCTTGTCCCAATTCATGTGGCTAAGACCATAATATCTTCAATATGTAATTTTTAGCTACTCGGACATCCCCAAATTTCTCAAACCATATCATTTCCTAGAAGAATCTTAGCAAAGCTGATATGCTGGCAATGATGTAGCTTTATAGACCAAGAATTTATGCTTTGATTAGGATAGCACGACCTAATCGTGGCCACTTGGTGTTAAGCTTTTAATGTTGAGTAAGCCTGCAAAGTGTTGTTTTAACAATTTTCTTTGACAGGGCGGCTTTGTTGATGATTTTCTCTCACATTTGATGTGTTGTTGCTGTGCACTTGTCCAAGAATGGCGAGAAGTAGAGATTCGTGGTACATATGATTGAATTAATTATATAGGATCAACTGAAAAACTTCAAGGGGATTGTGTTGTTTGAAAACTTCTCTTGTGGTTGGCAAGATCTATACTCCTTGCGTGACGTTAACTTCTTACTTACTCACCAGTCTCAATAATCTTTGCCGATCACAGTTATTGCTCTTTCACATAAATGGTGCCTATTCCTGGCCACTAAGCATTTGTGATTCATGGTTAACTCTTGCAGGTATGGAGAAGACCAAAACAAGCCCACCAACTTTACAGTTTATGGAGTCCTAAGTTATGTAATCATGCTTACTTGTTGGCAAGAAAAAAGATTCTAGACCTTGAAATCCAATCACAGGCGTAACGACCAATTACTGCTGTTTTATGAAGCTTGCCATGGGACACTTTTCTGTTTTCATTTTTTTTAACACAGGATATTTACCTTGTATTGGGTGAGCCAGTGTAAATTAGCTTGGTACAACATATGTATCATAGACATAAATTTAATGATAGTATTGTCTCTTGAAATAGTTTGTAATCCAATTTAACCTTTGGCTATTGCCTGTACTTCACCCTTATCACACAGCAAGGTGAGAAAACCCACATAGGACATAGCCCCCAAATTCTGCTTGTATTTGTAAGAAACTGTGTGGATTCTGATTCTTTGTAAAATTGTTAGATATAAAAAAAGATAAAAAACTGAATTCTGCTGATTAGTAATAAGCCTCGAAGTGGAGATGATTATGTTAGGGTCCTCGATCTAGATGGACAGAAGGAGTAGTATTGATGGCAGAATAAGGGGTTCGTGGCAGGAATTGAGAAGCCTAGTCCCACCCAAACGAAACGGGCAAATCTAACGCAAATCTTTTTGTCTGCTCACCTCCTACGTTCTCAATATAACCTGTCAGGAATCAGACTAGCATATTCTTACTAACAGACTACAACATCCTGAAAATAGAAGCAATTTGGTCAAATTAGTCTAGGGTCAATTCTACACCCCTAGAGCTGTCCTTGGCATTCCTTTTATAAGCATACTTAACAGGAGGCCTGATAAGTAACAACTGTTGATATTGTATTATTTTCGTATTCAGTAGAGAATACCTCTTGGAAGTGTAACTTCTAGGTCAATACAATAGCTATATTTTCCCGAATAATGAAGGATGATGATCCTCACTATACAGCTCTCCCTATATTCCCCCTCCATACACAATCTCTCTCCCATAACTAACTCATAACAAACTCTTTATGTGGCTTGTGTGTGCCTACCCATCTTACTCCTATGGATATAGGTTTGGTAGGCTTAGTGGTTCGTCTAGCATTGATCCTAGCAGGCTGGTCACTAGTTAAAGTGCTTATAGTACCCTCTCCCTCAATAAGCACTTTGTCCTCAAGGTGAATGGAAGGAAATTGCCTCTTTATAAATTTTGTATCTTCCCAAGTCGCCTCTTTTGCTGGTTTCTCTTTCCACTGAATGAGCCATTAGAGGATGCTGTTCTCTTTAGACTTAGAAATTTGTGCAGTTAGGATCGACTCCGATTCGGTTAAGTTTCCCTGATCCATCTCCAACCCTTGGGGCAGGTTGTGCTCAACTAAATTGCTGCCCAAGGCCCTTTTCAACTGAAAAGCATAAAAACCGGATGAATCTTGGATGAAAAAGGAAGTTGGAGCCTATAGGCAACCTGCCCCACTCTCGCAATGATCTTAAAAGGTCCGTGGTACCTTGCTGACAATTTAGGACAGATTCTCCTTGCCACAGTGAGCTGTCTATAGGGCCTTAGTTTAACATAGACTAGATCACATACTTGAAAATGCACCTCTCCTATGAATATCAGCTGATTTCTTCATCGTGGATTGTGCTCTGATTAAGTTGTGCTTAAGTTGACGCAATGCTTCATCTCTATCAACCAAAGTTAGAGCCACGGACTCCACTTGAGTCTCGCCTTGAGTGAAATGTAGCAAGGTAGGTGGGAGACGACCATACACAACTTTAAAAGGAGTTTGTCCAGTAGACACATGGTAGTTCGTATTGTACCAGTATTCAGCCCATGCTAACCAAGTAGACCTTTTTTGGTTGCTCCGATGTGAAACAACGAAGATAGTTTCTAGACACCTGTTGATCACTTCGGTTTGTCCATCCGTTTGAGGATGGTAGGAGGAACTCATCTTCAAGGTTGTCCGTTGTAACTCGAACAACTCCTTTCAGAAATTGCTAATGAAGAGTGGATCTCTATCACTTAAAACGGAACTAGGAACTCCATGTAGTCTAACTATGTCTCGGACAAATGTTTCAACCACAATCTTAGCAGTGTAGGGATGTTTAAGAAGTGAGAAATGAGCGTATTTAGATAAACTATCAACCACCACCAAAATTACCTCATATCCGTGAGACTTAGGAAGGCCTGTAATGAAGTTCATGGAAATGTCCTCCCAAATCAGATGTGGTATGGGTAAGAGCTAAAGTAGGCTAGCTGGAGACATGGCTAAGTTTTTATGTTTCTAACAAATGGCACATTTACACACACATTTCTGGACATCAATCTTCATTCCCAACAAAAACAGTCCACCAGCCAACCTTTTGTAAGTTTTTAGGAAACCCGAATGCCCTCCTGAAGGTGAAACATGATACTCGTGTAAAAATTGAGGGATTAGCACTAAGATAGATGGTAGTACTAACCTGTTTTTGTAAAACAACAAATCATCTCTGAGATGGAAGTCAGGTTTAGAGCTAGGATCTACCTTAAGTGCTGTCATAATTGAGTGTAGGTCCGAATCCTCCTTGAGCTCTCTTCGAACTACATCCAGATCGAGCCAAAATGGAGCTAAAATTGCTAAAAATAATAGCTTGTCATCTTAAACCCTCGATAAGGCATCTACTGCCCCGTTTTGTTTTCCTGGTCTGTAGATTACCTCAAAATCCAATCCCGACAACTTAGCTTGCCAACATTGTTGATCTATGGAGGAAATTCGTTGATCTAACAAGTGCTTCAAACTTTTATGGTCAGTGTAGATCTTGAAAAGCCTCCTGATTAAGTAGTGTTTCCAATGTTGAATAGCCATAACTTCCTTCTCATAAACTGATTTAGCATAAGTAGATTCAGCCAGAGCCTTGCTGAAAAAAGCTATTGGGCGGCCCTCTTGCACAAGGACTGCCCCTAACCCTCTCCCCGAAGCATCACACTCTAGGGAGAATTCTTTGGTGAAATCGGGCAAAGCCAAAACAGGTGTTGAAGTCAACTTCTTTTTCAATTCTTCAAAGGCTTCTTGAGCCTCATTTCCCCAGTTGAAACCATCTTTCTTAATAAGTTCTGTAAGAGGTTTAGCAACCTTTCCATAGTCTTTGAAAAACTTTCTATAATATCCGGTGAGACCTAAGAATCCCCTCACCCCTTTGACGTTCTTAGGAATAAGCCACTCCAAAATGCTTTGGATCTTCAAGGGATCCATTGGTACCCCTTCATATGATATGAAGTGGCCTAAGTACTCCACCGATTGCTGCCCAAAAATGCGTTTCTTCTGATTTGCCATAAGTTGATTATCCAACAGCAATTGTAGCAGACAAGTTAAATGCTCCAAATGTTGATCCCAATCTGCACTGTATATTAAAATATTGTCAAAGAAAACTAAGACAAAATTTCTTAAGAGAGGCTTGAAAATTGATTTTATATGGTAGATTGGAAAGCTGCAGGTGCATTCATGAGGCCGAAGGGCATCACTAGATATTCGTAATGTCCCTCATGGGTTCGAAACCCTGTTTTATAAGTGTCCTCCTCTCTAACACGGATCTGAAGAAATCTAGACTTTAAATTCACCTTAGAGCAGTATTTAGCCCCATGTAATTCCTCCATTAGCTCATCCACAACTGGAATGGGGAATTTATCTGGAACCGTGAGCTTGTTTAAAGTGTGGTAATTGACGCACATATGCCAAAACCCATCCTTCTTCTTGATAAGGATAATCGGACTTGAAAAGGGGCTGATACTATGCATTATGACCCCAGTTTCTAGCAAGCTTCGAATTTGCGTCTTGATCTCATCCTTATGATGGTGTGCATGTCTACACGGATGGATGTTCACTGCTTCTGCCACTTCCTTCAAATTAATCACATGATCATGCTTCCTACTTGATGGTAACGCCTTTATTTCCTGAAAAACTGACCTAAATTTGCCTAAGATAACCCTCAATTTCTCTTGTTGATTCTTGTCTAAGGTTCCCACTTGATCAGATAAGGTTTTGCCCATTCTCAAAGACCACAGCAACTGTAGCATCCCGTTACCCATGTTAGGGCTAGAATTGTGATTTCTGAGATTTTGTGAGAAATTAGGAAATTGCATTTT
>JANZLX010000211.1:20873709-20888248 GCA_025531955.1 Erythroxylum orinocense | reverse complement strand
GATTTTCGATAAAATCGGTTTTGCGGCAAAAATAGAATAAGAAGTTAGTTTGGTAAAGTTGAGATTTTAGTTAAAAAAGAAATGAAAAGAAAGAAAGAATGGGAATATGAGATTAAATTATGCATGAGTAAGAAAACTCAAGTTATGGAGTTTTTGGAATTGATAAATTTTCAAATGGGATATTGGAATGGTATTGATTAAAGATGAATCAAAAAATTATATCGGGATTTTCGGATTAGTCTTAGGATTTCCAACGCGTCTCGCATCGTTTCTCGATCAATCTTCGTTACCGGTTGTCGGACATTCGTTTTCCGCTTCGCTTCGATTTGTATTCCGATTCGCGATCCTTCGCTTTCTTTCTGATTCCGTTTTCCGTTTCTGGTTGGGATCTGGTCTCTTCGGAAACGAGTCCCAACATTAAGGATCTTATTGCCAGGTATATCCTATTACCATACTTCTTAAACTAGAGGTACAAAATTTTCTAATATTACCTTTATATAAGAAAAACTTGAAATTACAATTGATTAACACCTAATCATACTTCAAAGTAATCACAACTTGAGAATGGTTTGATACTCCCTCTTTCAGGAGCAGAGCCTCAAAATTATTTAAATAAAAAATTCAATCCTTATTAATTAGGACTCCATTAATTTTTAACAAGATCCTACAACCCCTACTCTTTTTATTATTCCATGTTTACATACCTTCCACCTAGGGTCTTGTAGCTTATAAATGGTTTACATAATCCTAAGAGTTTACACTTCTATCATAGAGATTAGACATCCATATGTTCTCTCATCAACATTCATAACACTATTAAGATTTTTAATATCTGCTTAAAGAATTTAAATAAAACTATCTCAATCCTTTAAGTGCAACCATAAAGGATTTTTTTCAGTATCTAAATTAAGCCCATACAGAATATTCATATAATAAAGTTGTTGTAAAAATAAATCTTCTATAAAATGATGTACTAATTAACAAAGATCATGAATATGTACCTTAAATAATTATATTTGTGTAAGACCTAAATTATGCCTTTATTTCTATGTTTAAGATTAATGAATGATCTCTTAAAAGGCCAAAACTTTTCGATTTAAGTTTAGTTTCAACTAAACCTGTAAAATCTATTTTATTTATGTGGTTAAAGACACCCCTTTCTGCTTATTAAGGCTTTTTGAATCCTTAAAATTTCACATATAAAGGTTAGCCATTTTTATCCTTATAATATGATTAGGCTATAGAATACACATTTGAATCCCTTAACCATTGATAGAGACAAAATATGTCTAAACTATAATACACTTTCCTTTATCCATCTAAGTAGGATTCTTAAGAGATGTTTATGTTTTAGGACCTCTACATGTACTTTGAAACATCCTACCATTCCTTGTTTGGTTTAGATCTTTTACCAATTGCTTCCTTAGTATAAGTAAGAAGATTAAAATCTAGGAGATCTAATATCTTAAAATTCTTGTTAGTATTGGAAGTTTTTTTTAGCTCCATTCTTTTCTCATTTTAAAATTTCTACATTCTTCATGTTCATAGCCATATGTTTTGTTTCTAAAGCATTGAAAAGGCCTTATTTTCAAAAGATATTTTCTCAAACATTTTCACATTAATCATCTCTACAAGGATTATGCCAAACATAAACCTTTCTTTTTTTACAATCATTTATTCATGCAATATTGGAGTCCCTAAAAAGTTTTCTATTTTATTGAGAGAATTAACAATCAAAATTCAAATTTAGACCTATAAGTTACACCTATATAGGCACTTTTATAGCCTCTTTATGTGTCTTTTGTAAATTCATAATTTGTACCTTAATAATAATAAGTTTCCTAATAAAATGATAGATGTTTGTATTTTGAAGTTTTACTATCAAACTTTACTAACTAACATACCAGTCTACAATAGGAGCACCTTTTTATCTCAAGTTTACTTGACTCTCTTCTGATAAAGCCATTCATCACAGTGAAAAGAGGCTTTAATCCCAATATAAAAACAAACAAGTAAATTATTATAAAACTCTACTTCATATTTGACATCATTATATATTCACCAACTTTGGCAGGTCTATGAAACTACAATTTGCTTATAATATTACATCATCTTGAAACCTCAAAATTAGACCAAACAAAGGACTGACCTATTTCAATAAAATCCTCATTTTCAAATATTGGTTGTTTCTTAGTCATTTAATTATCGACTTCATTAACCAAACTACCTAATGATTAAGAGTTGAACCACTTTCCAACTTTGCTTTGATGATCACATGTTGTTGTGTCTAAAATAGCTTAGGTAATTCCTAAAAGATAACTAGAATCTTAATAATCTTATATTCAATCCCATTACTGAATACACGAGTCTTGCTCTATTTATTACCTTTAGGAGAGTCACTATTGTCTTCATTCTCAAGGCCAATGCATAAGGTTGAATGAATCTCCAAATCTAGAGAAAGTTTCCCACTTTTTAACATTTTCAAATAATTCTTCATACTAGTTGTATCCTTGCTCATCCGAGAATAGCTCATAGCTTGTCTTACCTTCCATTTCTTCTTTTTTCAAGAGAGAAAATGATAGGCTAAGATTTTTTCACAATAGTTAATGTTATGACTAAATTGTTTGAGAGGTGAATCAATGTTATGAATACCATACTGGTATTAGTAATGGATTTGATTTTAGTATCATATTGTACTAGTATCGATCAATATTGGGTACCATTTTAGATAATTTATTAAATTTATAAAATAATCCTTAATTTTTTTAAATTGTGAAATAGTCCCTCAATATATTGTATTGTATAATTTATAGTTTCATATCAACTGTGTTTTAAAATATTATAATAATAGAAAATTGAAGTAATAACAATCTATTTATTTATATTAATATTACTTTTCAAATATTTGACATATAAGTAACAAACATAATTAATATAAAAAAGGTCACACAAACAAAAAATTAAGGACAATACAAAGTAGTTAAAATGTTACAATTTCATTATATAATAAATAATATCATATCAAAACATCAAATAAAAAGAATAATAAATATCTAAAACCCTCTAAGTATTATAGTTTGCAATAAGAATTCGTGCTGAGGAAACAACTAACTAGAAACGAAACTTGAAACAAAACATTTATAGTTATATTTATATTGCATATATAGAATTTAACATATACATCAAATATAAGTGAAATTTAAAAAAAGGGAAATGACAACTTAGAACTTTATTCATCGAATATTTACTCAAATCGCATTGACCCTACTTCTCATTTGTTACACATTCTCATCATTAAGAGGAGCCTCGTCATCACCATCATTCAAGTTCATTGCACCAAATGACATGTCAATTCTTTCTTATCTAAGACTATCTTCCACATCATTCTCATTTATGAAACCTAGTTCCTTAGAAGCCCAATATACCAAAAGACCGATATGGTCAAGATAAATTAGATCCACATAAATACTTGTTCTATTAAGAGTCCTAGTAAACAAATAAAATTAAATTATTAAGAAATTACAAGAAATTATATTCAACTTAACAATGATAATAACATACATTTTTCGAAGCTTTATGTTGTATTGAATAAAGACCAATTTGTTTAATGTTTTATGTTACAATTTATTCCTTTTTTTAGAATAGATGGATTAAAATATGCTTTAATTCCTTTCACACCCTGTTGCATTCAATTATTGACTCAAATCTTGAATTGCAAATCTTTGCAATTCTATAACACCACTCCCGAATTGATCACACTAAGAAATTATAACACAACAAAAGCAATATTATAAACAAAAAAATGATGATTAATTTCCAACAAGTAAAAAAGGTGAATAAATATATACACATCTGGATTAAGCTTTTCTCTTTGACAAGTAGCAATGGGTATTTCAAAATCACTAGAAGCATCCTTATAAACCTCCATTTGTGAGCATAGGAGATCTTACATCATTTTATAGGCAACGATTATTGTAGTAGTTAATAGCATTCCCCTATTACCTTTAGCTTTCTTAGTAAAATTTGGTCTAACATAAACATTAGTATTCAACAATTCCTTAGCTGAAAACAAGGGCAAATTTGTCTTTTCCATCTCTTATTGATGAATGCAAGATAAGATGTGTACAAAGAAGGCCTATCTTTCTATGGCATCATAAAGATAAGCTATTACCTTCTTATTATTATTAGACAAAGTACTCCCACTAAAGGCTAACAAAATCATATTTCAAATTGACACTGGGATTAAAATTTATGATCTTCAAGTATAATTCTAGAAACCTCAACTTCAACATTAGGCCTAATATTCTGTGATGCGACCTACTTATTACTTATAAACATTTGTCTCAACTCCTTTTTGTTAAAAAAACGATAAAGTGATAAGAAATTAGTCGCGGACCTTGTTATAGTAGGATGGAACAAATTCTTACCATTAGTGAAATCCTTCCTCACTTGGTCACTTTCTTTGCTTTCTGCACGGTCTCATCAATAGTAGGAAAATATCTAACATCTCGTATATTTTCCAACATAAGGTCAATGCAATGTTCAATACAATGAGTTTAATAAAAAGAATTATACCTGGTTTGCAATCTTTTTCCAACTACTTTGTAAGTATAATCATTGTCAGTAATGAACTAAACAATATTTTCTAACTCAATTTCTTTCACAACTTCATCAAATATATGAAATAAAATAACTTCAAAAACATTGTCCCTTTATTATAATAAACTAAAAAGTTGATAATGGGTTCGTCTTCTATTTGTCTAACCATCATATATGACCGAACATCTAAAAGTTGCCTAATTCATTCTTTTTTGAATCCAAATAACTATTTATTTCATAAACAGAGCTACTCAAAAGTTTACATATATAGTCATCAATTGAAGGAGCCTTATATCCTGGATCATAAGAGGTACCAACATCCACATAGGCTGGTAATAATAAGACCGAGGGGCATTATGATACACCAAAATCATATCACCATTTAGATATTGCCATGTTAGTCGTTTCTTTAGATTGTAAGACGTTACAAATTAAAAGCTGAGCTTTAGGAATTGTTTGTGGTGAAAAAATTGGACACATATCTTCTTCCTTACCTCACATCAGGTGCAATATTCCCTTATTTTTAGGTAAAAATACCACCCCCTTCAACTTCCCCACTATCATCATGACTATCGGAAAAAGAACTTCCACAACCAATTTCATAGTTTAGCCTTTTTCTTCTTTCTTTCCCACTCTACTACTTTTTAAGTAAAGTCTTCATTTGCAATTTCATGTAGTGGTTCACTTTTTTACAAAGCTCTACTTTACCTTTCATCCTAGCTGAATGCTTGTTTTATTATGGTGATTTTTTCACCTTTCAAATGCTTATTGCAACATACAGAAACGGTATGGTTCTTTATTCTAGGAATCAATCTAGCATGAGCAAAAATTGGATAATCAATTCTTCCTTAAATGACCGAATTATTAGGAGCACTTGAACTCCCCTCTATTTATCTTTAAAAAATAAAGACATCTGTCAAAATTAAATTAATAAATTCATATTTAAAAATATAGTTTTTGTATAAATATCATTACATAACTAAAAAAATCCATCGAAAGCATATCCAAATTCTAGACAAACTCTTTCTTACATCTTTCCATATAATAACACACATTGCAAAAATGATTTTTCTTAATGATAACACATATCATAAAATGATTTAACACTTACAGTTTCACATTATGTTGAGTAATGAGTATTCTCTTATAAATTTACATACTATTTCTACTATGTATTTAACTATTCATAAGATAAGATGATGAATGTGTGTTTGCTACTCATAAGATGGGATTAATATTTGTAATATTATTTCCTAATAACACCAACGAACAATATAAAAATGCAACCTTTTAATTTTCTTAACTTAATTACATATATTAAATTATTTAATTATATATTAAATCATATATTTAAATGATTAATCATAAGTTAAATACCATTTATATACAAACAATGATGAGTAAATTGTATGTTTCATTTAAATTAATTAACAATTTAATGAATTAATTTTGATCTCATTTTTATGATTACTAAAATAACAAATAATATGACATGTTGAATCATACATAATTCACAATGCCTAAGTGTTCTTCCATAATCCATATACAATATTATTTTGATCTCATTTCTTCATGAATTCACAACGCCTAAATGTTATTGAACGACATACAATTCACACAACCAATTCCAACTTCCAAGCCTAAATTGCTCAATGCATATTTTATAAACCATTCACAATGGACACATTACATAACCAAAACATAAAGCAATAGCAAATCTAGAGCAAAAATAAACAACCTTAGACACACACAAAAAATCAGTCAAAATGCAACCAAGATAATAAGCAATACGGGTTGGGTTAGGTTTGGTTGCAAATCAACAAGATATAGATTTTACTTAGGGAATTTGCATTCTAAAGTTCTTTGCTCCAAAACCATTTATGTGTCGAGGACTAGTTGACTGGACTTACAGGTAGTGCTTGGAGAGTAGCAGACAATAGCGGTATATGGAGAACATTGGCTAGTGATGGTGGAAAGTAGTAAGGGGTGGACTAAAGGGTAGACTATCAAAGAAGAGACAGAGGAGGAAGTGGTGGTGGGGGAAGTAGTGACAACTAGTGGTTGAGGAAGTGGCACCAATTGGCGAGGAAGGGCAGGCATGCATGGGAGGGCAGTGGTGGTTGCTTTAAAGTGAAAAGTGAACTAAAGACTGAAAGGAAATGAAAATGGTTTGGTTTAAGTTTAACTTATTTTTCAATTTGGTTCCTAACTTTTAAAAGTTTCAATTTGATCCTAAATTTTTTTGGTATTTCAGGTACTGGCCGGTATAAGCTGGTATCGCCCGACTGGTACAAAGCGTTACTCATAATGTTGGATGGATGCGATGAGAATTGGACTTATTTAATTAAGTTGATTACATAAAATTACTTAATTATACATGTAATATGATCATTTATATGTATCCTTTAAGAAGGTCGTCACAAATGTATAACTTCCATTGAAAAATTAATAGTCTTTTCAATTTAACAATGAAAGTGTTTATGATTAGCTTATATGAATTAAGGTTAAATTCCTAATGATAAACAAAAAAAAACTATTTCCATACTCAAAATAACCTATTTAAACACAAAAATTTAAAGAACATTAAAAATCAGTATATGTGATTATCAAATATACTATGATAACATATAAATCAATTTTGTTGTTTGCTTTTTGATTGATTATTCGTATCAATTGAATATAAGTGGAAAGGGAGTACATAAACAAGAAAAGAAAATTGAAGACAATAGTATGCAAAATAATTCTAATTCTTCTAAAGAATAACATGGTAGGTAAGAAATTGTCATTTAAGAAGAACACACATAGTTAAGTGGTTGACAAAATACTTCATTTTTAATTAATTTTGAATTATTTTTAATTGAATAGACTAAAATTGTTTTAAATGGCTGTGATTTATTCAAAATATAGAAAATATAATGTTAAAGCTTTTGTTATGTAGAACAATATGGCTTACTCATCTAAAAAGGAAAAGAAACGAAATTGGCACTTCTAATTAGGCAAAAGAAGAGTTATTATTTTCCTAAAATCACAAATAACTAATCTATGGTACTGATGATTGGATGGTGTAATGAAATAGAGAATTTAGGGGTTATTTGATTTTACTTATGTTTTTTTATGACTATTGCTTTTCTTTGAATGATTCTTGTTTCTATTTTCTAAACATGTTTTTATTGCTAATAATAATGCAGTTAAACTTTTATTATTGATAAAAAATAAATATTAAATAGATTTATAAATTAATTTTGTAAATAATTTTATTTTATTCTTTTCTACAATATTTATCAGTAAGTATTATATTTAAACTCTATATATTATAGAAATTCTATATAATAATATAGAAATTATATATAATAAATAGAATATATTTAAATAATTAATTATGTAGAAAATATTTAATTTTATAAAATTAATAACAATTTATGTATTTTAATATACTTATTAAATATTTATAATTTTAAGAATATTTTATTTTTCAAAATAATTTTAATTAATTATTTTATTATATTAAATTAAACAAAATAAATATTATTCATAGTTCTTATTAGTAATTAATACTGAATATTTATTTTTAATTAATGAAAAATTAGTTTATGATAAAAATAAAAATAAAAACTAAAAGCAAATTTGTATAATTTTTATTAATTATAAAAATAAAAAATAAAAAAATTTAATCAAATAGATTTTTTTACTAAATTTGAAAATCAAAATGGGAACAGAATAATTAGTAAGCTGTATGATTTAATAGTAGGAAAAAATGAAATAGTCCAAACGAGTTAATTGATAAGTTGTATGATTCAATGGTAGGAAATATCTTTTTTATGTGAAGCCATTAGTTTTGTGATGTATTTAAGAAAATTAATAATTTGAAGATTAGTTAATTAAAGTTTTTGGAAGTTTAATTGTGAATAGTCTTGTAGCTTAATTCTAAATTTTTCATTCGCTATTAATTTTTAATCAAACTAAGTATGATGATGATTTCCTAAAGATATTAAAATAAATTTAAGTACAAACAATTGGTAGCTATTTACAAAGGTGACGAAAGCAACAATTACTTGTCTAAATTTTTAATTTTCTTTATTTATATGTGGTTCTGCCTGATTCTGGTGAGGTTGAACGTTACTGCTTGGATCCATGACGCTGGTCGATATTAGCTCCGAAGCACTTGCAAAACAATAAAGGCATGCCGGGGGTTGATAGCCGGTAGGCCCCTTCGATGCTCAAGTCAGTCTTTTGGTAAGGGTTACGGTGGCTATAAACAAAGAGTATCAGGGTTCTAATGTCATACCTGCATCATGGCAAAGTAGTACCTTATATATGGAATAGATGTTAGGTTTAGGTCTTTACATTTGCATGGGCGATTAACACCTGCGAATGGGCCGTGGACGTGTGGACCTGGGCCTGGGCCTAGCACAGCCGACCTAACCATAAGCCCCTCTACTCCTCGAGTCTGACCCAAGAGAAGGGTCGAAGCAGTACATAAGGATTAGACAGCGTGTCTCTAAGGCAGCTCGTGCTAGGCCCGGTCGATCGATTATCGTGACGCGATCGACCAATCAGGTTTAATGACGCGGCAGACTGATCGAAGGTAATGATAGAATCGATCGATCAGCTATAACGATATGGCAGGTCGACTGGGTGTAACGATAAGGTCGATCGGGCGAGTATAATGGCGAGGCTGATCGACTGGACGGCAAAGCTTAAATGAAGCACTAGATGTAATCATTATTGATGGTTCGCGTTCTCTGACAGACTATCATGTACGTCCTTTTGATTGCTGTGCAGCTATCAGGGGCGTCATTTTAACTGCTGTGCAGCCGTCAGGTGCGTCCTTTCAGCTGGTGCGTCGTTCCGAATTTCTAACAACCCTAATTCACCTCATCTCAGATTCTGCCACGTGTCTGCGTTCGACTCAGATTATCGCCACGCGTCAAGCGCTAGCTGGAACGTCCGTTCGGCCGATCTTCTATAAATACTCAGGATCGACATACTACAGATTTTCTTCACACTTATTTCGTTCTCCGACTTCCATTCTGCTTTCATTTACATCTTCTTGCTTTCAGTTTCCGAAGTTCTCTTTCATCCGCCGTTCAAATTCCCAACTTCAATCATTAAACTAGGTACTTCCTTTTTCCTCGCTTCATCCTCTAAATTTCCTTTCTGTAAGCATGTCATCTACCAGTCCTAGAGGTGGGGTTAGTCCTAGGGATGAAACCGCTGAGGGGGCCTAGCAAATGGTTGAGCAACCTAAGGTAGTGGCGGAAGTAATGGTGGTGTCGGAAGTGAGGGGGATTGAGGGAACCACGGCGAGTGACCAGAAGGATGGGTTGGTCGTTGAGGAAAGACAAATCAACGATGACCGCAGTGGAGTTGAATCGGTCAATTATTAGGAACAATATCCCTTCGTCCTGGGGACCTAGGCTAGCCTCTGAGAACGAGCGGATCCACAACAATTTGGGAGGATATTTTGCTGTTTCTGACAGCTTCTTCTTGGTCAGTGGCCTGAAGCTTCTGTATGCCTCGATCGTTGACGAGGTGTGCGTTGCCTACCGACTGAGGTCGAGCCAAATTCCTCCGAATAGATGGAGATTCATCAACGATCTGGCCTTGCTGTGCCATCAGTTCGGCTGTCCCCCTTTGGTCGGCATCCTACGTCATTTTTTAAGAATGAATAAGAGTTCAAGTGCTGGGGCCGAGGTCCCCCATCTTCAGTATAGAGATGCTCGCTATCGCCCGGCTGGGACAGCTTAAAAAATTCAAGCTTGGCGAACAAAGTACTTCTTCGTGAGGCCTCTGGGATCTTCCTTTGAGTCCCAGCAGTGGAGATATCCTCTAGCCGAGCGATGGAACGACGCCTCGAGCTTGTCGCTTACTAGGGAGGAGTGAGGGGTGATCGACCGCATTAAAGCACTTGGGCGGTATGACTTCGATCGCCTCATTCTGGGATATCGTGGGGTAATCTCGGCCGATTCGTTCCTACTCGACCCCCTACCCCCTGAATTAATGGGCTAGGAGAAGAAATTGCCCCCTTTTGTTGACTCCTCATGGTTGAACTATTTACTGTATTTATAAGTATGGTTTTCAATTTCTGACCCGCTTTTATTACTGTGCAGACATGGCAAGGCTCGACGATTTTGGCGGATCCTCCAACTCCTCCAGAGGCCAGCGCAAAGCCGCCAGGCCCTCTACAAAGGCAAAGGAGAAAGACAAGAAAGGGGAGGCCAGTGCGGAAGTCGCTCAGTCTACTGTTTCTGGGTAGGTTGTTGCCCAGCCTACTGCTCTCGAGCCATCTGCAGCACTCATTCTGGCGGCCGTCCCCGAACGGCCAACAGTGATGGCCCGATCAGAAGGTGTGGTCATAGAAGAGGAAGAGGAAGAGGTGGAGCTGCCTCTCAAAAGAAAGAAGACCGTTCGGGTTCTCGACCGACCACCTTGCCCATCGGGTAAAGGCAGGGAGAAAGAGAAGGGGGAAGAGCATGTTGCCCGATCGGCCAAAGGCAAAGGGAAAGAGCGAGTGGCGAGTGCCGAGAAGTGGGAGCCAACGATCAGTCTGAATAAGGCTGCATCGCTTGGGGACTTCGATGTGGCTCTTCACATTGCTCGGAGGGTTGTTCCCCCCGCAGACGAGAAGCGTATCGACTCGTTGGATAATCAGGAGCTGTTGGGCCATCTCGTCCGCAGCTGTGCGAGGGATCTGGCGTTCGCCTCGGCGATGCACCAACGTGTTGAACAACTCAATGAGACTACCTGAGCGCTGGACCGGGAAGTCCACGATCTTCTTGAGCAGGTGAACACTTTGAGGGCCGGGCTTTCTGAGGCCAAGGAAGAGAGAGACGTCTCCCAGGCTCAACTCTCTTCCTTGGAGGAGGAGAAGAGCATCTTAAAAACTTAACTCGCCACGGGGGAGGAGGAAAAGAGCAGGGTGGTTGCGGCAAAGGACGGGTTGGCCAAGGAATGTAAGGACTTAAAGAGGAAGATGGAGACGGAGTAGGAGCTTAAATCAAAATTCCTCCAGGACTGCTATGAAGCAGTGAGGGATAAACTGAGGACTGAGGATAGACTGATGGAGTTGCAAGGCTCCATAAAAAAGCAGAGAGTTGAGGCGATCAAGCGGTGGAAAAGGCGATTATTAGAGGAGGAGTGCTTAGAGTTCGCTTGTGACTTAACCCTCTCCATCCTGAAGAATTGCCGTAGCATTTGTATCCCTGACGGGTCAGATGGTCCCTCATTCGAGGATTATGCAGAATCGATGCTCCCCACCGATCTCAGCCTTTCTCTAGAGGAAGTGAGGGAGATAGTCGAGGGAGAACAAACGTCGGTTCCGGATGAGGAGCTGGACCTTAGCTCGGATGAGGAGGACGAGCGATCTCACGGGGGTGTCTCTCCGGTTCTTCCTGCAAACTCTGGTCCTGCCTCGGCTGCTTCGCCCGCCCCCGAAGCTACTTTGCCTACCGATCCGGTTGCTGGCTCTTCCTCTCCCACAGGGGGATGATTTTTTTTAGACGAAGCTCATCTGGTCGGGCTTGTGACCAGAGCCAAGATATAATAAAATTCTTTTCATCATTCCCTGCCTTGTTAATTTTGTAGACGAAGCTTTAAACTATCATTAGCTTTACATGAGAGGTTGCCTTTTCGAATAGCATATGGCAAGTTAGCGTGTTCAACATACACCGATCAGTCGTTAGGCTTGAAAGAATTTGACCGAGCAATACTAAGGTTGAGTGATCCAAGATTCTGTTCTTGGAGTCGCCTGGTTCCAAGATCTTGTCTTGGCAACCTGGCCGAGCATGGTCGAGGCCGAGTGATCCGAGATTAATCTTCTCGGCATCACCTGGTTCCAAGGATCTTGTCTTAACAAACTGGCCGAGCGTGGTCGAGGCCGAACGATCTGAGATTAATCTTCTCGGTATCGCCTGGTTCCAAGGATCTTGTTTTGGCAATCTGGCTGAGTGTGGTCGAGGCCGAGCGATCTGAGATTAATCTTCTCGGCATCGTCTGGTTCCAAGGATCTTGTCTTAGCAACCTGGCTGAGCGTGGTCGAGGCCGAGCGATCCGAGATTAATCTTCTCGGCATCGTCTGGTTCCAAGGATCTTGTCTTGGTAACCTGGCCGAGTGTGGTCGAGGCCGAGCGATCCGAGATTAATCTTCTCGGCATCGCCTGGTTCCAAGGATCTTGTCTTGGTAACCCGACTGAGCTATGTGGACGGTAATTAGTCTGTTTTATCGTTCTAGCTTATTTTGGTGAGGCTCTGTCTGCCGAGAAACTTGAAACCCTTTATTGATGATGATAAGGGCGTGGGCCGTTAAAAAACCTAACTGGCAAGGCTAGGAAAAAGGTACCCACTACAAATGCGTAAGCAGCAATACAGTACAAGATAAAGAAATAAATAAAACAAAGCTTATCTATTGATAAAATGTCTTCAGGTTTTGAGAGTTCCATGGCCTCGGTAGAATCTTGCCATCGATGCTGCGCAGGATGTAAGAGCCGTGTCCAGCTTGTTTGACCACTTGATAGGGTCCTTCCCACGCCTGTCCGAGCTTTCCAGGATGTTTCCCCACTGCCTCAAATTTTCTTAGAACATAGTTGCCAATCTTTATGTCGTTCGGCCTTACCCTTTTGTTGTAAAACCTTGTTGCTTTTTGTTTGATGGCTTCTGAACGAGCGACTGCCCTATCCCTATCTTCACTGAGAAGCACAAGTTCTGCCCTGCGGGCTTCATTATTCTGCTCTTCTTCGTAACTCAACACTCTTTGGTTGTGCAACACCACTACTACTGGAACTAAGGCTTCTGCCCCAAAGGTCATCCTGAATAGTGTTTCCCCTGTGGCTCCATTTGGGGTAGTTCTGTACGCCCACAATACTTCATCTAGTTCATCTACCCAAGTCTTACGTCCGTCTAAACGCTTCTTGAGGGCACTCATTATCTTTTTGTTAGTGTTCTTCGCAAGACCGTTGCTTTGAGGGTGAGCTACTAAAGCCAATTGGAGCCTTATCTTTAATCGCTCACAAAAATCTCTGAACTTGTCGTTGTTGAACTGCCGACCGTTGTCTGTAACCAACACCATAGGCATCCCAAAGCGACTTAGTATGTTTCTTCTTATGAAATTTTCCATCTTCTGCTCAGTAATTGTAGCGACTGCTTCCGTTTCTACCCATTTTATGAAGTATTCCACTGCTACTATCAAAAACTTCTTCTGTTCAGGATCGAGAAGGAAAGGTCCTAGTATATCCATTCCCCCATTGAGCAAAGGGGATAGGATGGTTCACGATTTTCATCCTCTCGGTCGGCTGATGAGACAGGTTACTATTTTTCTGGCACGCCTCACACCGGTTGACTTTCTCCTGGCAGTCTCTCTTCATTGTCAGCCAATAATACCCCTGTCTAATCAATCTATGAACCAAAATTCTGCCTCCTACGTGATTTCCGCACATTCCTTCATAGACTTCAGCCATTGCCTGCTCTACCTCTTCTTCGCTCTAGCATCGTAGTAGTGGCCAGTCATAAGATCGCTTGTACAAGGTGCCATTAATGATCGCATATTCGATCGCCTTTACTCTTAGTTTCTTGGCCTCAAAGGTTTCTACCGGCTGTGTTCCCTCGAGGAGGTACTGTCTGATCGGTTCCATCCAACTTGATCGCTCGGCATTTGCTTCAAGGACTTCATTGGCTTTCTAAATGCTAGGCCGGTCTAGCCGCTCGACCAAAACTTTATTTTTCGCATCTCGATCGGAAGCCATTTTGGAAAGCGCATCTGCCCAAGCGTTTTGCATCCTTTCTATCCTACTGACCGAGTAGTCTTCAAAATTATTGAACTCTTGCTTCGTTAATTCCAAATATTTGACCATGTTGTTTCCTTTGGCCTCGTACTGCCCCGTAACCTGACCGACCACTATTTGGCTATCGCTATACACCTTCAAATGTTTCACCCCCATCTCTCTTG
>JANZLX010000211.1:20831803-20843095 GCA_025531955.1 Erythroxylum orinocense | reverse complement strand
TTCATGTAAAATGTATCGTTGTGAAATATTTGTTTTATGAATTGATGTGTTGAATAAATTGAGTGAACCATCGATGATGGTTACCTCATTGAGTTCGCAAAACTCACCAAAATTGCAACGTTGATTTTTTTAGGACCGAGAGACGACTCTAACTACTAAGAGGCTCTACTCCCGAGTAGATTGTGTTTTAGGCAAGCGAAGCCATGGCTCAAAGGTCGATCAACTGGAAATTTTGGATGGCTTAGATAGATTTGATATATTTTCCTTTTTCAAGTAGTACTTTTGTACTAGGTTTTTGGTTGATGTACAGATAGATAGTAAAGGATGGAAGACATGTAGACTTTTGTTTTTGATGGAATGAACTGAGGAAAAAGTTGGTTTCAAAATATTGTGGTTTTTCTATTGATGTTTTATAAGCAAATTTTGATATGATGCCACGTGAAGCGAGTAAAATGATAGCACGTAGCTCGCCCTTGTTGTCAGTTATGTACTGAAATGGCCTCCGGGCATCCCGGTGTGTACCAGAGGGTGTCACAGTAAAACTGAGCCTCGAGCTCACAATTGATTCAGAGCCTTAGGCCCAATGTTTAACGAGCCCTATATGGGACAGTTCAAGCACTCGGTCACAACAACGTAATAATTGGAAAAGTGTCTCATGAGCATTTTATATGCATCTTGTTAAGCATGTTTGATTGATTGAGATGCAGAATTACTTATGCTTAAGTGAAAATGTGATACTGTTGTAAAGTGCATAGTTGTGAAATAATTGTTATGTGAATTGATGTGTTGCATGAATTGAGTGAACCTTCGATGATGGTTACCTCACTGAGTTCACAAAACTCATCAAAATTGCAATGTTGTCTTTTCAGGATCGAGAGACGACTCTAGCTACTGAAGAGGCTTTACCAGCCATGTAAATTGTGATTAGCAAGAGAAGTCATGGCTTAAAGGTTGGTCAGCTAGGATTTATGGACAGATTAGTTAGATTGTATATATTTTCCTCATTCATATAGTAATATTATATTAGGTTTTGATGTTGTACATAAGGGAAATGTTGAGAGACACAATGTAGACCTTCGATTTTGTAAAATGAAATGAGGAAAAGTTGGTTTTAAAATATTGTGATTTTCTTATGCTACTTTATATAAGTGAATTATGATACCATGACATATGAAGTGAATGTAGTGATCGAACGTAGCTCACTTTTATCATAAGATATGTACCGAATGACCTCTGGGCGTCCCGGTGTGTACCCTGCAGTAAGGGAGCACTACAAGTCCAGTTGTCATCCCTGGCATAGTCAAATTGCCATTCCCAATTTTACAAGAGATCCCAACTCGAAATTTATCCCTCAATTTGGTTGAGAAAATGAGAGTATAAAACTGATTCCTTAATGCTCTATAGACTTCTTTCCTTGGGAAAATACAAGTGTAGCCCTTTCACCCATAGAGGGTTTTATCCATAAGGATCCACCATAGTCTTTTCAAGATTAGGGCTTGAAGTGTAGTTTTGATAGGAGTTATATTTAATCCTCCTTCATCTTTAGGAAAGCAAATATCTGTCCATTTCACTTTAGCTGAACCTTTGACCCCATTTGGGTGATTCCATAGGAAGTTCTTGAGAATTTTTTCAATGGTTTTGATGATACCTTAAGAGAGGAAGATGTGAGAGCTCTATTAAATGTGGAGGGAGTTTAACACCGATTTGATGAGTTGAACCTTCCTTGTTTATGACAATGACTTGTTAACCCAAGAATTGACTATTCTCTGTATTTTCTCTACTAATGGGGCGCATTCCATATATAAGAGTCTTTTAGTAGAGGTAAGTAGTCCAAGATACAAAAGAGGTGTCTCTTTAAGCAGCACTCTAGTTGATTGAGATATGTGAGGCCCCAAAGTAGTAGCTTTTTCGGATAGGAGGAAATGGCTCTTTGTTGGATTAAATTGTAGCCCAGAGAAGTTTAAAAATTTGATAAGTACTGCCATATAACTTTGTATGGATTCCATCAAGGCCCTGCAAAATAAAAGTTGATCATCTACAAAGTAAAGGTTGGTTAAATTGATCTTCTTGCATTTAGCATGGCATCTGAATTTTGGGTTTTTTAGGACTTCATGCTTGATGAGCGAGTTAAGAGTCTCCATACAAAGGATGAAAAGGTAGGGGTACAAGGGGTCCCTTTGCCTAAGTCCCCTTGCTTCCTTAAAGAGTGTGATAGGAGTGCCATTGATTAGGATAGACAAGGAGGAGGTTGAGATACACTCTTTGTTCCATTTTATAAAAACCATTGTAAATCTATGAACCATCAACAGAGTCCATAGGAAATCCCAGCCCACACTATTAAAAGCTTTACAGAAATCAACCTTGATTGTGCAATTTAGAGAGTAATTTGATCTGGAGTAGCCTTTTAGAAGCTCTTGTACAATTAGAATGTTGTCTCCTATATGTCTGTCTTGCATAAAAGCGCTTTGGTTTTCACTGATTAGTAGAGCTAGGGTTTGTTCAGTCTTGAGGCAAGTATCTTAGATATGATCTTGTAGAGGAAATTAGTCATGCAATTGGTTTGAATTCTCCAAAATGTGTAGGATTGGAGCATTTGGGAATCAAACAAATAAAGGTTTTGTTAATCTCTCTGAGTAGGACCCCTTCAGAAAAGAATTCTTAGACTACCTCTATAACAAACGGACCTGTCTCGCTCCAAGACTTCCTGGAAGAAGTATCCATCTAAACCATCATGGGCATGAGTTTTGGAGCCATCCATGGAAAAAACTGTAGCTTCTATCTTTGAACTTTCAACTAGTTTTATAAGGAGTTTCGCATCTGCTGATGTGATTTGTTTGAGGGATAGGGATCCAAGTTCATCTAACATAACATTTGAAGAGTTAGGAGTTCCTAGTAGTTCTTTAAATAACCTTACTTCCACCTCTTGAATATCTTGTTATATCTGTAGATTAGCACCTAAAAAAGAATTTTGTTGTTGTTTTTCCTAGCAAGAATGGAGTTGAAAACGAATCTAGTGCATTTGTCACATTTTTTAGCTAATGTACTCTAGCTCTTTGCTGCAAGAGAGAGTTGTGGTTGTGTGTAGCCTTCAAGAATTGTGATAACACATTCTTTTCTCTATCAAGAAGAGTCGAATCAGTAGGACGAGCGGCAAGCCTTGCTTGGATATCTTGAAGTTCCAGTCTGTAAGAGTTTATTAAGGAAGTGGTAGGCCTTTATAGAGAATTTAGGATCATCATTTGTTGTTTGATAACTTTCAATTTCTGGACACAACATAACTGCTTCGTCTCTTGACAACTATATACTACACCTCTTATACATGCCTCCACAAACCCTGGAACATGCATTAGGAAGTTGTTGAATCTGAAGGGATAGTGCTTGCTAACTTTTTGGAATAGGTTGTCCACTATAAAGGGAGTATAATCTGAGAAGAGGGGGGTTTTGAATATAGTAAGGATGTCTGAGAAGATCCTAAGCCAAATATCATTTACCAGTGCCCTATTCTAACTTTTTCTTGATATGCCAAGCAAAATTTTGTTTGTTGGACCAAGTAAAAGTATGACTGCTATACTTAAGATCTATCACCCCTAACTCCCCCATCATGTCTTTCAAATTTATTGAATAATTATTTAGAAAGCAATTTCCTTATGCATCTCAGGGGTATAATATGGAGTTAAAATCTCCACATATTGGCCAAGGAATGGAAACAATGTTACGCAATAAATTCAAGTTGTTCCACACGTCTCTTCTTTGGAATCACAAGTTGCTTGCATAGATGAAAGAAATGTTTGTCTGGATATGCTTCTGTAAGAAGAATATTTTCAAATGCATAGCTTGTTCACTATAGTCTAATAAAATATGAGAGGCTTCTCTCTCAAAACAAAGTCCCTTAGAGCTAGTTATTTGCTGGGACAATTTATTTCACGTACATTCCACGCGATTATAGACATAGATTAAAAGGTTTAGCTTGTGTTGCCCTTCTCTTTGCCCTTCTTTGACCTCCTTGTCTCTACTGTATGGAATTCACTATTTGCTGCATTTTATTTAAAAGTAGTAAAACCTTTAGGAGTTACTGTGGTTTCAGATTGGATAGGATTAGCGCTACTCACCTTTGAATCTCCTTCATCACTTTGCGCAATCACAAAGTTTCTGGTTGGGAAGATCTGGTCATTATTTGATTTATTTTGAATGTCATGTGCTGTAATCGATGCTTGCAAATCTTGTTGCTCTACATTACTTGCTAAACTGTGTTCCTTGTCTTTTTGTATGTGAGATAGTGGAATAATTTACATTGCCTCATTGTCTTATCTTTCCTCCTTTTTAAACGATATAGTATCAGCTTCCTTTTGCAGCATGGTGGCCTTGGCTATTACGGAAATGGATTTTTCTAGAGCTTCCACTTCAATAATACCATAAGTTCTTGGTAGCTTCTTGTTTTAAACACCTTTCCCGTTGCTTTGCAGATTTTGTTTGGGTTATTAGAAGGCGGTTTTTATTGGTATAAAATTTTTATTGTATCTTCCCATAACTTTTCTTCCTCTCCTAACCTCATAATTGGAATTTCTTTAGGGAGTTCCTAGTTAATGTTCAAACTGATGCAAATTCGAGCATAACAGACTCACTTCTTCTTAATTATGTGTTCATCCATGCACAACGGCTTTCTAATGTAGCTAGCTAGAGCTCTAAGCCTTGGGTTGTCCAATATTCAAGTGGGATATTGTTGAAGTTAATCCAGAGTGGGATCCTCTGGAATTTAAGAGTTTCAAGGTTCAAGTGTGGCTGCTAAGTTTGTAGAAAGATTGGGTGGCTTCCGATGTGCCAAGATCCTTCCTCCATAATTTTCTGGGTATCTGCAGTAGAGTTGAAGGTGAAGAGGATCAAGTTCTCTTCGGAGAGAAGAACATTTGTCAAGCCTCTCGATTTCCATTGCTTGTTTGCCCACTGGGAGATTAGAGGGAAATGTGGCCTTTTTCTAAAGAAGAAACCGACCATTCTTGATTCCCAAGCCTGAGCTCCCTCCTTGAGAACTTCAATGTTGGGGCAAACCACTAGCCTTCCATCCATATCGTTAGGAGGTGAGTAAGACAATGTTGAGGGGTATTCTTCTCCTACAACTTGCTTCCAGGATTTGGGAACAATCGTTGGAGATGGAGTTGCTGAAATTGTGGATGAGGGTTTGGAAATGGAGAAGTTTAAAGTTGAAAAATCTGAAGTGGAAGGTACTAAAGTGTTGGACATTGCGAAGAAGTTTCATAAAAGAGATTTGGTTCAGTTTTAGGAAGGAAAGTATCAGAAAAAGATATAACTTAATAAGGAAATGGATGCAAGCGAGAAAGGTAACTATAGTGGAAAGTCAATTGTAGCCTCCAGTTGATGGTTGAGTTTGAGGAGTCGCGTTGCAGGAGAAATTGCAAAAGAAGAGAATATCAAGAATAATGCCAAGGAAGAACGGGAAGCAGTGTTGTGGTGAAGGATGATGAAGGTTAATGGCAACAGGAAGTAGAAGGAGAAGCATGGCTAGTTTGTAGTGAGAAGTGGGAGCATCTTCATGCTATAGTGATAGGGACTAGTCGGGCCTAATATGGCCAGGCTTTCAAATGTAGCTTGTTAATATGTAAATAGGTTGCGAGTAAACAAATTAAAAAAATCACAACCTTACAAACTTCACTTAATCATTTACATTCTACGTCATTAGTTCTTATATGTTAGGAAAAAATTGTTTTGCCACTTCCGAATCGTGGGACCAAGAGAGAAGCTGAAGAATCGGTATCAAGTACCCATCCAACAAAAGGAGGCACCCAAAGGGATGTAATAATAAAAGGGAGAGAAAAAAATTGATTTGTTCTTGCAGCAGAGGCTTTTCTGATGGCCCAAAAGATAAGGGCTCCTTGAAAGAGGACCAAAACATGGTTTATTTTTCTACTCTACATCTTGCATCCTAACAGAGAAATCATCTATTCATCTTTGTGGGGATGCCCAAAATTTTGACATTCCTAAACCAGAAACCATCTTTTGAACCACAAGGAAAATTACAAGAAACTAGCAAATTAATACTGCGCAAATGCGCAGTAATAATGCCCGGTTAGTTTAATTCGTTATATTATTATATAATTTTTTGTATAAATAAATATGAGAAATTTACAATTTTCTAATCAAATTATAAGTAAAATTTCAGATTTTGTTATTAAATTATAAATATTTTAAATTTCTAATTGGTTATATTATTATATAATTTTAATGTATAAATAAATATGAAAAATTTAAAATTAGTAATTAAATTATAAATATTTATAATGGATATTTTATTATGAAGGTTTAAATATGTTACATTAAAAATATATAAGTTATAATATAATAAATGAATAAGTAAAATAAATAAGTAAAAATTTGGGATGAAAAATTTAAGAATTAAGGAAATGTATAGCGTAATGTGTCCTATAAATGTAAAAAATATATAAACTAAATATAAAACCTCAAGCAAAATAAGTTTAAGATAGATAAATATTGTGTAACTTAAAATTTTGTGATGAGATTATTAATATTTAAAATTTTAAATTTATAATAGTAAAATAATAGAATTTGAGAAAAGATCAATTAGAGAAGTTGGTTTAGAATAAAAGAAAGAGAAGCGAAAAAATGGTAGAAAACGATATGTATTAAATATCAACAATAACATTTAATAGAAGAGTTATTAATGAATAGAGGAAAAGAAACAGGAGCTGTCATCCCATTCGTTCATCTCATCCAACGGTTCTCTTAACTTGTGCCTTTTGCTTTTAAATTAAGATTTAATTAACTACTCCACCTAAAACCTTCAAACTCACTATTGTGCATTTGCATGATAGTGACTTTTCATATAAAAGTCTGAATTTCCTTAATTGTATATTCAACTTCAAACTTTCATAACTTTTGATCCAAAACTTCAAAAATTACAAACTTTATATCAAAAAAAAAGTTAAAAGAAAGATCTACAACTTTCATGAAGACAAATTTGCCAAATCTATCTAGATCAGTACAATTTATTCATGAAATTTTAAGATAAAAATAATTATTTATATATATATATATATAATAACAAAAATAATAGTTACATAAATATATAAATATATATAATGAAGTTCAAGTCAATCTATTAATTATAATATAATTAGTAAATTAATTATATATCTATTAAAATAACATAAAAAATTATATCATTAACAAATTAAAAGGACATACATGGTTTACAACTTTAGATGCAAAATCTGGTTATTAGCAACTTCGCTTACATGAAAATACATTGGAAACGATTAGGAAAACCGTTACAAATAAGAATTGCTGATGGCAGTTTTAAATTTATATGGTATGTAAGTTATTATAATAATATTCTTATTGAAAATTTTTCATTTCCTATACCTTCAATATATCAACAAGAATCAAGTTTACCTTTAATTTTACGAAATAACTTTCTAAAATTATATAACCCCTTTGTCAATAACTACATTATATAACCTTAAAAACGCCAACTATAACTACTATAAACCAAAGATCTATCATTCTTAAAATTCCTATTTTCCATACTACTTATTTTCAAAAGTTACAAACAATCACTCAAAAACTCGATCATCTTCAATTCTATCTTCTCAACAATATCTCTATTCAATTAGAAATTTATACATTGTTAGAAACTGTCTGCAGTGAAAACCCATTAGATCCAATTAAAAATAAGAATAATCAATTAGTAGAAATTAAACTTAAAGACCCAACACAAGAAGTTAATATTCGAAATAATATACCTTATTCACAACAAGATGTCCAAGAATTTATACATGAATGTACAGATTTAGTCGCTAAACAATTAATAACACCCAGTACTAGCAAACATTCTGCACCTGCTTTTTATGTAAATAATGCAGCTGAACAAAAAAGAGGTAAACGTCGCATGGTTATAAATTATAAAAAATTAAATGAAGCAACTATAGGCGATGCATATAAATTACCACGAAAAGATTATATCATTAACAAATTAAAAGGACATACATGGTTTACAACTTTAGATGCAAAATCGGGATATTGGCAACTTCGCTTACATGAAAATACCAAACCATTAACTGCCTTTACTTGACCCCCCAAAAACATTATCAATGGAATGTACTCCCATTTCGCCTTAAACAAGCTCCCAGTATATATCAAAGATTTATTGATAATAATCTTGAAAGCTTAGAAGAATTCACTTTTGTTTACATCGATGATATTATAATTTATTCTAATAAAGATAAATTAGATCATTTAAAAAAGGTAAAATTCGTCCTTCAAAGGTGTTGTGAGAAAGGATTAATTTTGATCAGAAAAAAGGTTAAATTAGCTCAACAAAACATTGAATATTTAGGAATTGAATTCCAGAATGGATATTTAAAATTGCAACCCAAAATATTTAAGAAAATACAACAATTTCCTGATCAATTAAGCGATAGAACTCAAGTACAACAATTTTTAGGTATTCTCAATTATATATCTGATCAAGGTTTCTTTCACAATCTAGCTAAAGAAAGAAAACTTTTACAATTAAAATGCAGCACTAAGAATCAATGGATATGGACGGATATAGATACCAAAGCTATGAGGAAACTCAAGGCTTTATGTACAGATTTACCAATGTTATATAACTATCTTCTGATGGATACACTCCTAGTACAAATTGATGCCAATATGGATACATGGGCTGGCTGCCTGTTGGCACAACCACTCAATCAAAAGAAATATCATTTATGATAATATATAAATGGGACTTTTAATCCCACCAAATATAAATATCCAATGCATGAAAAAGAGACATTAGCTTGTCTCAAGACGCTGCGAAAGTGGCATATAGACTTATTGCCGGTTGAATTTAAAATTCAAACGGATTCTAAATATCTATGTGGATTCATTAGATACAATATACACATCAATTATAATCAAGGAAGACTTATACGGTGGTAGCTTAAGCTGAACCAGTATCAGTTTTCAATTCAATATATCAAATCCTCTGACAATTTTCTTGCAGATATTTTAACCAAAGAATGGAAGCAGTCATAGATAATTTGGAAGCAGCCCTTGCTCAAAAAGAAATAGACCTTGTAAACCAACAACAACTTATTGGAACCATTACTCGAGATATCAATCAACTTAAAACTACTATCCAAGTACTGAGACAAAATACCCACAAAGACCAATCACCAAATGAACCCATTGTTTTACCTAGCACTTCCAAAAACACTTTATCTAGTCCTACTCCTGTCACTCCACAACAAATTACTACAACACAAACCCCTATATCCTAAAAGCAAGCAGATGAGAATGATGGAAAAACTTATGTAATCTACAATGGACCAATGGCTGGGTTGGGTTGTATAATGCCTAGCATAAAGCAGCCCCTCATATTACAGGAAAATTAGGTATTATACATAAAAGTTTTGCATCCAAGGTAGAAGCTGAAAAGGCTTTTGCAGAATTTAAACATCAAAATCCAGACTTGAGACCTCAATATAAACAAGTTTTGGAAGCACCTGCAACCCCTTTATCCAAGATGAAAGTATTGGGAAAGCCCATAAATTTGGACCGCATCAACAATATACCCAGTAAGGCTTTACAAGTTGATGCACGCAGATTGACTTCAGAAATGTTTGTAGACTATTTCCAAAATTTGAACCAATGGACCGAAGCTCATAGAATTTTTCACTATTATCCATTAACCCGTGGACGATATGGACCTAAAGCCATTGTTCTACCATAGGCCGATCCGTTATCTACCTATCTTTTATTTCAAAGTGGACTCATAGACACTCTCTATATCACTGATCTAAAAATCCTCTCAGAATTTCCAACAGGATTTATACAGGCAGTAACCAATAATAAAGATCGTTTTGCCAAGAATAGAGAAATGTTTATCAAAATCTGGAGCATTTATCCTATATTTAAGGAACAACCATCCATTCAAGATGCAGACATCATAATACCCAAAGTTGCATTCCTCACCATAGGAATCAGCAATGGTATTTATCACACCATAGACATACCTCCTAATCACCAGTTTGACTGGGAATTAATCAATCAATTCAATCTTCAATGTATCGAAGGGGTATTTATTCAGGCAGCACGTCTCACCGCCGATTCAGCCATTCAAATCAATTACAAAGGATTCAATTTACTTATGATTTCAACATATAAGCAGGCTATTCAGATTGAAGGATTAAGTATTATTAAGCAAGTCCTTATCCCTTTTACTGTAATGGAAGGACTCTTCAATGAACTCAATGCCACGTGGAAATATGCTATCTGTCATCAAATGCAAATTCATCCATAACATAAATGCAAATATTGTCCATCCACAGCTCAGACCGATGAAAATGATTTGCTGGAAGCAATAATTAAAGCAGAATAATTGATATCTTGTGATAGACACAATGTAGGCCCACTGGCCATAGCAGAGGAATCTGCTTTGCAGACAAATCTGCCTTTTCCTTTTATTATTAGCCTTTCCTTTTTCTTTTTACTGTATATTAGCATCTTTACTTTATTTTTGTTGGCCAAATTCTTTGGCTTTTTCCTTCCTTATTTGCCTATATAATGTAATCCGAGCCTTTAGAGCTCTCATGTACATTGAAAATAAAAATCTCTTCGTCCTATCTTTCTCTTTATTGCGAGTAGCCTGACGATTGGCAGTGAAGCAACCCAAGAGACGCTGAAGGTATGATCCAAGAGTTTTTTTATTTCAATACTTTTATGCACTCAGTTACGTTCATATATCTACTTGATTACTTTCTTTCTACTTATTTGCTCTCATTTTATACCTAAATCTTTTCCCATCGATCAATTTCTGAATGATTGTTTACTACATAAGTTTAATCCTTTATTATTTCAACATCTCATTGATTTATGTTTTGACCCGAACATTTCTTATGGAAACCTAGACTAAAAGAAAACAATAATTAAAGGAACTTATTTCTATTACCTATCATAAAGAAAGACATTATAATGATGTAATACAACAAAATACACGTTATATTGAACAAACTCTGGTAACTCCCTTGAATCAAGATGATATGGCACATAGATTTTATGTGATTTATTATTTTCACGAATTAAAACATTTCAATAAACTGGACCGCAAGGAATACCATAGACAAATTAATCAATTAATAAACTAATCTGTTTATTGTGCCTGGCAGAGATGAATACTAGCTATTTTGAGTGCAAAAGATATTTGAAAAATGCTATCAAAGAGACATATGATCGTGAAGCTCAGTTAGATGAAATGCTGATTAGATATCA
>JANZLX010000211.1:20802834-20817808 GCA_025531955.1 Erythroxylum orinocense | reverse complement strand
AATAATTACGAAAAATCCGATTATCCATACAAAACCCAAGTAATTAAAATAGGATAACACAATCAATTTTTAATGAGAGAAAGAAACAACAAAATAATTAAAACATACTTAGCCCGGGCCGTCGGTGTCGATATTACCTCCGAACCGGCATCGGAAGGTTCAGCCCATTATCGATATTTTCCGAAAAAATGCTTCAGCTCCCACAAAATCCCTAACGAAAAATCACCTTTGTTTCAGTGTCTAACTGCTACTGTTCACCGAATATATCCTTGATTTCTACTTAATATCGCAAGCCCCACGTTGCTGCTGCTTGCAAAATATCTACTGTTGAGGCTCTTGTTGATTATCGCAAGCTTCTCACCCAGCTCGCCAGCCGCGCCTGTCTGCTCCCTGCGTTGCGTCTGGCGTTGTGCGTGAAGCCTCTATCGTCCAGCATCCAGCCCAGCGCCCAGCGCCGCTGTTGATTTTTAATCTTCCAGTGGCGGCATTCCTCTTTTTTCTATGCTCTGCTGACTTTTCAACTTAAACCTCACTGTGTGCGTGTCGTCCCAAAACCTAGGTCTCCGTCACTTCCGTCAACGTGTCAAGCTTCCATCCTTTGTGTGTTTAATTACTTATGCGTTAATTATTTCCGTGCTGTGCGTTGATTTAAATTTTTTCCTTGTGCGTTCGTCCGGTTCACGAGCTTTAAAATCCTTATGACTGCCACCTGTTGCTTTTAATTAAATGCTCTCTAATTCATTTTTTTTGTGTCTGTCACGTTGGGCCTTCCCACTCACGCCGGCTGCTCCTGTTTTTATTCATTGTTGCGTTTGTATTCAACCAACAGCATGCGTGAATTCCTCAATTCTTGCTGAATTCTTGTGCTTGACGCGTGTCTGCCTGATTTGTTGCGTGAATTTAATTCCCTCTCCTCATTTGTTGCTTCCAATTAATTCCTCTTGATTTATTTCCCAGCTGTTATTCTCGCCTCTCCACGTGTTGCTTCTGCTTTGTTGCTGAATTCTTGCGTGTTGCTGGCTTGTTGATTAATCTGTGTTGATTTTCTTCTTGAATTTAATGATGCCATCATGCGTGGATGCCTTTCTTTGTTATATATTTGTGCTTCAATTTGCTTCCAAATCTTGTCTTTTTGGTCTCAAATATATATCAACATACCCAACCTAGCATAAACACAAATTAAATAACAGTTAAGCATTTTATCTTAAAAATAGGATTGAAATCACATATAAATGTATAGGAAATTATAAGCAAATTCATTCCTATCAGTAACCAATAGCTACAATTGGTCTATGATACCTTTCTAAAAGCAACTGGAGTTTGACGTATGATGGTGTTACTACTAGCTTCCTGGGCTCTAGCTTGAAACATGATCATGTCATCATATTCTTTTATAACAGAGGAGACTTCATTATCATTATATTCACAGTCAAATAATGCAAACAATGTCCCTTCATATTCACTAGATTGTTCTTAAAAAAGAGACTCAATGTCCTCATCATCTATTATAGGCATCATAGCTTCAATAAATTGTAAGATTTTCATATCCTTTTTGGACTTTTTAGGGCACCTTTTCTATAATGACTTGGTTGTTCACAAACGTAACACTGGTTTAGTTTTCTAATTGCAAATGAATGCCGCTTGAAGAATCTTATTCTCATTTTCTTCCTTAAGTTGAAAGAGTGAACTCTTAATGGCTCTCTTCTAAAGTGTTTCTCCTTTTTTATGTTGCATGCACATTTCTACATGTCTTTGCATTTGATCTTTAAGTAGGGCTTCTTGCACACTTGTTTTAGTTAAGGCCCACCTTTTAAAATAGCTTTAAAGAACTTATGTTGTTCACATAATTTATACAACATCGCTAAAGCTAGTTGGTAGATTTCTCTAAGTGAGATTTTAGACATATCTTTATGAAGAAAATTGATTGTTTTTTGTAATTCTAGCTACAACTCACCAGGAAGGGAGGCAATGAATATGTATTAAAGATTAACATCATTGAAGCCATTGAATATAATATTTTTCAAACATTCTTTGGAAATGCTTTTGTAAATATTTACTACTTATAGAGAAAATTTTCATTTTAAAGTACTTATGTCTGCTTTGTTAGTCAATGAGCTGAAAATCTCTAATGAATTCTTTATAAATCAACAAGGAATTAGTTTATGATAATCATAAGACTCGCATGTATCTATATTCACCAAAGATTTAGAACCATTCTCTTAAAGTTCTCATCATTCTATGGACAAATTTTATCAAGATGTCTTTTAAGAGACATATATGACCTTGTAATTTGAAGATCTATCCAAGCATTGAATTTGTACAATTGATCTCTCTATTTTATTGGTGGGACATAAATTAAAATTGAACCATATACCTAAAATAGGTTTATAGATGGGAGTTACTTATGGTCTAATTGGTTTAGTCATTGACACATCATCGTCAACCTTAGGTTTAATTTCTATAGGTGGTTAAGAATAGTGTGCAATATCCATCAGCATTTGAGATATTCAAATGAGATCTACAAGTTGTTGAGAGTTTTTCGTAAAATAATTAGAATATTGCTTATTAATGTGATTGTAAAAGCTATGTGGTAAAAACTAGCTGAAGAATATCTATGAATTTTTGGTTAGGCATGGATTCTTTTATTGTGTCCAGAAAGGTCTTTCTTTTGGTGGAGAGGTTGGTGGTGTTTTGATTTGTAAAGGTTTAGAAGTTGACCGAGTGTCTTTTGCTAGCAGGTTTGGATTGAAGGGTTTTGATAGTTTTGTAAGGGTTTGTCTGAACAATGGATAGGACATTTTGAAGACTTTTTCTATAGTCAGTGGTGTCATGATAGGATGGAGTGTTATAAGTTTGTCTTACGACTATAAATGTAAAGGGGTATGATTCATATATAGCTCTGGATTGTTCTTTAGCCATATCTGACTCAATTCTTTTAAGCTTTTCTCAACCCTTTTGAAGTTCCCTTTCCTTCTTAGAGAAATCTGGTCCATAGTAATCTTGGTCAATATATCTTTTAAATCAGAATCAAGTTGGGTAGCTTGATTGAGTAGTCGTCGATGTAGTTGTCACACTTGAAGAGATAGGCCATCAAGCTTTGAATTTAGTCCTTCTGTCTGTTGAGATAGACCATCAAGCTTTGAATCAATTCTCTTAAGGACATTATTTTGTACTACAACATGTTGTGTCTGCTAATTTATTACTTCTTCTACTGGAGAAACTAATAAATGATTGCCATATGGATTGATACTTGTTGGTTTTAAGGATGGCCTCACAGATATCCTAGTGGCTTTTTTAATATGGGCTTCCAAAGGTGAAAAATCTTCCCCATATGATCTCATCATCATACAAGGTAATGGTTTGGAGATCTCCTTACGGATTGGAGAAATTATTGGCAGAGACCATCTCGGTTGGAGTAAATGCTCCTTTCCAACTGCTTTTAATAGTTTAGAGAGATTCTTTAGTCTATGCTTAGGATTCTTAAGACTAATCCAAGGTTTCGAGTCATCATCTTCATCAGACTTGGGTTGGATCTTCTTTTGTGGTTGATATTGAGATATTGACTTTCTGCTGGGATCTTCTCTCTATTGAGAAACATAAATTTCGCCATCACTATTGGAGTCTTCATCTATTGAACATTCGTAGTCCGAATTGCACATAGATGGATTTACGTCCTAGATGAAATGGCCATTGATATGGCTAACATACATCTCATGTCCATCAGGGTAGACAAAGTAGATTGAAGGACCACTAATGCCTTCTTTATGATAAAATGTTTAGTAATCATCATTATTGGCCCAGAGTAAGCTTTGGATGATTCTGGATTCTCTTCTCTAGATTTGCTGAAAACAAAATTTGTCATTCCATTCTTTAAACTTCTTAAGATTGGAGGAGTGATAATATGAATAGAGTATCAATGAGGAGTATAAAATTCTTTCTCATAATTTTTGATCTATTACATAAACATTAACTTAGCCAATTGTTGTGATGGTTATTGCTGTGGAATATGGATGATTGTGGTCTCATTTTGATACCTGACTGCTACCATATAAAGAGCAGCTCGTGTAGAGTTTGAAAAGTTCAAATCTAGGGTATAGTTTTGTAATATGTAAATGATCTAATGATGGAGTGAGACCATGATAGTAGATGGATCTTGCTTAACGCCAACAATTTGAATTTGAACTTCCAGTCTAGTGGAAAAAGTCGAACCATCAAGCTTGATGTTGAAGTCTAGAGCAATATTCATGATGACACTTCCATTATTAAGAGTAGTTAAGAGGATGTCGATCAAGGCATTTTGGTAAGATGTGTATGTCGTATCCAGGAGGGAAATCATAATTGTTGCCATAATTGCTTATATAATATTAAGGCTATGTGAATAGCGCTTAATGGAGATATATACAATCTTGTTCTAGCCATAACAAGATGAGCTTAGAGGAAAACTTCAAAGTTAGGCATTATTCTGTAGAAATGAATTTTAGACCACATTAGTCTAATCTAAATCCTTGAATCAATTCTTTATGTTGAGGTCTGTTTGTAGAAATTAAAAAGCGAATACTCTTTTAAATTATCTAAATCTGTGATATAGACTATATCAGGTTAATAAAAGTAGCAGGATATCATCGATTTTGGTTTCTTTAGGTAAGTGAGTAAGAATTAAAGAGAAATGATATGAATTTGATGAGGTTGGAATTTCACTAATGTTTATTTGGGTCTAACTAGAAAATCATTGACAATGTGTAGGCGTAAATCTATATGCATTTGAGATTTTCTCTTCATCTTAAACAACACTTTCTTCAATAAAATAAAAACTACCAAATTATCCCGAGACATCAAGATTGATGCTACTCAACTACTTTTCTTAAGTTCATATAATTTATATTATAAATCTAATAAAAGATTATTGAAGAGAAAAGCATTGGAAAGCTCAAGGATAGGACTTAGAGGTAATTAAAGCACACAGAGACTAATAGCTGTCAGTCTCTACATCAAACCTTGCCCAATTTAAATGGCACTTTTTATCATCTGCAACCGCAACCTCACCGATAACACTTCGTAGGAAGGCATAAACAACCTTGCACCAAGACTAACCCTGTATTTGGTTCCTGTCTTCGTTAGTGGGGACAGAAGACGAAACATAAAAATTCTATCTCCGTGTGACATTTGGTTGTTATTCCTAAGTTTCTGTCCATCATCCCCGGATGACAGGGACAAGTTTTTTGTTCCTCCTAAAAAGGAAGGACATAGACGCTTGTCCCTGTCTCCGCAACATAAGCAACATTCATGTTATTATTAGTTATAACATAAGCAACATAAGCAGCTATTATATTTTGTTATAACTATTATAATTATCAATATTATTATAATTAATTTTTTATTATCATTATTATTAGTTTTATTATTATTAGTATTATAACATTTTTATTTTTATTAATTTTGTATTAATTATTATTGTTATCGTCGTCGTCTTACATTTTGTATTTTTATTATCAATTTATTATTATTATTATTATTATTATTATTATTATTATCCTAAGAATAGGTATTTATTATTATTATTACGATTATTATTATAATTAATTTTGAACAATAATTATTGTTATTATTAATATTATTATTATTGTTATCACACATTTTTATTATTGTTATCACACATTTTCATCATTGGCATAATTTTTCCGTTTTGTCCACTGTAATCAAACACATTCTGTTTTCGAGATGGAGACAGTTATTTCTGTTCTGTCCATCACAACCAAACACTTCACTATCTCTAATTTTGGTTCCGTTCTATCTTTAAATTTTTGTTTCGTTCTGTCTCTCACTATAAAAGACAACAACTATACGCAGTGTAACACCGTCAGTCACTTATGCCCATTCTCTCTCTCGATTTATCTTCCTTTCTTAGAAGGTTCCAATCTTTCTTCTTCGTAATTACGTCTTTGCATGTAGAGGATCTATATTTATAACTTTTATACGCTGCCCATGAACAAAATTGGTAAAGGTCATATATGCGAAATGGAGGCTGTGGAAGGGTCAAAGATAGAATTTTATATGAAAAGGGACAAGCAGAGGACATAATTAGCTAGCTGAATTGCGGATGTAGAGAGGTGGGACTTGATATGAATGACAGCGACTCATCATTTGAGTTTGCAGAGGAGGATTAATAAGCAACAGTAACAACATTAAATAGTGAATCAAGTATATCTAGATTTTCTCAATTCTTCAACTTCTTCTCTCTCATATTGTCCTTTCCTTCTCAAGAACTGGCAGAAATTGTGGCAAGACCGACCATAGTTATGGATAACTATGATGCACATCTTCCGAGACAATCAGTGGTGGGGGTGCTACTTTTGATAAGCTATTTGGAAGCAGTGACAGTGATTGTTCTTGGAGTAAAACGTCGAATTCGTAACCCACATTTCGGCCATGAGGTAAGAGAGGATGTAAATTAAGTACTCAGTGATTTATTAAAAGAAAGGTGACTAACAGGCTTATAAGGAGCTCACCTTCAAAGCTCACAAGGGGCTCAAAAATATTGCTCCTACATTGTAAACCGTAAAATTCAAACCTTACACTTTGAAACAAATCTACCTCTCTAAAATCAACTAAACTTCGCCCTGCGGGCGACGGTGATTGTTCTGTTATTATAGAGGAGGACTAACTAGAAGGACATAGCACTAAACATATGTATACTCCAATAAGAGCCAGCATTTGCTACACTGTTTATTTCACATATCTGGTCGACTCTTTCGCTTTGAGGAAAATTATGTTATGATGATATTCCAACTATTGTTTTCGGGGACTTTAGGAATCGAAAACCCAAGGATCAAGTGTTTTCTTTGAATTGTTTTATGTATCAATCTTATTCACTACCAGTTGTGAGCTTTTGCCTTTAACTAAAGGGGATTGTGTCCGCCCTGAAATGAAGTCGAGATTAGGCTGGCACAGGCACTCCCTTTCCCTTGCTCCAAGTGCCCAAAATAAGATTAAAGAAAATTTTAAAAAGTTATATTTGGGTCAAGATTCAGGAAGATTCCTAGGCTCTTTTCATATCTGCTGCCAAGAGAAGAAATAACGTCTTGTTTTTTATTTTTCCTCAACTAGAAAATAAATCGTTTTCTGATACAAATTAGTATGTTAAACCACGTATTCCAAACAACGTAAAATTTTCCGTTAATAAGCAACGGGTATGGGTTTGGGAGTAGAAAAAAAAATACCTCATAAATTAATCTCTTATTATTGTTATATTGTTGATCATGGATGTGTTCAAAAAAGAAGTCGGTGCATCTCTAATTGGCCCAAACAAACAGGCATCTACCAAACATCAAAAACACAAATATCAAACGCCACGCAAAATCAGACCGTCCAAAACTAAATCTAACTTTTCAATAATTAAATCACAAAACAAAATAACAAGTGTCCTGATTAACTCAAAAGAACTAGGAACACCAAAAGCTCCGAGTCTTTAAGTTTAACATCTAATACCAACACCATCCAGATCAGAACTCGACGGTTTCATCAGGTTTCTCCAAAGACCATTGTATGCAAGTGGGGATCTCCAAAAGGTTTGAAGAAAAAGGTATACATACAAATGCATCTGTCAATGACGTATTAGGTAACGGAGCAGAAGAATCTAAAGGTCGAGTATGCGAATGGAAGAAGAAGAAGCTCAACCTGCCAAAAGTCACCATTCTGTCTGCACCCCCCATCATAAACTCCAGGTGACTGGTGATAGTCTTGACCCCAAAGAATTTCAAAAACCAGCTGAGGGGCAAAAGAGGGAAGTAAAGCCAAAATTCCCCAGTTTAAATACCGAAACATACCACCTGAATCAGTCATAGGGGTAAAATAGCCAGACCCCACAAAGCCACAAATTTCCCAACAAATTCACCTACTCGCTTGAGTCCTCAATTTTTTTTAGTATTTTTTTTTAATAATTTTTATGATGTGATTTTCGTTGTTTTCTCTTTAGTCCTCCCTCCTCGTAAGCTTTCTTCCTACTTGCAATCACTACCTCAACACAACGCAAGACAACCATCATCCCCAACCAAAAGAATTCAATCCCCACTTTCTCCCCGTAAAATGTGCGTCAACATAATTCTACTCGGTTGAAATTGGTGATGAAGCAGAATGGTCCACACCTCCTTGAGCACTAACGTGTCCCAGTCCCCTGCTGCTCGAAAGTTCTGACTGGCTGTTCAAATCCCCAGATGACGAACTACTACAAATTGCATCTGTTGGAATACCAGCTCCACTCCTAACAATGCGATTAGAAGCCTTCTCTTCCAATGAAATACTTTCAATATGACCTCCTAGAATGTCGGCACTGGACTGAGGAGTTGATACATTTGCAAACTGAACCGAAGGTGGCATTATCCATCTCTTCCAGTCATTTTGTCTCCTAATTTTGTCACCCTACAAGATTATGGAAAGAAAATTGACAAGGATGAACCACAACATGTAACATCACATTATAACATGGCATTTAGATCTAATTATGTTATAAATTGTAGCAAAAGCAGTTCACAACAATTTTTCCTATAGCGCCACTTGCTAGCAGCGCGGATGTCATTAACATCGGGAGTATCTGCAGTCAGCTGCATTTGTTTGTTAAATGTGGATATCATGTTTCAGACAGCATAAATTATTTCGAGACGATACAATAATAAAGCAAAAAATCTTTACAGCAAAATATTGAGGGTAGAAGTGATAAAATAAGTAAAATCACATAAGTGAGTGATTTTCAGATATGCTTAAAATCGTGTTTTGCCTGAGTAGACACTTCATGAAGAAAAAGCCTAGTACAAATGCAATAAAAGAGGTACCTGTACTTCCACTATGTTTGAATTTCTCATCGAGTCCAATATAACCTGAATATTTGGAGTCAGTTGTGCCACCTGAAACATAAACCAGGGACATATGACCTTGCCTCAATAGCATTTACTAAGGTCTCTCAACATTGTAAGCCAGGAAAATTTTTGACCTAATAAGAACGGATATAGGATTGAACAAACTACAATCCAAAGTGTCATGTCAAAATCATCAGATAACAGAAGCATTTACAAGAGTTTGAAAAAAAATTATGAATAAGCATTCAAACTGCAAACTGCAAACTTGCAGGGGCTCAATGAAACTAATTTATATCTAAAAAATTCTTAATCCACTCATCGCATAACACGTGTGAACTACTCTAGCAAAGGCAGCAAAATCAAGCAACTGCCGGTATTCCTCAACAGAATTCAACAAATTTCCACAAAACATTGATATCCTTTCCTGATAGTTGAGACACCTGAGTTCATTGTTTAACATTCTAATCTGCACTATGAAATTGCACTATTCATTTAGCTACAGTTAACAATCATCCATTCCAAGAAACAAGGAACTTGCCATGATTTACACCAAAATGTATCAACTGCCAAGTGCATATGCAAAACAACACTAAGGGATACTTATATCTAATGGATGATTACAGCAATTTGTTTTTTTCACCAGTAATACGAGCTTAGCAATTTGTTTTATTGAAGCAACTCACTTTTTTGAAGCCTGCTATTAATGAAACATGTACCCAGCCCTGGTCATCCATGTTCTGCCGCAAGAAGGTATCTTTAATTAAATTTTCATCACTGCAGGAAACAAATATGACATGAAAATGCAGTTAATTTCCATAAAAAAGGAGGAACAGGTTGATGTGCATACAGCAAAAAAAGATGAAAACCCATGTAACAAGAGAAAAGAAGGGATAAGCACCTGAAATAATAATTTATCTGCTTCATTATATTATAATGCAGCTGAGGGTCCGGGAAGAACATTGCAGGAGGTGGTATTCGTGGTGCAACATAATAAACCTGCACTGGAAACTCTGAAAACAGACGAGATGTTAGAGTAGATCTTCATGAAAGAAAAAGCAGAAACAAAAGGAGACGCTTACCAGGAAAGCCCATTGGGTTGCCAAAACCTTGCAAAGGTGAAGATGCCACATATGATGCAGAAGTTGGAGGAAGAGCTGAAGACAATGGTGGATGCCTCATAAACCTTGTGAAAGGTCTTTGTGACTGCATGTGGCCATCTCTACCATTGATATGTCGTTGGTTATTCCAACCTTGGTTCACACGATCTTGATCACGCCTGCCCCCAAGGTTGTGATGATGAGAACTGTCTCCACGAGAATGTAGTCCACCATTGCGGTTCCGGAAAGAGTTGCGCATCTGTTGTTGGTGATCATTAGCACCACGGAGTTGAGTATTCCTTTGTGAATGGTCTCTAGGAGAAGAGTTATCTAAATGCCCTTCCCCTACTGGACCCTGCATTCCTGGTGGCTGAGAAGTAGCATCATTAGAAGAAGAGTTACTGCTATTGCGTTTCATTGATCTTGATCGAGCTGATACCATATGGTTTGGTGTGGAATTGGGGTTTGCATTATTACTAGATTGTCTCGGTGATGAAGAAGAAGGCATGGTTTCAGCTCCCTGTGGTTGTCAAAAAGAGTAGAATATTAAGCACCGGATTTTAAGCAAACTCATATCAAAAGAACAGGGCATTGGCCGGCAAATGGTTTAAACTTCAAATCTCAGAAATTTCTGCTTATAATGATCAACTACTAAATTTTTTTGGATTATTGATGAAAAACTAAGCAATTTCTTTCGAAAGCAATTTATCATCTATAAATTTTCATGAATTTATCAGAGATAAAGTGATTCAAGAAAAATATGTAGATTATTATAATAGTTTAATAAGTACCCAATCAATTTAGACATAATGAATAACTCCCAAGTATAAGGAAGGGAAACCAAAAACTAATTCAGCATGCTCTTCAGCAACCGAACTAAAAGTAAAATTGAACGTACTTACATTCAAGACATAATTAACAACTAATTCTCATAAACTTCCTCAGAAACCGAACAGACAACGTAAAGTTTTTAATATTCAGCAAACCTGTGAAACAGAGTCCGGCAACGATCCATAGGATAAGCCTTTCAATGAATCGGAAGAGGACTTCGTTGCACCTCTAGCTGACTTAGAAAGAGGGGGCCACAGCTCGGCCCCCATAACCGTCCCAACCTCCGAAGTCCCATTCAATGGCTTGTTCCACGCCAGCCGCTTACCGGCATTGCTACCGAACACATTCCCATTCTCCGAAAAATCCTCCTCCACCGTCGAAGAAGCCGATGAGGAAGCCGAAACCACCGCGGCTTGCTCCTCCGCCGTCGACGGCAAATAAGGAGTCGTCGCGATCCGCTCCGATTCACCGAGGACGATATGCGTCCATGGTGACGACACCGCCCCGCCGGTGCGCCGCGATTGGGGGCTACCGCCCTTCGTGTTACTACTATTACTGTTATCGACGACGGAGTGACGAGGAGAGCGATTGCTCGCCGTCGTTGTCATGATCGAAGCAGTACTCGTCATTAGAGAACCAACAATGACCTAGTTTTCGGAGAAACGATGATCGGGGGACAAAACTTGGAGAAGATCAAATCACAATTGGAGACTTAATCGGATAGTGAGGGTTTGTGAATACAGAAATATGGGAGGAGTAAACAGCGGCGATCGGAGAGATTAGGCCAACAGCGTTAGTGGCATTGCTGCTTAATCTTATTCCTCGTCTCTCTTCTCTGATTCTCTGAGAACGCTCAAGTCAGGTTTTTGTTCACTTGCGTGATCTTTTGACGCAACCAGCGTTTTTATACTTAACACTAGTTCTATTTGGGATTGGATCAAGTAATTTTAGGCATTGAATTTTAATTATTAAGTGGAATTAGTTCAAGATGGCTAGGGTACTGACTACTGAGGGAGTGTTTTATTTTATAGCGATCATGTCTCCGATCCAAGTTAAATTTTTGTGATGGTAGAAGTTCGATAGGATACTAATATCCTCGAATCAGATAGTTTTCATTTTAAATTTTTTGACACCTTATCCAACATAACTAATTTAAATCATTTACAAATCCTTTTTTATATAGCTGCTGAATTCGAATTTGAATTCTATTACGGTTTAGTATAGAATTATAATAGGATATTAAGTTTACAAAAATGTAATAATTGAAGGTGATTTATATATCATTTAGAAAAAGATCCTATTTAGCCATGTATTTAATATTTAAAAAGAAATTTGTAAATTATAGACATGCATAGAAAAATTGAAAAACTTTATTTATGTAAATTTATTAGATATAAAATTTAAGAAGTATGCATAATTAATACAATTAATTGCTAATTTGATATTTAAAAAAGAAGAAGAAATTCTAAGATTATTTTCAAATATTAAATATTATTTTCACTTATTTCTTGTAAATTAAAATAAATTCAATTTCAAATATTATGGTAATACTTTTACATATATATATTTAAAATATGTATTATCAATATAAAATATGTAAATTTAAATATTATTATATTAAAAATATATATTTAGTTATGTATTCTATAATTACTTTAAATTATTTAATACGTTGTTCTTCATATTGTTATTATTATTTAAATAAATTATAGATAATTTTATCATATTTATTTTTATGTATAATTAATTATTATTTTATATAGAAGTTTTTTTTCAATTTAATCTTAAATTTTTTTAAAAATATTTACAATTATGATCAATTTTTGACTAGTATTTTGGTTACGGGCAAACCGGTACAAAACTTTTTTGGTTTGGTTTGGTACCAAATTTTTATTGGTATCGACCGAATAAAAGACAAGGAGACAGACAGGAGAAGGCTTTGCTTGGCATAACTTGGTTGGTAAGATATTGAATGAAAACCTTAGCAGCAGCAGCAGCAAGGTCACTCTCACTCAACTCAACTCAACTCAACGACACAAACACAAAGATGTCACGATCACATAATCTTAGCGGTGGAATGAGTTACTGAGTCCATCACGAATTGGGTTGGGCTGTGAACCTTGGCCACTTGGGCCCTAGCCCGGCATTTTGTTGTTTCATGCCTTTACGATGCTATTTGAAGACAACGGAGTATGTCGTAATTATTAAGAATATGAATTTCGTTAAAAAATTTAATTAATTTAATCCTAAAAATTTTAAATTAGTTATTTTTTTAGTTTAATTTTAAAATTTAACTTTATTTTATTTTAATAACTTTTGTTATTAAAAATTATAATTAATAAGCCAATTTTTTAAACTAAAATAAAACAATTAATTTTTATTTAACAGTTTATGTTTTCAATTAAAATTTAAATAAAAAATTGTCTCCTTTAATTATATTTTAAATTTTCAATTTTATTCAACCAATAATTGATTTTATACAATTTAATATTGATTAAACTATTTAAATTTAAAATTCTTTACATTTAATTTTTAGTCTAATTTTTAAATAATTGATTATTTCTTATTATTGCATGACACACTAGGCATTGGTGAGGTGTGAACTCTGTAGCACCTGGATTGTATACTCTTTACATGGTTTTGGATTAGGTTCAGCTTGGAGTAAAACACTTGTAATTGCTATAAATTGTTTGCCGAATTACGAAGCGCTCCGTAAGGCTGTTCTGTTGTTTATATACGTATTGGCTTTGCTCAGCGTGTGTCCATGGTCACTCAATCCTGCAAGGAGCTTTGGGGCTGCTAATGCTATGCTTTACAGCAAGAAAGCCGTCTGAGAAGTTCCGATTCGTCTTTCCTCCTTATAATATCTATGTATCTATCTATCATTTCCAATATTCCGTGCTTGACCTTTTCCTTATAAAGGTTTAAGCTTTGGTAACTTTTTCACAACTTGTTAATAGTAATAATATATAAAATAATATAAATCCTAAAGAAAAAATGGGAAATAAAATTTATTTAAATGTAAATAAATAATAGTATCACAAATAAAAAAAATTCTCTTTCAAACGATCATTTTTCTGCTCTCCCCTCCTTTGTTAGTCACTGTATTCTACTCGAGACAGGCGTTTCTCCTCTCCTCTGGTCTTAAGCTCTTCTCCGAGTCTCTTTTATAGGAAATCTTCTGTTTTGTTTTGCTTCCTTGTTGATGGTCATTTTATAGCTATGAAAAATTGAGGAAACTTGAAGTAAATCTTTGACAACAGGGAAAACTAGTTCTTTATTGTCTTTGGATCTTCTTGCTTGTGAATCTGCAGTTATCGACCATAGTTACTACTTACTACTTGTTAGCCACAACTTACATGTCTAGTTGTTTTAGCCATCTTCTTCTTTGGCTTTCTCAATTAAACAGTGAGTCATAGATAAAATTTTTTACACCAACCCTAGTGGCAAACCAAGTTTTAGGCCGCTGGAAATCTAATCGAGATCGAGCTAGGACTATGAGTCTTTAAAAAACTCAATTCCGATCCAACTTAATGTCATCCCTAGTTTACAGCGCAACAGTCTATTCGTTCTATAAGCTATTGTTTTAGGATCATTTTGCACTAGTGTATGAAAATACGGTCAAAGATTATAAAATAAAATATTAAACTATTTTTAGTTGTTTATGTTGTTGCAACTAATTGTTTCGGTGTAATTTTATATAAGATATTATTATTTTAACTAATAAAGGTACTCCATTCTATAAGTTAGATCTCGTTGTTTCTCCAGAGGATGTTTAGACGGAAGACTTTGATGCGGTTTTTAGGGACGCACGAGGTAGATTTGTGACTGCTATTTCAGGTTTTTTCCTTTGCCCTGTTTGACCCAGTTCTTGCCAAAATTATGTCTATAAGGGAAGCTCTTTCTTGGCTAAAAGACCAACAGCTTGCCAAGGTCATTGTGGAATCGAATTGTTTGGCAGCTGTTCAATCAATATTAACTCCTTCGCCAAATCGGTCTGAGATTAAAATTTTGACCCTTGATTGTTTATCATTCAAGCGACATTTCCTTCACTTATCCTTTCAATGGACGCGTAGGATTGTCAATAAGGCGGCTCATGCTTTAGCCAGGGTAGCCTTATTACATACAAACCCACATCACTAGACTAATCGTCCTTCTTGTTTAGTCTCCATTTTAAATTCAGATTGTTCAGCTTCT
>JANZLX010000211.1:20743234-20761447 GCA_025531955.1 Erythroxylum orinocense | reverse complement strand
AATAATAATAATAATAATAATAATAATAGAAGAAGAAGAAGAAAATTAATAATAACAAGGAATTTAATAATTAATAATTATAAGAATAATTAATAATGATGACGATGATAAGAAGAATAAGAAGAAGAAGAAGAAAATTAATTTTGTATAAAAATGATGATGATGATAATAATAATAATAACAAAAATTAATTTTGTATAATAATAATAATAATAATAATAATAATAAATAAATAAATAAGATAAATAAGATAAATAATTTTGTATAATAATAATAAGTAGACATTTTATAATATTAATAAAATAATAATTTTTTTATTATTAAGAATAATTAAGTTAATAATAATAATAATAATAATAATAATAATAATAATAATAATAATAATAATAATAATAATACTAACTAAATGGAAGAAGAAGAAAATTAATAATGATAAGGATTTTAATAATAAAATTAAAAATGAAATAATTGATAAAATTAATAATAATAATAAGAATAATAATAATTAGAAAATTTATAATAACAATAATAAAGTTAATAATATAATAATCATCATAATCATAAGGACATTTTAGTCTTTTTGTTGGTTATTCCTACTTCATTTCAAGTTTATATTTTCAAACCAAACATTGACATAGAAATTCTTTGTCTATTCCATTTCTTAAACCAAACTAAGTAACACACATTATATTCTATTCCTTATCTTTTCTATTCCTAAGAATAACTATTCTATTCCATATGTATTCCATTCCTTGAACCAAACAGTTAGGGTGATAAATCATGTATTGATTACTGAACTACTTTCATATAGTTTATGTTATATCTAATAATTATAGATTAAGCTATCATTGATTGGAACATGTCATAAGTAGTATTAAAATATAGCAATCCCTGTACAAGATAACTTTAGAGATCTCAAATCAAATAATTACTTATATAATAATTTTAATGAGAATTTTTATAGACATACAAATAATATTCCAAATAGAATTATCATGTAGTGTCAGTTTAGTGAATTTGTTCTCTAATTAGCACACATACATTTTGTTGGCCCCTGGAATTTTTTTTCTAGTCAAGCATGTTTTAAAAAGAATTTTAAGGTTTTGATAGATTCAATTTTTAGAGTTAGTTAATTTTTCCAAAGATAGTGGGATTTATTACATGAATTTATAGAATTAAAGTATTAAGATTATAGGAATGTTCAGGGGTGTTTTGGCAAGATATTTAAGATTAAAAGAACATAAGCTTATAAGAAAGAGTAAAATAAACTTGTTGGACTCATTAAAGGCATCCAAGGAAGAAGAAATTGTGGTCTTGCATTTTAAGAAGAGAGAAGAACGGAAATTGATGAAAGAAAATAGAGAGTGTCATGAAGAAGAAAGAGAAATATGAAGAGAAGAAGAGAAGGAGAGAAAGAAGAGAAAACAAGCTAGGGTTTCAATTTTCTTAGCCTTCAAGGAAGATTTTGAGGTTGTTCAAGAAGGAAAAAAGATAGAGGAAGATAAGAGCTTCCATTTGAGCTAAAGATCTCTTCATTTGGTGAAGAATCAAGGAAATCAAGAACGGTAAGAGGAGTAAGAGAAGAGGCATTTTGAACAAGTCTTTAAGCAAAGGAATCAAGGTAGGTACATGTTTATAATATAGTAAATAAACCACAAGTGTTTTCTTTGAATCAAGAAAGTTTAATGATTTAAATTGCATCATAAATGTGCCTTTATTGCTTTTGAATGTTTTGAAAATGTGCTTCATGTTTTGTATATAAATTGTGTTATTGATTTATGAAATGAAAAATAGAAATGATTTTGAGAGGATATCAAGTTTATGAAATCAAGTTTCGAAAAAGTGTCATCTTGGGCAACAAGTTTAAAAGTTATGAAATATATGTTATGTGAATTTGTGGTAGACCCCTAAGTTAAGTCATGTACACGTTGACCAAGTTAAAGGCTTCTCCCGCTTGCCCACTAGTGGCAGAAGCTCCTTCATGGACTCTCATAAGTTCACGACTACACAGGATCATTATCTAGAATGTGTAGTACATTTTATTTTTAGATCCACCCAAACTATTTTGATTTGCTTATGTACTTATGTTATGTTAACAAGTTTGATGCATTCATGTTTTGTAATTCATGAACTTTGGTTACAGTTTTGAGAATGATACAAATTATCATTTCAATCTAAATTTTATATTGACCAATGAACATTTCAAAGTTTTTGCTTTCAAACTCATCCCTTTTTTGTCCAATCTTCAAGTAATAGCTAAGAGATCAAGTGATCAAGAGCCTAAGGGAATTACTTCAAATTTACTATTTTGTATTTTGAGTTAGTTTTGGGAAAGCACAATGTTTTAGTCACATTTTAAGTTTAATTGTTTAAGTATTGTTTGTAATTTGAGATTGTGAGACAATGATGTATTATGGCTTGAAATGCTATTAAAGATTTGTAAAACTTTATTCTTTTGATGTTAATGAAATATGAATTGTGTATGGATGATGTTGAGTTGGAATTTGGTATATTTGAAGAAGTTATGAACTTAAGTTGATGAACTTTGAACACGAATTGTTAATTTATATATATATATGTATATAAGTGAGATCTTATGGAAAAGAAAGATAGGAATTATGAACGATGAAATGTAGTGGAATGTGATGAGTCAAATGAGTTGAGATTTGAGATTTTAATGAAGTCAATTGGGTGGTTGAATGGTTATGCCCAGGACATTACAAGTTTGCACAGTGCAAATTCTCGTGTCTTCCATAGGGATAAATTTTGTGTTTTGACTTCAGGAAAAAAATTGTATTGATCTAGGCTAAATTAGATAAAGTTGTCTTCTAGAAAGTTGTAACTTATCTTTCTAGCTTTCCAACAATAAAAAATATGTAAATTTCAGACATCGGAGTTGAAAGTTATGATCCTTATAATTAGAGGTTTTCTAGAGAGTGTAGTCAATGATTTAGAAACTTGGTGATGTGAGAAAGACCCTGTTGAAACTTTTTGTATCTTCTACAGTTGACCTTTTGTATCTTATATGGTTGAACTTTTGTATCTTCTATGGTTGACCTTCTATATCTTCTGGTGCCTAAACTTCTTCTATGCACTGTTCATAAACTCCTTTTATGCACTGTTTATCTGATGCTATCGTCTAGTCCCATTTTTGACCCTATAGATGATCGAATTTGTCTTCTAGTTCTTCACAAAAGTTGTAGATCTTGAAGTTCTCTTTTGAACCATTTAAATAATACTTTAATCTAAAATCTCTAGGGAAAGTTATGGCAATTTTTCCAATTCATCTAACACTTCATTTGGTTTCATTTGATCCTATCGTTTGGTCCTAGACGATAGAATCTACCTTCAACGTCTTCATCAAAGTTGTAGATCTTGAAGTCCTCTTTCAAAGAATCTAAGAATGACCTTAATATGATATCTATAAATAAATTTATGCCAATTTTCCCAATTCTTCTACCCTATCGTATGGTCCATTATAGACTAAATCGTCTACCCTATCGTCTGGTCCAATTTTAATCCTCTAAATGATAGAATCTATCTTATAGTCTTCATGAAAGTTGTAGATCCTGAAGTTTTCTTTCAAACCATCTAAAAATTACCTGGATATGATATCTATAGAGAAAGTTATACTAATTTTCCAATTCATCTACCCTATTGTCTAGTCCACTGTAGACTGAATCATCTACCCTATCGTCTGGTCTAATTTAGACCCTCTAGACGATAGAATCTATCTTAGAGTTCTTCATAAAAGTTATAGATCTTGAAGTCCTATTTCAAAAAAAAAATCTAAGAATGACCTTGATCCTATAGCTATAGAGAAAGTTATGCCAATTTTTACAATTCGTTTACCCTATCGTCTGGTCCACTATAGACTAAATCATCTACCCTATCGTCTGGTCCAATTTTGACCCTCACAATGATAGAATCTATCTTCAATTTCTTCATGAAAGTTTTAGATACTGAAGTTATCTTTTGAACCATCCAGAAGGGACCTTAATCTTACATCTATATAGAAAGTTATGCTAATTGTTCCAAATCATTTGGCCCTTCACCTATTTTTGTCTGACCTTCATTTGGCCTATTGTCTGGTCAAATTTTAACCCTTAAGATGATAGAATCTCTCTTCAAGGTCTTCATGAAAGTTGTATATCTATGATCTCTTTCATACTATCCAAGAATGACCTTGATCCGATATCTCTAGGAAAAGTTATGCCAATTGTCCCAAATCGTCTAGCCCTTCATCTGGTTTCATCTGGCCTATTGTCTGGTCCAATTTTGACCCTTGAGATGACATAATCTCTCTTCAAAGTCTTCATAAAATTGTATATCTATGAGTCTTCTTTCAAACTATCCAAGAATGACCTTCATCAGATATCTCTAGAGAAAGTTATTCCGATTGTCCCAAATCGTTTGACCCTTCGTCTGGTTTCGTCTAACCTATCGTCTGGTCCAATGTTGACCCTTAAGATGATAGAATCTCTCTTTAAGGTCTTCATGAAATTTGTAGATCTTGACGTCTCTTTCAAATCTTATAAGAATGATTTTTATCCGATAACTTTAGTGAAAGTTATGCCAATTGTCCCCAGATAGGTTTAATATGATTGAGGACAAAATCTTGTTTGATTCTTTCGGTCATAACCTTATTATCCGACCTCCAAATAAGGTGACTCTTGGACCAATAGAAGCCAAACACATCTCCTTTCATCTCCCCATGAAATTTTATAGCTTTTGGTGTTGATTTGAAAAGTATTGATTGAATCAAAGTAAGGGTATTGGTTGGAAGAGTATGAATTAGATGTTTTTATAGAACATACTTCAATATTTTGATGATATCTTGATCTGTATAGCTCCAAATGAGATGATTCATATTTCAACAAAATATAGAGATATAGAGCTACAAGTGATCTGAACGAATTGAATTTTAATTTAGTCCCTAAGACTTTCATTTTCTGGACAGAAGTTGGATATAGTGTACTGTTTGAGTTTAATAGTAGTCAAAAAATGTTTGGGCCCTAACTTTCAAATTTTTGAACCAAATGAAATGACTTTGGTGTAGTTAGAAACTTAAGACAATGGGGAACAAATGTTTTGAAGAAGTAAAAATGTATTTCTAGTTTAAGGTTTCCCATAATCTATTCTGAAATAGGAGAAATGAGTTTGTTTTTGATGTTTGACTGGTGTGGGCACACCACTATTATGGGATGTTGGCTAAGAGGGTTTCATTGAAATAACCCTATAGGATATGATTAAGGAGATTTCGTTAGAATAAGCTCACGTTTTGTGACTCCGAAAGTTGGGTTCCAAAAACGGGATCTAACACATTTGTTTAGGTATCATCATACTATAGCCTATTAGATCGATTATTTCCTTCATAAGGAAAAACATAATATTTACTAGTCATTTATGTTTTATTAATGTCTGGTCTCAATATAACAATAATTAGAAACGATTTTGGGATAATACATGAATACAATATGAATCTTATAATTATGATGTCATTATAATTCTATTTGCAATGTATATTTATTCTATAGACTTTATCATATATATTTGAATATGTATAAGATAAAAAAAATCCTTCAATTATGTTTTTACTAAACTATAACCAATTGATTGGTTGTAGAGCACAAAATAACAAGGAATTGATGTGTTTTCATCACCAATAACCTTTCTAACCATTTTTCATTAATCAGCTCCAAACTTGTCAATGGAATTGCTTCTTTGATATATTCACTTATCTAATATTATTTCAACAGATCAAACAACTATACCCTAATATTATTTCAATAGATCAAACAACTATACCCTAAAGTACGTGATTTTATCTAATAAAAAAATATTAATTGATTATGAAATTCTAGATATTATTATTTACCACTGCTCGCATAATAAATAGTTGTTATTTTTAGAGTAAAATAGTTCACAAGTTGTACGACTTGCTTTTTGTGATTATGAGCATGCTTGACGCCTTTTGATTCCAACTCCATTATTGAAGTGCTCAGGTTCAAAAACCCATCATGATTGCCAAGCAGGCAAAACAAGAGCCAAGACATCGTAACCGAAACGTGTCCTAAAAGCCAAGTCTTAGAAACCAAGTTTTGAAAACATAGTAGATGTATATAACTACTTCGATGGCTCAATCCTAACAACTGCTCGACATGTCTCATTCGGTCAAGTATAGGTCCCAGTGGCTAAATTCGCAGGATTGTTTTGGTGGGTCTCGTTTTACCTGAGTTGGTGAATAAAAATAGCCGGCCAAAGTACAGTCCTGTGGTGTGAATTTAACGGCTCCCATGCACAAGCCTTCCTGTGTTACTCTTGGCTACTTGTCCGTTCTAGCTTGTTTCTACCGTGACTGATGGCTTCTCTTTCGTTGTATCATGTGTTTTTTCCGTGCGATAACGTGCCATTTGATTACTAACAACTTGTGTTTCAAGTTAAGAATCCCGCTAAAGAAAAATCATATTTTTTTCGACAGATAGATTCAGGATTGGAAGGTCTTTGAACACAAATGAAAGGATTGTCTCGTAGATGCCGTCCTGATGATGCTTAAAGTATACTACTCCATTATTCACTTACTTCTCTTAACTAATTCATGATGTGGATGGCAAACCCTTCTCATCTCTATCAACAACTCTAGCTAATCTGCCTATAAATATAAGATTAGCTCGTTCACTTTCCATGCAAACTCACATTCAAGACTAAATAGTAAACTCATCATAACTACTATGGCATTCCTTGGAGTATTATTCTTGGGCTTAGTTATAGAAATTTCGTTGTCTTCATCAGGGAAATCACTCAGTTTAAATCACTATGAAAAAAGTTGTCCAGATGTCGAGTCAATAATTACATTAGCTGTCAAGAAGGCGATGGTGAAAGACAAAACAGTCTCAGCTGCACTACTCCGGATGCATTTCCACGACTGTTTCATACGGGTGAAAATAAAGGACGATGTGGTTTAAGTTTTTCTGGTCATTCTACTGAAAACATTTTGATATTAATGTTCGACATATTTTCTTCTTTTTTGGTTTCTGATCCAGGGTTGTGATGCCTCAGTGCTGTTGGATTCTAGAGGAGGAAACAAGGCAGAGAAAGATGGACCACCTAATGTTTCTTTGCGTGCATTTTATGTGATTGATAATGCAAAGAAACAAGTGGAAGCTTCATGCCCTGGGGTTGTGTCATGTGCTGATATCCTGGCTTTAGCTGCAAGGGACGCAGTAGCAATTGTAAGAGAAATAAACAAGCTCATCTACTGTAATTTTTTACAAAAATCAAATGCAGTATCCAATAATGCTCAGAAAATGTATTCAATCCCTTTTTATTTTCATTATGATCATTATCATTATTATTAAACTTGTAGTCTGGAGGTCCAACATGGGATGTCCCAAAAGGAAGAAAAGATGGCAGAATATCAAAGGCAAGCGAAACAATACAGTTGCCGGCTCCAACCTTTAACATATCTCAGCTACAACAAAGCTTCTCTCAAAGGGGTCTATCCTTGGATGATCTTGTGGCTCTTTCAGGTAAAATGAAGGCCTCACAGTGATTCTTATATTACCTCGCGTCAATCACCTTCAGACCTTGACATTACTGTGAGCAAACACTTGCAGGTGGGCATACTCTGGGGTTTTCCCATTGTTCATCTTTCCGAAACAGGATCCAAAATTTCAATAACACTCACGATATAGACCCCACTATTAATCCATCGTTTGCCGCAAGCCTACAAGGCATTTGTCCAAAAAATAAAAACGCAAAGAATGCGGGTACTACTATGGATCCTTCTTCAACAACTTTTGACAACACATATTTCAAGTTGATTCTCCAAGGGAAAGGCCTGTTTTCCTCTGACCAATCCCTACTTAGTAATCCAAGAACCAGCAATTTGGTCTCTAGGTTCTCTAGTTCACAACAAAGATTCTTTAAGGCTTTTGCAGAATCTATGATCAAGATGAGCAGTATCACAGGTGGCCAGGAGATTAGGAAGAACTGCAGAGTAGCAAACTAAGCTTGTCTTATTTATTCATTTTAATGATACTTTAAGAACATGGGATTGCTATTCTGTAGAAAGAAGTATAAGCTTTGGGAAAAGAATATAACTTTTATTCATGCTTTATGGTACAACATGTAAGCATATATATAGGCAAATATTTACAGCTGTAGCATAAGATAATAACGATCATTAGCCTAGTCAAAATATCAACTACTATATACAGCACCATTAATCTAGGAATCACCATATAAAGCACTACTATTCTAGGAAATAATCTATTAATTACATAACTTCCAATACTCTGCCTCGAGCTCGATCCAGAAGATCGATGGATCTAAGCTTGCAAACTAGTCTTTGAAACTGATTAGCTGGCAGAATTGTGGTAAACACATCTGCTAGTTGATCAATAGTTCGCACATAACTTGTGTTAATGAGCTTAAACTAAACTTGATGAGTTCTAAGATGGCAATGGGTAGGGTTCGGTTCGGGTTTTATTCTACCTATATCCATATCCATATCTATTTGTTACGACTCAATCCATATCCATCAGTTTTTACGATTTACTACCCATATCTAAATCCATTGAGTTGTTCGGGTTTTTGGATATCCATCGAATTGTATAGCACATAAAAATATAACTTCTAAATAGAAAATATAAAGAGCAGATTTTTGCGAATACTTTAAATCAAAATTACTTTAATAATAATAAGTCAAGATTTTGATTTGTATGTATTATAAAACCATAAAATTGGAATAATAAAAACATAATGTCTAGTACAAAGACATCATACATTTTTCTCAATTTAGAACTGGAACAAAGATTGAAATAATTAAAGCTTCAAATTGTCTTTGCGTGAACTCCATAATATTCAAAACTTTATCTCTATATCATTTGCATTATTATCATCCTATAAGAAAATAAAATATGATGAAAAAGTAAGTACTGAGGAGTAAAGTAGAGATTTTAAAATTGTTTCTTCTCATAAAATATTAATATTTTATTATATTTAACCATAAATATTCCAGATAAAATAGAGTTAATAAAAAAAGGTAGGATATGGGTATCCATGGTTTGGGTTATCACTAGACCCATATCTAAATCTATATCCACATCCATTTTTCAACGTCCATTTAAAATCCATTTAAAATATATTTTTTAGCCTCCATATCTATTTTTTTTGGTCGGATAGTGCGGATATTAATCGGGCTAAAAATCCACTGTCATCCCCATTGATGACGAATATACTGATAATCCACTTTGATATATTTTATTCTTTTATGAAATACGCACTATATTAAGGTAGACATTTGGTTATGTTTTCAAAATCGTAGTTGAAAGTAAGCTTTTCGCGACGATTTTGAAAATTGTTGCTAAAGGGTAGCCCAAAAGTACACTGTTAGTGACGTTTTTGTAAAATCGTCACAAAAAGGTAGGCTTTTGGCTACATTTCTTAAAATTGTAGCTAAAAATGGAACATTTAGTGATAATTTTGGAAACTGTCACCAATAGTAGATCTTTTGGCGACGATACTTTCAAAATCGTCGCTTAATGTGGACCCTTTGGTAACATTGTCACCGGTATTCTTTGGCGACCAATTTGAAAATTGTCAGAAAATAATACAGGAGGGAAACGAAAAAGTTTATATGGGGAAGTGAAAATGAAATCCCTTCTCGTTGTATCTTTGTTTTATTTGTTTTTTTCTTTCGACTATCTCTATCCCGTCTTCCAACAAGTCTCTGTTCTACTTCTTTTTCTTGATAAACTTCTTCTTCTTTTTGTAAGAACTTGATAAACTTCTTCTTATTCTTTTCTTTCAAGTACATTCTCTTCTTTTAGAAAGATCATTAAGATGCTTCTCCAATTGGTCCAATCAAACACTCCAATCCCTCTTTATGCATAGAGGCCTCACATTACTATAATCCATACTACTATCTTTTTCTTTCCATTTTTTTTGCTACCGACACTATCTTTTTCTTCTTCCCCTTTTTACCGTCGTTTAGTTTGTTCTTCTTGTTAGATTAATTTTAATAATCATAAGTGTGGGCCATATTATTTTGTTCGACTCTAATATAAAGTGAGCCCAAAATAATGGTTATTGGGCTTGTTAAAGGAAATTAAATGTATTAGGATTATTTAGAAAAGAAACCCTTCCCTCTTCCTTCAATAAAAAAGAAACATTTGCAGATATCAAATATATACGTTCTTGCATTATTGAAAAGAACGAAGAAAAGGCAGAAGGCGAAAGTGGATAAAATTTTCTGTAAAGAAGGGTTTTGTTAACAAGATTATATGAATATATAGCAAGGTTAGTATTTCTCTCTTTTCTTTACAGCACTAATTTTAGGGTTTGAAGGTGTTGAATTAATTGTGCTATAAATGTTCTTGGGTGAATTCTATGCTTGTAATATTGCTTAGAATGTTAAAGATTAAATCTTACATATGGTATCAGAGCATATTATGACACTTTAATTTGCGTTAAAGTTAACCCTAAAATTATCAGTAGTGATTAATGTTGCTTCGATTTAAAGTTACAGAAGGTTGTTTATTATTTTCGTTGTAATATCTCGATTAAGGCTATCTTATTTATCAGTTTTTGGATTTTTTTATTGATTGAACGATCGTTAACAATAATAGTTAAAGATTGTGACTACGACAACGTTCATGTTTTTTAGGTCTACCAATACAGGTTTACGTTTACATTGCATTAATTATTTACTATTTTTGAATGAATTCTGAGAAAGCAAAAGGATTGGTGTTACACACGTATATGCATTAATTATGGCTTGACTTTTTAACTTTTAAAAGGAATAAAAGATGTAGAGAAGAGTGTGCGTGAGTGGGGTACGGATCCCCTGCCCCCTTCCCCTGTCCCTACCTTGTCCTATTGAATCTTAGCCATTTATTTATATGGGTTTTGCATAAATGGATGGTTTAGATTCGATAGGACAAGGTAGGGATGGGGGAAGGGGATAGAGGATCCTGGCAGGCATGAGTGTGTACAATAAAGGTTTAAAGAAAAGTTTAACCTATGATCAAAGTTTTGTCTTTTGTTTGCATTACTTATTTATTGCAAATTCTGGAAAACCAAATGTTAAAAGAAACGTAAAGGTTTTTATGGGACCCAACATTAAGATATTAGATTTGTGTTGCATAATTGTTGGAATGAGATAGAAAAACGTGTTTTCTATTTCTGGAAAAAAACAAAAGAGTTAAAAACAAGGTTTCGTTGGGCTTACCGTAGAGAGACTTTTGTTTGTGTTATTGTAAATCAAAATGTTTGGGGTTTAAATATATGAAAATCGTGACTCTTTTGTTGAAAAAACTTTAGCCATATTTTGTTGGGATTGATAGAACATAAAATTTTTGAAAATAAAAGGTTGCAAATGGTGAATTATGTTTTGGTCCTTATAGTTTTTGGACTATTATAATCTGGTAATAAAATTACAATTTTTTCCCTAAAAGGTTTTTGAACTTTACAGTATCATCTTTTAACATTATAGTTAAATTCCAAAATTCATGTATACTTACTGATTAAATGTTTATTGTATAGAAAGCTTGTTAGTCTCCAAAGTGACCTTACTTGAAAAGATATTTAGACATTTAATTATGCATTCTTTCAATTGTTCATGTTGTATGATGCTGATAAATGACATAATAGATGAACTGAACAATTAAGTTTATTAATTATAATGCTAGGAGATTACCCAAAGGTGGATTATTGCTTATAATTAATAACATTAAAGAGACTTATCGAACTATTTGATGAATATGTATGTATATCCAAAGATAATGTGCATACTAGCTTGAGTATGATTGATTGTCTATCAAAGTGTGTATATATCTGTTAGCATCATCAGGGATCAAGAATATGTGTTTAAATATGACTCAAAGGTAGACTTAAGTATACAAATTAAATTTTGTTATTATTTGAATCTTTTAATTGCACTCAAAGTACTAACGTATGAGTTTGTTTTTAAATTTGCAACTTCTAATAATTTATTAGCTATAGGCAACGATCTGATCAAGTTCAACGGACTAAACTATGTTGATTGGTCTGAGCAAATCCAATTTCAGTTAGGTATTATAGATATGGACCTGACATTAGTTGCAGAGAAGCCTGCAACCATTACTGAGACTAGTACCCAAGTTGAGAGGACATATTTTCAGGATTGGGAAAAGTCTAATAGGTTGAGTCTAAACTTGATGTGATTGAAAATGGCTAAAAATGTTAAGCCATTAATGCCTTATATAGACAATGCAAAGGAATTCATGATGAAAATCAAAGAGTACTCACAATAAGATATAACTGACATGTCTGTCTTAGGAAGCTTGATGAGCGAATTGATGACCAAGAAGTTTGACTGATTACAACCTATCCATGATCATGTAACAAGCATGTCAAATTTGGCTGAAAAGTTGAAATCAATAGGCATAAATGTGAGTGAATCCTTCTTAGTACAGTTCATCTTTAACTCAATTCCTTCTGAATTTGGTCCATTCCAAGTGAATTACAACACTCAGAAGGAAAAATGGAACTTTCAAGAAATCAAGGCCATGTTGGTGCAGGAGGAAGGGAGATTAAAGAAAATGAAGGAGCATTCTGTTCACTTCACAGTACACAAAGAAGCTAGCAACAGAAAGGGAAAGATAGGAAAGAAGAGCAACAAGAAGGATAAGGCCCCAGTGAAGGTTAATGAGGGCCAAATCCATAAGAGCAGCGTTGTTTCTTCTGCAAAAAAGATGGTCACCTAAAAAAAGATTGCCTCAAGAAAAAGACTCAGTTTGAAAAGAAAGGTAAGTACTATATTTCAGTATGTTTTGAATCAAATCTTATTAAGGTGCCCAATAATGCCTGGGGGTTGATTCAAGTGCAACTACTCATGTGCCACATATTATGCAGGAATTTCTTTCGATCCAAACCATAAACGAAACTGAAGAGTTCCTGTATATGGGTAATAGTATTGCAAAGCTCTATAAGGGAGAAAACACTAGCTATATCAGATTACTATGTGGTGTATTCACTTGAGCATGGCGTGACCTGAGCATTGATAAGGATCCAGTCTCATTTAAAGAAGCCATGAAATGTAAAAATTTTGAAAAGTGGCCCAATGCTATGAAAGAAGAGTTAAAATCTATGGATGATAATCAAGTTTGGGAATTAGTTGAATTACCTAAAGGCTCAAAGAAGGTGGGCTGTAAATGAATCTTTAAGACTGAAAGGGACTCGAAAGTTAACATTGAAAGGTACAAAGCCAAACTTATAGCCAAAGGTTATATCCAAAAGGATGACATTGATTTTAAAGAGACCTTCACTTCAATTTCAAAAAAGGACTCTTTAAGAATTTTTATGGCATTAGTAGCTCATTATGATTTAGAGCTTTACCAAATAGATGCAAAGACCAATTTTTTAAATGGTGACTTAGAAGAAGAAGTTTATATGGACCAACCAGAAGGTTTTGTAATTGTAGAAAAGGAAAATATGGTGTGTAAATTAAAGAAGTTAATATATGGTTTGAAATAAGCTTCCCGACAGTGGTATCTTAAGTTCAATGATACCATTTCCTCTTATGATTTTGTAGAGAAAACTGTTGATATGTGTATCTTTATAAAGGTCAGTGAGAGTAAGTTCATTATTTTGGTATTATATGTTGACGATATTCTTTTAACTGCTAATGATTTGGGCTTGTTATATGTTTTAAATAAATTTCTTTTTAATAATTTTGAAATGAAACATATGGGTGAGCCATCTTATGTGATTGGAATAGAAATATTCTGTGACAGAACACAAGGATTGTTAGGGTTATTGCAGAAAGGATATATCGGTAAAGTATTAGAGAGATTTAAGATGGAAAAATGCTCAGCAAGGGTGGTTCCAATTCAGAAAGGGGATAAATTTAGTGAAATGCATTGTCCTAGGAATGATTTGGAATGAAAGGAAATGGAATATATTCCCTATGCATCTGTAGTTGGGAGTTTGATGTATATTAAGACTTGTACTCGACCGAATATCAGCTTTGTTGTTAGAATGTTAAGCTGATATCAAAGTAATCCTAGATTGGACCACTGGAAAGCTATAAAGAAAGTTCTTAGGTATTTACAAGGCACCAAAGATTACATGCTCATATACAGGGAATTAGATCACTTAAAAGTGATCGGTAATTTAGATTCAGATTATACTAGTTGTGTAGATTCAAGGAAACCTATCTTCGGTTATCTATTCCAACTAGAAGGGTCAATTTCTTAAAAGAGTGGAAAGCATTTTTTTCATTGCTACTTCCACTATGGAGGCTGAATTTGTGGCATGCTTTGAGGCTACTATTTAAGAATTATGATTGCAGAACTTTATCTTAGGACTAGGTATTATCGATAATATAGCTAAACCGCTAAGAATTTATTGTGATAATTTCGCAGTTGTCTTCTTCTCTAAAAATGATAATTATTCTAAGGGTGCTAAACACATGTTTTTGAAATACTTTTCAGTCAAAGAAAAAATGCAAAAACATAAAGCGTCGATAGAGCATATTGGAATTGATTTAATAGTAGCAGATCCGTTAACTAAAGGATTACCGTCTAAAGCATTTACTAGCCATATTGAAAAGATAGGTATTATAGATAAGTCCTTATTAGCATGAGATCATGTTATGTATGTACATATGTTTGGATATTTGCTATTATTGTTTTGACACTTATTAATTCAATTAATGTTATGTTTTTTATGTTTGTTAGTTGTCACATTATGTTGTGTACATGTATTGTTTTATTGTGATGACAATTTATGTTTTGAGAAAAAATTAAAGTTGAGAATTATAGTGTTTCTTAATTACATTTATTTTGAATTGAGATGACTGTGTGATACATGGAAGGAATCATGTCGTTAGATGACTTGTGACCTCTATGATCCATTATTTCATTTCATTCAAGTTTAATGGCTTGACAAATTCAATATATGGTGCACACTTATGTTGTTGGATCATCAAGTCATAATATGGGCCAAGTGGGAGATTGTCAGATTAATTTTAATAATCATAAGTCTGACCCATATTATTATTTTTGATTATAATATAAAGTGATCCCAAAATAATGGTTATTGAGCTTGTTAAAGGAAATTAAAGTAATTAGGGTTACTTAGAAAAGAAACCCCTCCCTCTCCCTTTAATAAAAAAGAAACATTTACAGATATCAAATATAAACATTCTTATACCATTGAAAAGAACAAAGAAAGGGCAGAAGGAGAGAGTGGATAAAGTTTTCGGTAAAGAAGGGATTTACTAACAAGAAGAGATTACAAGAATATGCATCAAGGTTAGTATTTCTCTCTTTTCTTTATAACACTAATTTTAGGGATTGAAGGTGTTGAATTAATTGTGTCATAATGTTCTTGGGTGAATACTATGCTTGTAATATTACTTAGAATGTTAAAGATTAAATCTTACACTTCTAGGTTGTTGCTTTTTGCATAGCCCAAAGCATATCCAATCTACTAAATCCTCCACTTTCTTACTTCAGAATTTCTTTCTTATTTGTGCCTTACTCCTGTTTCTTTTTTTGGGGTTTCTTTTTAAGGGGTTGCTGAAGCACGGTAGTGATATGGCTGAGAGTTGATTGAAACGATAGCAGGAAAAAGAAATCCAGTGGGTTTGGTGACGATGTAAGAAACACAAGCTTCAGTGACACACTAAAAAATGTACCACCTCCACTTTTTAACTTCTAGCAACCGCTTTCCAATTTCTAAATCCACAGGTTTAACCTCACAGACATTGTGGCTCTCTCTAGTGGACACACCACTAGACTTGCTCGATGCATAACTTTCCATAGCATGATTTACAATGACACCAACATAAAAAAAAGTATTTTTTGCATACTTATTCTCTAATTGAAGTATTTAAATATACTGTATTGAAAAGAGGTATCTTTATTCTCTACCTATTTTCTTTTTAGTTGCTTTGTTTGTTAATCATGTTCCTAATTTTTAGCATGTTTGGATTCTGTTATTCATTATGCCCACTATCTGTTTAAGAAAATGTTTGTTAGATGTGGGTCCTTGATTTTTTTGATTTTAGTTGAGTATTTTAGCTTGGTTAGTTGTAAAAAGTTTATATAAAGCACTTTTGCTGATAAATAAAATATAGAGCAATTTTAATCACTTCTCATCGTAGAATTACTCTTTTTCTCTTTGAAATACAATTTAAAATTTACTATTGTTGTTAGCTTCATCTCCTTTACTTCGTTGTTTCATTCCTTGTGTAGTAAGGGTCTTCTAAATTCCACAACATGTTGATATTCTTGTGAATTATAGTTCATTAGGACTTGGTGTCTATCTCTTACTGCAATTTATAATTGTTCTATTCAGGAGTTGTTATATCCTTTTAAAGTTAGTTATTGTCCCATTGTAATATCTCGTCCCTATATTAAGGGTTAGCACCAGGAATTTTAGTACTTGTGAGCTCAAAAAGAGACTAAGGAAATGCATTTTTCTTGCTCATGCATAATGTTAGCATATATGCACATAAATACCGAATGTTTTCACATCAAAAGTGGTACATGCATTTATTGACAACTTTCGGGTACAATTGATATTAAATGTGAATTATTTTGAAAGTGAGGAGTAGAAGGAGTAGAAAGAGTGAACTTGGTATTAGTTGTGATAAGAAAAGATTTAGAAACAAGATTGGTAGTGATTTGGAAAATATTCACTGAGTGTGCTTTGGTCTGTTAGCCATAACGTCTTTTTTGGTTATCCAAACGAGATGATTCTTGATTTAGATTAAAATAGACACATATGGCTACATTTCTTATGAAGACGTTAAATTTCAATTCTGTCTCTAAGAATCTCAAAAGTTGGCATGAAGTTAAGAATTGGGTGTAGTACGTTATTGTATGAATGAAAAATCCGTCATCGGAATTTAGGGGCAAATTTGGGATTGATAAAAATAGACTTTGGCAAAGTTTTCTTCTGAAAAGTTGTAGATCTTTCTTTTATCTTTCCAACGATATATAGTATGAAAAATTTGGACATCGAAGTCAAAAGTTATGATCTTTATAAGTGGAGACGTTCTGGGCGCAAAAGTAAGACGAAGTTGTAAGATGCAAAAGTAAGACGAAGTTGTATGGCGCAAAAGTAAGACGAAGTTGTAAGGCGTAAAAGTAAGGCAAAGTTGTAAGGTGCAAAAGTAAGACAAAGTTGTGAGACGCAAAAGTAAGATGAAGTTGTAAGATGCAAAAGTAAGACGAAGTTGTAAGACGCAAAAGTAAGAAGTTGTAAGACGCAAAAGTAAGACAAAGCGAAAGTAAGATACAGTGAAAGTAAGACGATACAAAAGTGAGACGATACAGAAGTCAGACGATATAATTGACATTTGAGGTCTTCATGAAATTTGTAGATATCGAAGCCTACTTTCCAATGGTCTAAAAATGAAATCAATTCGACATTGTTTGTGAAAGTTATGAAAATCACGCCAAAATAGGTTCGTTTTGATTGAGGGCATAAACATGGTTGCTTCTTTTGGCCATAACCTCTTCTCTAGACCTCCAAATGACTTGCTTCTTGAACCATTGGTTTCGTAAGACATTGATCTACATCTACACCAAGAATCATAGCTATCTGAAATGAATGGAGAAAGATTGAGTGAAAAGAGTGGGACAGGTACAGTGAGTGTGCTCTTAAGTAATATGAACTGGTGTTATTTCATTGAATATACTTCGGTATTTTAATGATTTCTGGAGCTCTACTGATCCAAATGAGTTGATTTTTGATTTGTGGCAACCTAGAGACATGGAGTTACAAATGTATGAGAACTTGGAATCTAATTTAGTCTCTAAGATGTTTAAAATTCATATGGAAGTTCTACACAGTATACTGTTTTGGACAAGAGCAGTCCAAAAATATTTAAAGTATATCTTTTGAATCACTGAACCAAAAGGAATGATTTCGGTGGCATTAGAAACTTAAGATAATGGGGGACATTTTTCTAGAAGAAAGTGTTATGTTAGAATGTTCAAGGGCACAGTTGGCAAGACACTTAAGTATAAATAGAAGGGTAAATGGGACAATTCTCAATCATTAAGGGCATAAATGGAAGAAAAAATGTTGTCTTGCTTATAAATAAAGGAGATAACGTGAATGAGAAAATTCTAGAGAGACAAAATGTGTGGATGAGAAAAGAGATAAGTGAGAGAAACATGAAAAAGAATGAAAGAGAGAAAGAAGAGAAAACAA
>JANZLX010000211.1:20702560-20725857 GCA_025531955.1 Erythroxylum orinocense | reverse complement strand
CATTTCCTTTCAATCTCATAAATTCTTCTCTTATTTACACATAGCTAATTGCCAATAGTTCCTCGTTTAATAGTCCTTGCTTACAAAAAGATTCGGGGTCCAACAGTTCTCCCCCTCTTAAAAGAATTTCGTCCCCGAAATTCTCACCTAAGTGATCAAACAATTAACTGATTCACGCGAATAGTTTCAAGAGTTAGAACTCTTGGTCCTTCAGTCACCTATTTCTTCATTCTCTTTCTTAACTAATTCCTATATATACTTCAAATTATTCACTTTTTTTTCTTTTTCCACTTCTTGCATCGATAACACCAATTTACTTTTATTGATGATTTTAAGTATTATGTTATTTTCATTACTCACTTTACATGTAAATTGTATTACTCCTTAAAGAAGAAATATCATGTTTATGAAATTTTTCTCCACTTTAATGCACTAGTAGAAAATCACTCCAAACATTCCCTTGTTCCTCTTTACTCTTATTATAATGGAGAATTTTAAGCATTTTATCACTTTCTATCTCTTTATAACATATTTCATCTTACTTCTCTGAATACACTTGAAAAATGGGCTCTCAAAACGTCAACATTGACATATTATTGGAGTTGGTCTTTCCTTACTCACTTATGCTACACTTCTAGTCATATACTAGAAATATGCCTTTACAACTACGTTATCTCATTAATCGCATGCCCACACTAAAACTTTCTCTTTCGTATCCCTATGAGTCCCTTTTCCACTCTTCATCAAATTGTACCAAAGTTCCATATATTTGGTTGTTTATGCTACCCTAAGCTTCATTCCTATTATAGTCGTAAATTTTAGTCTTGATCCCTTCTTTGTCTCTTTGCTGGGTACTCACTGACCAAAGTTTTTTTTTAATCCTACTTACACAATTTACACATCTTATTATGAAAAATTCATAGAAAATGTCTTTCCACTCTAATATATTCAAATTCATCTTAGTTATATAAATTTAGAAACACTTTCTAATTTGGTTATACTTGTTTCATTACTTCCCACCATAGTTGCACCTCTTTATACATCTTCAATAGCTTCTCCCTATAGTAGAACCCAATCAATTATCCCACATCCTAGGTTGATTGTATTTCTCTAAAGATCCCATTCCATAATTGAAACCCCACCATCTGGTCAACTAAAACATTTATATTTCACCATTAATAGTCCATACCACCCATCCTTGCCTTTCTTTCCACTATTTCTAGATCCCCTTGCCTCTAAACCTTCCTACTAACACACACATTATAACCAATCATTCTAAAAGCCATATCCATAAACCCATCCAAAAACTTAATCTAATTGCTACCATAAACTTAAATCATCCACTTGAGTTGAATACAATGACCCAAACCCTTAAAGATTCAAATTAGTGTCAATTTATGTTTAAGGAGTATGATACCCTTGTGCAAAATGGAAGATGGAACTTATCCTACCTGATTCCATACAAAATCTTGTTAGTTATAAGTAGTTATTTAAAATTAAACATTTACCTAATGGCTCTATTGATAGGTAGAAAGAACGAATAGTTATTAAAAGCTTCCATCAAATCCTTGGTATAGATTATCATGGCACATTCAATTTGTTTATTAAACCTTCCATTATTAGTTTGGTTCTTAATCATGAAAATACTCTTAGGTGGTATTTTCATTAAATTGATGTTAAGAATGCCTTTTTATAAGTTCATTTCTCTAAAGATGTTTATATGGCATAACTACTATATTTTCTTGATCATGATAACCCCACACATGTCTGCAAGTTATACAAGGCTATTTATGGTCTCAAATAAGCACCAATGGTTTGGTACTATAAGATATAATAATTTCTTATAGTATTTAGGTTTACCAACTCTAATGTAGAGACATTACTCTTTATCCTCAACAATAGTAGTACTATAATCATCTCCTTATTTATATTGATGGCATAATTATTAATGGATGTAATTCTACTATGACTTAATGATTTATTGATCTTTATGGAGAAATATTTCCCACTTGTCACTAAGCCAACACTTACAACTCTTTCTAGATATGCATAGACAAATCCCTCTAAATAATGAACATTTGTTAGTAGTCTCTAATGCTTGAGCCTCACTCGCCTTGACATTGCATATATTGTTAATAAGTTATCTCAATGTATACATTGAGATGCTACTGATCATTGGAACATTTTCAAGCGCTTGCTTCACTATCTTTCTGGTAGAATTAATCGTGATTTTTCCTTGCACCATCACACTTCCTTATCTCTTTATGCCTTTTCAAATGTTGATTAGGCTAGTAATAAGGATGAATAAACCGTCACTAGTTCTTATATTGTTTATCTTAGTTGCAATATGATATCCTAGTCCTCTAAGAAATAAGGCACAATTGCACACTCTTTGATTAAAACTGAATATTGCTCTATCTTTTTTATGCAATTGATCATGATCTTACCTTGCACCATTGTACATCTTTATCTCTTAATGCCTTTTCAAATGCAACTGGTCTAGTAATAAGGATGATTGGACATTCACCTGCATTTATATTGTCTATCTCAGTTGCAATCTAATAACTTAGTCCTCCAAAAAATAAGGCACAATTATATACTCTTGAATGAAACTGAATACTGATCTATTATTGCCACAATGGCTTAATTATATCACATTTTCTCTCTTAAGCTTAGGTTCGTATTTTGAATGTTTCAGTTATCTATTGTGACAATATTGAAGCAACTCATCTTTGTTCCAATATTGTATTACATTCACATATGAAGTATGATGTGATTGATTATCATTTTATTATGGATATTGATTATCATTTTATTAGGGATATTGATTATCATTTTATTAGGGATCAAGTATAAAGTGCAGCATTATATGTCACCCATATATCCTTAGACAATTAATTAGCCAATGTATCTTGACCAAGCCTCATTTTCAATTCTCAAAGACCAAGATTACACTCTCCACAAGAGCTCTATCTTGAGGGGGAATATTAGAGGAATCAAATTATTAATTATTTGATTCTATTTGTAACTTAAAATATCTATTTAGATTTAGAATATTTGCTTGACCAAACAATATCATCCTGTATTTGTATATAAACTCATCTTTATTCAATTAAATTAATTCATTATTTCCAATCAATATAATATTTAGATATAAAGTCCCATAGATAAACAATTCCCACTGGCAAATCATATAAAACAAATTTGCATTATGCAAGTACCTAAACGGGAATCATAAGATAGTTATTACTACCTTTTGTTCAGTTTCTTTGTTCATTTCTTACTCTCCTCATAGTTTGAATCATCATTCTTGTTTCCTACTTTTACTATTTTAAGTGAATGAGATGTATCTAATAATTAGGGGAGGTAGGTCTGAGTTCCTTTTGTAACTCATAATCCATTTAAAGATAATCTAACCAAAAATCACCAAATCTATTCCTCTCGAGTTTGGACAGGGATAAAAGATTTCACAAACTAACCAAATGGATTTAAACTTTCCATGACATGTCTTAGATTGACCAAGAATTGGATGAAGGTACATTTTATTTACCAAAATTTAAGTTATACCTTAATATTTGGCAACATAGACAAACGATCTTAACATTTTAAATAACGTTTACGATGACTCTCAAATTGATGAAACTGTTAAGGTTTCTTCAATTTTATTGACTTAGTTTCTTTTTTTTTAATTAAGGAGTCCACTTCAGCTACGTACGTAATTTTCATAGACCCCTAAAAATTTAATCTCTAGTTAGTTAAGGGGTATAGGATTTTAGGCTTCAGAAACCCTTAATATCCAATTCCCCATATTTCTCATGATATTCTCAAAATGCAGCAGTTCATCAACAACTAAATGTATTTAGATTTGCCTACACCCGTGTTCATCCTACTTCTAGGCATGTTGAGGAGAAACTGAAATTATAACTACAGCCATGGTAACTGCAATGGAGGCCTCCACGACTTGAACCGGAAACAAACACCCCAAGAGTACTAGCTACATGACATAACATCTACAGTGGCCTGGGAACATGTATCATGGGAAATCTTTAAGGCAAAATATCTGCTTATGTTCAAATTCTAAAAGATGTACAACTTTCATACTGAAGTAAAGGTAGCATACATTTCTACACTCTTCAAAGGACAGGGAGCATTCTTTGGATAAATCGTAGAAGAGGGCATTCGTTGTAGAACTCATGGAAACTCTGACTTTAGGCGTTTACTTGGCATCTCTTGCATCACACCTTAAAGAAGAGAAATATGGAGACTTGAAGATGAGGATTTTAAATTAATTATAAGTTTTAATTTTTAAAGACACATCAATCGAACGTGTGACCAACATGAACCCTTTATTGAAAAATATTATTTTGACTTGAAACGATACATCCCCGAATGTAGTAAGGAAAGAACTATTTCAAACTCGATAAACTAAAACAGCTTGTAAGAAAAAAATTGCCACTACTATATCGTTCTCAGTGTAATCAATAGATATTTACATCCCGAGAATCAAATCATGCTATTGGTAACAAAAATGGTAGAAGCATCCCCAAGGATTCCTCAAATTTGAAGTGTGACTGTAGGGAAGAAGAACCTGTGGGCTAAACAAATATGTTACAGGCTGAGAAAGACCTTGGCAAGAAGAAGACTGAAAGTAGGAAAAAAAAACCCAAAAAAAAGGCAAAATATTTAAACGATGGCAAAGAATGGAACCAAAATCGTTATAAACATGCGAGTGAGTGGACTAAGCTGGGGTGAGTGATTTCCAGCGGGTGTTCGCATCCCTGGTACATGGGAATTGTTACCGATTCCTGCCGTAGCCTGTGGATTCATGGCAGTAGCAGGAGGCACTGAAGAGACAGTTGGGCCAATCGGCATAGTGTTGGAACTAACATCATCGTAACCTGTAGAAGAAACTGTCTCACTGTAAAGAGGACCCCCAATAGAAAAAATAAGAAGCAAGTTGTTGAAATTGAAATGCAAGTATTACACTTACAGTTAGATGGCTTCCAACCTAGCACATTCCTCTCGCGATCGAAAACAACTCGGTAACCAGTCATGAAATTTTCTACATTTAGATAAAAATTTGTTAACGGATATGCAGAAGATTAAAAGTCTGCCGACAAGGCAAAAAGAATTTGTACAATTCCTATGTTAAAAGTTCCAAATTGAATGCAAGCAACAAGTTTCGACTGTAAAGAACTCACGTCCAATGATATTGACATCTCCACTTTTCACAACACCAAGACAGTACACAGAAGCACCACCCTGCATATTGCAGCAACAAATTTGGGATCCAAGGTGCACGAGCAATATCTGATATAAATGCAAGCAAGACTATACCTGGCTACCAACTACTACTATTGGATTGGTTGCATTGAATTGATCTCCACCTTTCATTACTAGATTGACTTGTGGAATCAACAAGTCATTTTGATTTGGACTGTCAAGGTGAAAATAAGTTCTTGAGGGATCAAGAAAAGCAGAACAAAGGTAGGATTGTGGGTTTCTACATGAAAACTGACCTGATGTTGTAACAATACTCAAAAGGGATATCGGAAACAGATGCACGTGTTTCTTTCACTAGGTTATTAAACTGCAGGAAAATGAGAATCATAAGTACTAACACGATATAAATACTCTCGCCTATGTAAAGACAAATAAAATTACTTACGCTTTCAGTTATAAGTGTATAAGCTGGATCATTTAGGTATGTGAATGAGGTACCCGAGTCAAAAATTGCATAGAAGTCCAAGTCAGCGGCATTTCCTCCCACAATTATCTGAGTGGCGCTGATATTGTAAGTTGGACTGACAACAAAGTTCCACTGGAATTAATACAACCATCACATATTTCAGGTTAAATTTAGTATTTAAGTGCATTTATATGTGTCTCTGTGAGTTTGTGTTTAACTGTATGCGGGGACATCTATGACCTATTGCTCAATAAAGACAAAAAAAGGAGCACTCACTGTGATTGGCGCAGAATGAAAGGTGTTTCTCCTTGATCTGAACTTCCTTTATCTCCAAAAGTGATTCGCCCAAGCCCATCGGCTCCAAAGCACATGGAGAACGAATTGGAGATATAACCTTCCCTTGCTAAAGTACTAGGAACTGATATATTGGACATTCCAAGGCCAAATAAACCGTTTGGAGCAGCCCCGTCCAAAAATGAACCTGTCTGAACTTGACCACAACTGTAAAGAAGGGAGCATGTCTGTGTCACCACATGACTTAATGAAATAAGAATCCTAAACAGAAATGCTATCTACTGGGAATCAAAAGCTGGATTTCAGAATCAATGGAAAAATCATCAAAGGAAGAAAAGGACAGGCTAGTACACACCAACATCCATGCATACTACAGGAGGTCAGTATAGACATGCAACCAACATCCCCTGAGGTCTCTGATATACAAAATTACCCACCCAAATGGAACTTTTGCGTCAACAGCTGTTGCTCGAGTATCATCCGTGACTAAGTGCAAGACATCCTCTACCAAGACCCCACTTGAAGAAGTACCATTAGAAAGATATGCTATTTGATAAGGGCAATTACTTTGAGCAGATGTGCAACGGTATTGTAGTGAACACAAGTTGCTGTTGCAGAGGATGTTCTGGCTTGTTGATGATATGTTAGGGCTGTAGATATTAAGCTCTAGTTGCTGTTTGATACAAAACTTAAGTTAGCCAAATGATGCATATCTGCATGTTCGATATAAAATCGTGAACAGAAAATTGAATACGTTAACAAAATCAAGTCCATAACCTAACCACAACAGAGATACTTAAATGATTAGCAATCTCCATGGAGGAAGCCGTTTAACCAACTTAAAAATCACATCTCCAGATTGCAATATACAGTCCATAAATTGCAATGGAAACATGATTGCCATGTGAGGGAACTCCTACCCACTAAATTTCAAGAAGCAATTGAACACAAGGAGAAGACTAGAAATATCACATAGTTCTCGAAACAAAAATCTGTGGGAAATAGATTGACTATTACCTTTCCAAAAGCAGTTTCGAAGTCATGTGCACAACTACTACAGTCACATGGTAACCACAAGAGGTCACTTCCAGTGTCCAGTGCAACCAGAAACCATGAACTTGGAGTTCCAATTGAAATGTTCGCGTAATGTAAACTGAAGATTGAACAAACAGAGGAATGCCCAAGTTTAGGGAAAAAAACTTGTCATCAAGGCTGTATTAAACGGCAAGGAACGGGGAAAATAAAAAGAAAAAAAGAAAAATCCCATGTTTGGCTGCCCAGAAAATTAAGCTTGTATGTAACTAAATCACTTAAAAACGAAGGAAAAGCCGTAACATCCGCTTTCGGAATTACCGACACAGAAATTAGTAGAAGGTATGATCTGCAGGAAATGAAAATCATTCTAAAAGAAACTGGAAAAGCAAAATCCTGGTCAATAGTACTATCCAATCGAAGGGGGTGACTCATCTGCTTGACGATTTCCATAAGTTATGTATTTTCCAGTTATTTTAGGAACTCATGGAGTAGCTTTACGTCTGATGACTTCTCAATTTTCTTCTTCACTCTTGACAAAACTTCTAAGACTATATCAGAAATTTAATAAACGTTGGAACCAAAGGAAAGAGTAATAGAACCCCATGATGCTATCCATTTCCGGCAATCTCACCAACATGAGCGAAAAAGAACTAACCTTGCAGCTTTACTTTTGCTCTTATTTTTGGTATAGCGTGAAAAAGAAAAAAAAGCAGAAGCTTCTTGAGTTTAAATTTTTAGAGAGAGCGAGAGAGAGATATGTAGAAAGACGACTAAAAGGGTCGAAATTTGGAATAAATGGAGAAAGATAAAGACGGAATCTACTTCAAGATGCGACTGAGACTCCAAGTTTGGATTTCAGAGATGGTTTGTGATAAATTCAATCCTAAATTCATGAATCCAATAATAAAGACAACTAAGAAATGTCACAAAATAGTAACTCTAAGGGAGGAACCAAAAAAAAAGTGAACTGGTAGAAGGTACTTATGGGAGCTTGAAACAAGCATATCGGTTATAACCCAGTTCTCTACGATTTTCTCACAACCAAACAAAGGAAACACCAAACGCAAATCCTCTACTCTCCACACGTTCTCTTCTTCATCCTCTAGTAAGCTAAAGTACAAACATGAACAAGATAATCACACGTGCACAAGAAGTTAAGACAACATAAAACGTTATAAGGGTCATTTCTTACTATCCCAAAGAGTCGATTCGATAAGTCTCGTTCCCATAGGAAAACGTAAGCGGAGCGGAACCATCGGCAGTGGCAAGCCTCCGACCATGAATCACGCGGTCGCGGTTGGCCATGGCAGAGAAATACTGAAAACTACCCTTTGCTGGCAACTCATCAACCGCCAAAATTCCCTTAACTGGATCGGAGTAGCGGTGATGGATATCGAACCCGAATGTTCCAAAGCCGTGAGAAGTTCTCGCCGATGATAATATCACCAACGATAGTAACGAACACAGAAACTTGTAGTAGTAGATGTTAAGGTAACTGCAAAAGAAGACGCTAACTTGGGCCATTAACAGTCCGGAATCCGCCGACCAAAAGAACAGAGAAGATCAAATGACGACACCCAGAGTGCAGGCACGCCGCTGTGAAACAACAGAGCGACAGTGTCGTCTTCCGTTGTTGCGGAGCGAGAGAGAGAGAGGTGGTACGTTATAACAGAGGCGCGCGTGTGTTGGAGGGGCTGGATTGGGTTGGGGATATGGGTCCTGCAGTATTGGGTATTTAAACAGTCTTGCTTTGTCTGATTTTATGATTTTCGCACTTGTGTCCTCCGTCAACTTTCCTCTTCCATATTCCTACTCTTTCTTTTTTAAGTTCGTTAAGTTCCCAACTCTCAAAGCTCATGCTTCTTCTAGATTTGGACCAGAAAGAATGAACTATTTTGTGTATTTAGATAGAAGGTTGATTTTCTTCATTTCATATTTGAATGAATATCAAAGTTGTAGGCGTAAACGATAATTTTAGTGGTGGAATAGTATTTTCTCATTTGACTACTAATATAAGAATGCTTTAACAATGACGTCTATTTAGTATTTACTTCACATTTACAAAGCATGCTACACAGATCTTTTAACGCGTTAAGGTGTACAATCAATGTGAAGATGGTTTCAATCATCCCTGAAATGTAATTACATATTTTCTCGCTGTTATCTTTGCACTGGTATTCACATAAAATTAAGATATACAAATAAATTAGATGTACATTTATGTATACTTTTGGAAATATATATTAACTAGCATGATGTATGGGTTCTCAAGGATTAACACAATGACTTTATCCCTTGGAATATATATCCAGCAATGAATTGCACCAATGTAAACGCAGGACAGGAGGGTCAAAACATGATAACTAAGAAAAGCAAGGACTCTAGACGAAAACATGATCATAAAGGTTGTTGGAGGTAGTTGGCCGATAGTAACCCGTTACATCATTGATTATATCATACGAATCCTAGTCGTAGTTCTTCATCAGAATCTAACAGGTAGCCTTTTTTATTATTAGTCTTTTGTCCAGTCTAACATTTCCGACGAAGCCACAATAGCACGCTGCCTGTATACGAATATGGACTATTTTTTTTTTTTTTTTCATTTTCTGAGTTCAATATGGTAATGTGACAAAAGCATGCGTGACAACAGAGGATTTCAGTCGGCCAGTTTGGGGTGTTACGATCTTGCTTTGCTTCAATTGCCAGCAATAAATGCCATACAGCCGCCTCCATGGAAGATTCCTACTCAAATAAACCAAGATTTTGCTTGTAATTTATCTTTCTTTTCGCGTGAGCTTTGATTCAACCTACTCTTCATTAGTTCAGTAGGAGTAATTCTTATCCATTAATTGGGCCGCAACAGGCACAGTGCTCATATATATTCCTCTAAGCACGTGTCATCTGATTCAAAGTGTCCTGGTGGTTGTAAAATACCAAGGACAACCTCATGATTATTAAAGCATTGAATTTCAGTACTAAACGCGTTCATACGGTGCCCACTAACAGCAAATGGAGTTCAGACTCCGTACAATAACGATGCATATGGTTATTATTTTCGATAATTGTAAAGGTAACGGAACAAAAATTTAAAGGTGAAACGGAACAAAAATTGAAGATAATTAGATATTTAATTGTGCTAGATAAAACAGAAATAACTGTTTCCGTTCTAAGAATAAAATGTGTTTAGTTACAGTGAATAGAAAGAAAAAATTGTGCCATTGACAAAAATACTTCTGGTGCTTAATATAATTAAAAATATGTAATTCAGTGACAATTTTGATTACGACTGATTTACATTAGTTAAAAAGTTAAAAAATAAAAAAAAATTTCCACTAAGATCAAATAATAATAATAATAACAATAATAATAATGATAATAAATAAGTTCAAGATGTATAATAATAATAATAAATTTGAATTACAATAAATACAAAATATATAAGAAGAAGAAGAAGAAGAAGCAGAAGAAATTGATAATAAAAAATACAAAATGTATGACAATAATAATAATAATAATCATCATAATAATAAAAAAATAAAAATGTTATAATACTAATAATAATAAGAATAATAATGATAATGATAATAACAAATTAATTATAATAATATTGATAATTATAATAGTTATAACAAAACATGAATACTGCTTATGTTATAACTAATAATAACATAAACGTTGCTTATGTTGCGGAGACAGGGACAAGCGTTTTTGTCCTCTTTTTTTGGGAAGAACAAAAAAGTTTGTCTCTATCATCCGAGGATAGTGGACAAAAACTTGAAAACAGCAACCAAATAGCACACAAAGACAAATTTTTTATGTCTCGCCTTCTGTCTTCACTAACGGAGACAGAAACTAAACAAACTCTGTTTTTAAACTTGGATCGGACCGGTCGGTCCGATCGGTGACCGGTCAGTAGTCCGATCCGGTTTATCCTTCAAAACCGACTATAAATTGACCAAGTCTGAACCAGTCAATTGACTGGTCCGACCGGTCCAGTCCGACCGGTCAAACAATTTTTTATTTTTATATTTTTAAATATTTTTAAATATTATATATAATTAAATATAATTATTGCATAATTATTACGTCATACCGGTTCGATCAGTAGTTGAATCGATCAAACCAATGACCAGTAAAGTCACCGATTTAATGATCGGTTCACAATACTGCAAACAAAGCATAAGATCTTTCCCTTTTAATATTGCCATTTAGCACGCAAGAAGTAAGAAAAGGATGGCATTTGTCATTGTCACGGTGGTAAGCGGCCACATGTTTTGGTACACCTAAACCAAATTAGTCTCAGCTTAACACGAGTGTAGAGCAGGTGGACTGGACTCTCGTATGTGGAGCCTAAATACGTAAACACGCTGGTGGACGTTAAGTGTCACATTAAATATATATGGCAAGAGATATGATTGAGGGTGTACTTATGACACAGCAATTAGAATTATAACCAATATAGTGAGAAATAAAAGAATGACCTCCATTTTATAAAATCAAAATTTATTTGTACACTTACAAATGTTATAATCTAATTACTTGCATTATCAAAAACTCTTTGTTTATGTTTTAAAATTTTGGAATTTTTAATAGATTAGTTGTGAATTTTTAAAATTTTTAATTTTGGGAGAAAATAATGTTGGAACATTTTAATATATTAACAATCTATGTGACAAGTTGAATGGCAAATTAAGGTGAACGCACTACATTTACACACTATTAAAAAGAAGGAAGAAGTACTGTATCACGTTAGTAGTCCCGGGACAAATCAGTCAAATGTATGCAGTGATTTTACTATCAAATTTAAAATACGGAGAGCATTACCTCTCCAAAAGGATAGGCGGTGTAGAGCGCAGGAGAGTGAAAGGATGGGCAGTGTAACACGTGAATGCAGATCATTATGGTCCCAAGCAAAATGAAGGCCAAAGCACAGGAAAAGACGGAAAAATAGGACTGATGGTAGTAATAGAAATTGACAATACAGGTGACAACAGCAAACATGGATCCAAACAAACTTGCAGCAGATGAGATACATACAGAGGTAAACGAACAATCAATCGTGGAACAAAAGAGATATATAAAGGTAAAGTAGATACATGCAAAAATAATAACGGAATACCTTGATTCAATTTAGGAAAAGCTGTCAGGTTTGTCTTACAGTACGTTTCTGGTTTACTATAATGACCATCCTACTGAAATTCAATTCACCACAAAGGGTGCCAGCAACCCTTCCAGCGCACAAAACAACTAGCAGTTTCTGGCCAAGATCCTTGATTATCAGTACATTATTAAGTCGTTACAAACATCTATAATCAACAATGCTTTATAGAATACAAGACACAAAGGTTTACCAAGGCTCATGTACATTAAGTAAATGAACTTTAAAAAGTTCTAAAACAAGACATGCAAAAGTTGTGATTCTCAAAATAAAAATGTGTACACCAAAATGAGAAAAACAACAAATTTAATAAGAGTTTCATGAAAGTACATACAATAAATCACATCATGGAATCGAGTCTTATTCTAACAACATGATCTTGAAAACTCTTTGATGGCATGTCTTTTGTTAAAGGATCAACAATCATTAATGTAGTGCTAATATGTTCAATGATCACTTTGTTCTCTTTGACATGCTTCCCAATGGTCAAATACTTAATGTCAATGTGCTTACTTCAACTATCACTCTTGATGTTTTTGGCCAAGAAAACTGTAGCTGAATTGTCATAGTACATTTTTAATAGCTTAGAAATGGAATCCACAGTTCTAAGCCCAAATATGAAACTCTTCAAGCATACACCATGTGAGGCAGCATCAAAACAAGAAACAAACTTAGCCTCTATAGTAGAAGTAGCAGTCAAAGTCTGCTTTGAACTCATCCAAGATACTGCTCCACTGGCAAATATAAACACATATCAAGATGTTAACTTTCGCGAATCAACACAACCAACAAACTCCGAATCCGAGTAGCCAACTACTTCGAGATTATCAGTTCGTCCATACATAAGCATGTAATTTTTGGTCCCTTGAAGGTACCTCGTCACCTTTTTGGCAGCTCTCCAATAGTCTATACCTGGGTTACTCTGATATCTTCCCAACATTCCACAACAAATATAATGTAAGGTCTTGTACAAACCTAAGCATACATTAGGCCCCCTACTGCAGAATCATATGAAATATTTTTCACTTGTTCTCTTTTAAGCTCATTTTATGGGCATTGGTTCAAATTGAACCTATCATCCTTCACAATAGGTGCTATACTCAGTGAACAGTATTTCATTCAAAATCTCTCTAAGACTTTATTAATATAGGTTTCTTGGAATAGACCCAGAATGTATTGAGATTTTTCCCTATAGATCTTAATGCCAATGATATAAAATGTCTCAGCCATATCTTTCATATCAAAAATCTTATAAAGAAATTGTTTCACCTCATATAGCAAACCCTTGTTATTGGTGGCAAGTAGAATATTATCCACATATAGAACAAGGAAACAAATTTTACTCTCACTAACTTTTTGATATGTGCATTGTTCTATGATATTCTCTACAAAACCATATGAAAAGATGATATCATGGAATTTCAAATACCATTGATGGGAGGCTTGTTTCAATCCATATATGGATTTCTTAAGCTTGTACACCAAATGCTCACTATCACTAAAGAAGAATACTTTCACTTATTTCATATAAACCTCTTCCTCTAGGTCTCCATTTAGGAATGTTATTTTCACATCCATTGATGTAGTTTAAGATCAAAATGGGCAATCAACGTCATAATCACTCGTAAGGAATCCTTCTTAGATACAGGAGAAAAAGTCTCTTTGTAATTGATTCCTTCTTGTTGAGTAAATCCTTTGGCAATAAGTCCAGTTTTATGTCTTTCAATGTTGCCTAATGAGTTCCTTTTTGTCTTGAAGACCCATTTACATGTAATGGCTTTTGCGCCATTAGCCAACTCAACAAGATCTCAGACATTGTCAGATTCCATAGAATTCATCTCATCTACTATGACATTGTACCACAATTGAGATTCATTGCAACTCATGGCTTGCGAAAACGTTTCATGGTCATTTTCGTCTCTAATATTATTATCAGCTTCTTATAAATACACAACATAATCACTAGATATTGTGGATTTCTTCTCTCTAGCTAATCTTCTTTATGCTTTATTAGTGCCCTCTTGTGGAGGAGCTTGTACAACTGATTACCTAATAACCTCTGCTGATTGCTAAAGAATCGGATAAACTAAATTGTCATTAGCAGCTTGTAGAACTTCAATGATTGGTTGTTCAACACCCGTTTGACTTTGAGGGATGCTATAAATGATAATCAATCTATTACTTTAAGTAAGAGTTTGTATTTCATAATGATCCTTCTTAGGAACTAAGTCTTGAAATTGATCACTCCTACTAATCAAGTCATTCTCAAGAAACTTTGCATTTCTTAATTCCACAAACCTAGTACTATGAGATGGACAATAAAATACGTACCCCTTGGACCTTTAACCATATTCAATAAAATATCCACTTATAGTCTTCAGATCCAATTTCTTTTCTTCTGGATTACAAACTCTTACTTCAGAGGAGCATCCCCATATATTTATATGTCGCAAATTCGATTTCCAACCTTTTTATAAATCAAATAGTGTTTTTGAAACAACCTTGATTGGAATTCTATTTAATATATACACTGTTGTTTTCAGAGCTTCAATCCATAAGAATTTAAGAAGTTTAGAGATGCTAAGCATCCTCCACACCATGTCTAATAATGTTCGATTTCTTCTTTCTGCTACACCATTTTGGTCTGGAGACCCAGCCATGGTGTATTGAGCTATTATCCCATACTCCTAAGAAACTTCGCAAATAGACCAGTTGCTTGTCCATCCTCAGTGTATCTACCATAAAATTCTCCATCTCTATCCGATCTCACAATCTTTATTTGTTTACTGCATTGTCGCTCTACTTTTGTTTTAAATACCTTAAAGGCGTCTAATGCTTTGTTCCTGTTATGAAGCAAGTAAAGGTACATATATCATGAGTAATCATCTATCAATGAGATAAAGTAATTCTTATCATACGAGTCCATTTCTGGACTAAAAATGTCATATGTATGATCTCTAATATGTCTGAACTCCTCTTGGCACCTTTCTTTTTCATGTTGGTTTACTTTCCCTTTATGCAGTCCACACAAACATCAAAGTCAGTAAAATCTAGAGTATTAAGTACTCCATCATTCACTAATTTTTTAACTATTTCAAAGGAAATATGTCTCAATCTTGGGTTCCATAACATAGAGGATTGTTCATTCATAACACATCTTTTAATATCAACATTATTATGGACATGCTTCGTATTGTGAAAAACATTTTCTTGCATATTAATTCAGAAAAGACCATCAATCTTGTACCATTTCCAACAAGATTAAATCCATGATATAAACCAAATGAAGTATTTGAAAAGTTAAAGGAATATCCCAAAGGTACAAGTCTTGAAACTAAAATAAAATATTTAGAGAAACTTGGAATACAAAATGTTCTTTCCTAATTCAAAACAAAACCAGAATTCAAAACTAATTTGCATGTCTCAACGGCTCCCACAAGTGAACGCTTCTTGTTGCTTTAATGGATATAACATTCATAACCCACTGTCTTCCTGTGGTTTAGAAAACCTTGCAAGACATTAAAAATATCGATTGTAGAACCAGAATCAATCTACCAAGTGTTATGACTAACATCAACCATATTAGATTCATAACAAACAAGTGAGATTGAAATATCTTTCTTTATAAGCCAAGTCTTAAATTTGGCACAATCCTTCTTTATGTGCCCTTTCTTTTTGCAGAAGCGACACTTGGGATTCAAATCCTTTTTGATCTCAATATGGACGGGTATTTTACCCTTTCCTTTTTGTTTGGCACGTCCTTTATTCCTTCCTTCTATGTCCATATGTGCACGTTCACCTAATTCCATCATCAACCTCCCTTCCTCTTGAACACACATGGTTAGCAGTTTATTGATAGATCATTTACCCTTATATGTGTAGTAAGAGATTTTAAAGGGTCCATATTGAGGTGGAAGGGAATTAAGTATGTAATGCATAAGGAAAGACTCAGACATCTCAATCTCAAGAGACTTTAGTTGAACCGCAATATCCCTCATTCTCATGATGTGCTCACGCACACTTCTAACACTTGTGAGCTTCATTAATGACAACTTGGTCATTAAAGTGCTGTCTAGGGCCTTATTTGAAGACTTAAATTGTTCATCAATAGCCTTCAGTTGATCCCTAACATGATCACACTCTCCAATAGGACCATGAATACTGGTATGAATTTTGGTCTTTATGTACATCATGCTGAGGTGATTAGATTGTTCCTAACATTCATAAAGAGCAATTTTAGCCTAAGTCCAAGTTTCAATAGGTGTAGATGGTTCATCTTTCTGGATAGCGTAATCAATGTCCATCCACCCTGATTATAGGAGAATCTTCTCTTTCCATAATTTATAGTTATCCACCTTAATTGGAGGAGAATCCTCTCTTTCCATATTTTATAGTTATCACCATTCAATTAGAGAATATCACATTGAATATTAGAAAAAAAATCATAGGTTAAATAACTGCTCAAAATTCAATTAAACATGCTTATGTCACTAAATTTATTGAAGCAAAGAAACATGTATCACAGTTTACTAATATTAAAACATGCAATCATATTTCAAATATGAATCATATAATAATTAAAACTGGTTGTGGGTTAAGCTTTAATTAAAAGATTCATACATAACCTTTATAATGAAACTATCAAATTATATTTCTTTTTTTAATACTCGTGGGTAAATTAAGAAAAAGATAATTTACTTTTTCATCCTAATTAACCATGCAAATATAATAAATCTTCCTGTGGGATAAAATTTATTATATTTGAATATGATTAATTACAATTTGTGTCATTTTACTATATGTGATTCATAACATTTAATATATAATTTTTCTTAATCCAAGATGTTGTGGCTAATCTTCAACTAATTAAAATTATATTGATCACATGACACCTCATTTTATGCAAAATATGAATAGTAAAGGTTCCATATAATCCTTTAAAATTTATTAATCATGGATCAATATCATATATTTGCATAAATATATATATACACTTGAATTTAAAATCAAACAATGATTCAATTTAATAAAATTGGGCTAATCTGTCAAAACCGAAATATTTATGGGTCCAAAATGTCAATACAATATAAAAATGGACCACTTTCAATCCAAATTATATACAATTTATTCTTTACAAGTATGGAACTAATACTTTCATGATGCCCCATATTATAAGTGTTAGTTCCAGAAATGTGATGTTGCTTTACATATAAAGCTTACATTATTAAAACAAGTTCTGGAGAATTATGCAAAGACTTTCCAACAATGAGCCCCACAATACCAAGGTTGTTGAGTTTCCTCTCACATATATCAAGTAACAATGAAGAACATGAAAAAGTCAAAATGTGTGGGTCAAGAATTCTGCAACATTTATTCAAAACTTTCCAAAGATTGGGCCACATGTAGTAAAAGGTTTTGAATTGTCAAAGTTTGCATGCAAATGCATGAAACAATTAAAGCACAAACAAGTTAAAGATTGTAATGGTGGGCCCCGTGAAAACTAAATTTTTAATTTAGCAAAGAAGAATGAAAAAGGTAGGCATCGTCTTCAACCTCCTGTCGAGTCAACTTGATCCACATCTAACCCATTTTACAAATTTGACTATATCTTGACTTCTACAACTCCGCTTTTGATGATTCAAAAGCCATCGTAAACATAACTGAATTTCCTTTAGATATGAAAGATCAATTTCATAATTTATTGACTCTAACAACATTAATATATTCAACAGGAACTTCACCCATTCATGTATAAAATCACAGAAATTCAATTACATCAAGACAGAGGTAAATAAGTGCTCTAATACCAACTGTTAGATATGAAAAGAAAAAATATGCATGTCTATTATGATAAAAACGAAAATGCAGAATTTCGATCTCATACTTCCTGTCATTGATGTTGAGAGATTCAAATGGGTGTGGACTCTTTTAAGCTTTTAACAAATGCAATCAAATGGTGTATGCAGAAAAAAAATGCTAAGTTTAAGGACCCAATACTGTTTCATAGATTTTATATTCCTTATTGTCTTCCATCAAAACAACAGAAGGAGATGACGGTTCGTAGTGGAAGGTCGTGAGGTTTCAAAAACAACAGAGACACCCATCATAAGGAAACTGTTAGGTAACTAACAGACAACAGTCGCATCATTAAACATAGAAAGAAACTATTCCCATCAAAATTGCTACAATAAGCTTAACTCATTACTGCACAATACCCAAAGTTTTGAAAGCTGTAAGAAAAACATAATGAAGAAACACTCCTATCATATTGAAACATGATAAACTCATCTCAAGCATATATCCAAGCAAACCTAGCATCGTGATTGAACCCCAACCTACAGAGGAAACACCAACTAAAGGGAATACGTGCAATCAATCAAGTTACGTAGCATATAAGACATATGCATGTCAAATATGTCCACTTCTGATTAATTTCATAAATGATAACGAGTGCCACCTTGAGAGTGCAAACTCCACTCGTCCACTTCATCAACTAATGGCATCAAATTCTAAAACATCAATGGCCCTAGTGATGTCATCAACAACTTAAAAATACTTTCCTATGGTGCAAGAACGTACATTTTTTTATAACTGTTCACTTAACTTGAAAGGGAGAGGGAAGGATTCTTATTAATTATAATAAAACCCTTATGACTCTAACATTCTCTAAAAGCCCAATAACCATTATCTTGAACCCACCTTATATTATAATCAACCCAAGTAATATGGGCCACACTTTTATGATTATTAAATTAATCTAACAATCTCCAACTTAGCCCAGGTTACGACTTGATGATCCAACAATATAAGTGTGCATCATATATTGAATCTATCCAGTCATCAAACTTAAATGAATTGAAATGATAGGATTATGACGATCACAAGTCATCTAACGACATAATTCCTTCCTTGTATCACAAAAATCAACTCGCTTCAAAATAACTATAATTGAGAAACATTATAATTCTCAACTTTAATGTTTTTCTTAAAACGTAATTTTTCATAATGCTTGACTTGACCTTGTGACTGAACATCATAATAAGAAAAAACAAATTTAATATTATTGACAATGATGCTAAGTGTAAAAATAACTTTAGATTTAAAAATGTCAAATCATTTCAATAATTAATGAAACTACAAACTCAAAATTAATTAATATTACATAGATTTATAGTTTTAATTTTTCTCTTTTAAATTATAAGATTTATAGTTTTGATTTTTCTCTTTTAAATTATATGATTTGACAATTGATATGATATCATAAAATTTTCAAATAGATTTAACATGAAGAATGAATCATATAATAAAATATGATTCTTACAGAAAAATAATAAATAATGATATATGGTAAGTAATACAGGATTTTAATTAGAAGTTTAACAATTTTTATAAACAAAACGATAAATAAAGTTTCACACTTATTCCATCGAAGAGAAAAAGATATAATTATTTTTCTGGATTTCTAGTGACACAAGTCTCGGTAGATATGGTAAAGGAGTTCCCTATGTCTGGATTCCCAAGAAGGCTCCTCGCACCTTCAAAGGCATAAATTGAAACAGACAAAGATCTTCTCTTAGGAGTTAGTTTATTAACACCCTCTTCCAACAACTTCTTGGCTTTAACTGAAATAGCAGAAGATACAATGAACGATTTCCTAGATGCAATATGGATCATTGGATGCAAATGCTATGCGTTTCACCTAAGGAACAAATAGTATAGAACAATCACATTAACTTCTTTACAATCCTTTGAAAATTTATTCCTAAAAACTAAAAAAGATAAATCAAATGGTATAAGGAACCCAGATTTGAACATATGCATACCTGATTTAATGACTCCATCATTGCCATCACCTCTATTTCCATATATGTTCTCTTAAAGATTTGAGGAAGCTTTACAGAACACATACTATATACAATCAGATGTTCATTTAAAGCTTTCCAATAGAAACGAGATAAAGATAATAAAGAGAGTGAGCTAATTCGAATGATATTAAAAACCTTAAAGAAGAATATTAGCCATTGAAGGTAGGGGTGATTAGTCTTTGATGTGGAGATTTGTTATGCATCGATTTGTTATTCATCAGTTAGAATTTTGCCATATTCCTCTCATTAGAGCTGATTTCTGTCATATAAAACTAGTCCCCATGTCGACATTCCATGATGAATTTATGTTAACAATTTGATTATGAAAAGTCAATAGAAAGAAAAAAGTCATAAATATAATCAATATAAAAGCAAAGTGTGCAATTTAACAAGGAAACGAAAAATTATAGAAGTTATATGAAATTATCAAAATATTCACAGAAGAAGAAAAGATTATCATAACTTAATTTTTTTAACTATCCAAAAATTCCTTGCACAAGCACATTCTATATTTGTCAGTCACCGTTAAAGATAAATAAAACCAAGAGCAGATGGCTTAGATTAATAAGAGATTTGATATATTTAATAATAGAAGACTTCTTATTTGAATGTTCCAACATTCTAACAATGTTAATTTTGTGATCTATTAATTGAGACTACTTTATATGACAAGTTGAGAATATTAACTGTGTTTGTACTATGTTTAAAAGATGTATAATTAAGTGTGCTTTTCTCTAAAGTCACTGTTCAGATATAAATAGTTAAGACCCTCAAGCCCCTCCTCAAATATAGAGAGAGCATGCAAAACCACATTCTATGTTTATTACTCACAGTTAATAAGTTAATATAACTGGTTAAAGTTGAGTTTATAACCTATTCAATATCATATTTCTCTAGATTTATGAATATCATATTTCTGAAATTGTTACTAAAAATAATCAAAAGTTATATGTCATATTGTTAGCTCCCTTTACCTTTACATTTGTTTGTTTTGAAATTCAAGTTTAAATCAAGGTTAGCTTCTTCAATTGAAATTAATTATGTGTTTACTTCAATAACCACACCAAAAATGTGTAATTTATTACTATTTTTTTACAATGAGAATCTTACGCAAAATTTATTACTATTCTCTTATAATATTAATAAATTTAGCTTAAGGTTCTCATTGTAAAAAAAATGAATGATAGTGATGACCCATTAATCGAGAAGTTCATATATAGAGTTCCTCAAGCAAGCTCTACGCCTCAAAAGTATGTTGAACATGATCTGAAGTTAAACACTTAAACAAACCTTTCATCAAACAGTTAGCAAGCTTTCCTTAAATGAACATGGAAGGTGGGGAGAAAAAAGGTCAACCCCATACATAACCATTACAGAAACATAATTCACAATCTTTCAAACACAAACAAAAACTCATATAGTATAAGCAGAACGCAAAACCCATATAAACTCCAAAATGTAGCAGAGAAAAGAACACAAGGAGGGTTCTTGAAAACAGAAAAGAAGAACAGTATCAGCACAAGAGATGACGCTTCTTCGACAGTTACAACCATAACATAGGAGACGATGCTTCTTCGACAATAAACTAAAAGGAAATACAACGACTAACACAAAAATGAAGAGATCTTCATTTTGGTATTAATAAGTAATCAAAAACACAAGAGATGACGCTTGTTCGACAGTGACAACCATAACACAGGAGACGATGCTTCTTCGACTGTAAACCAAAAGGAAATACAACGACTAATAAAAAATGAAGAAAGCTTTATTTTGGTATTAATAAGTAATAAAAAATGACGTCATTTGTTGTTAAACAAAACAACGTCATTTAATTTTTAAAAAGATTTGAAATTATTTTATAATTTTTGAAATTTCATAATAATTATATTAAATGTTGTTAACAGGATGACCTAACTCTTAACTCTTAAATTTAATTAAACTCATTATAAGAAACATCCAAAGCGCACATATTCACAAACGTAATCTACTCCAAAAAACACTAGTTACTTTGAGCCCAAAGCTCAAGGAATCGGCCTTACGAGATGCTTAGTTTGACTTCAGAGCTTTTAAACCACAATAAGCCCAAAACTAAGGAGCTTTACACGAGATTGGAGAATGGTTTGAACTCAAGTATTCTTTCCCATTCTTATTTTATTGTTAAATTTTAAATCTTTAGACGTACTTAAAGATGGATGGTAAGCATGTACTTGAATCACTGACGGAGTTACACTGGCCCCAAGATTTAAAAAAAATTATATATATATATATATATATATATATCAAAATATTTGATAATTGAACAAGACCCTCTCTTGAAGTGTGCCGCGCCGCCACTGTTAATGTGATTTATGAAAGATTGTATAAAAAGGGGTGTTCCAAAATTTTTCTTTCACATAGAGGTGATTAGACATTAACCCCACAAGGTTTTGAACAAATTTCAAGGACAGACTAGTACTAATAGCGACATGGAGAGCAGTCATGGGCTTTTTAGTGACAGCGGCAGTTATTGAATTGGGATCTTCCTTAAAAAAGTTAGAAGCGGTGGTCCAATCAGCTTCAATGGCAGCTTTGTATAGTGGCAAGTAACGATCGACATGAGAAGATAAGGCAAGGCTGGCATGTCTGACCGCTTTTCTTGACCTTTTGTTCTTCCGTCAAGTCTACTTTTTATATCGACAAGTTTTAAAATATTTATTCCATGACAGGATTTAGGAATGTTTCAGCGAATGCATGTATAACCGTTTGATCGATAATTTAACTAAGTTATTGCGATAGGGAATGAGTTTTTTAGGCTTATGAACAATATGGAATATATATATATATATATATATAAGAAAAGGAGATCCAATTATTTTTTAGTATATTTGACACTAGCTACCTCTTTTATAGAATTAGTAAATATTGGTTCTAACTTTTTTTTTATTTTACAGTTATGGAAAAATATTTTAAAAATTAAGGCCGATTGTTCAGTCATCGTCGTCTGATTTAAATCAGAATGTTAATAAAGCACCTCCAATATCGAAGGAGTTTATTATTGAAGAACTTGTGATTGACTTAGAAAATCTTTCTTTCAATCCAGGATTGAGACCTAATATAATGACGTATCCTCCTAAAAAACGAGATCAGGTGCGTAGAGTTTATTTATTAAAAGGTCCTTGTCAATCTCAAAATCATAACTGTCCTCAAACCATGGATGGAGATCGTAAGCGGAGATTTATTGTATCATGGTTTGATGATTTCAAGGATTGGTTGGAAT
>JANZLX010000211.1:20660243-20670664 GCA_025531955.1 Erythroxylum orinocense | reverse complement strand
TATACACCAATTTAATAATCCAAGACAATTAATCCATAATTCACCAAAATTTCTAAATACCTGAAATATTACCAAAAATGCCAAATCACATTTTATTCGCGTTAACAACTCAATTATACCCGAAATGTCATAAATTCATGCACAAATATTGGTATGAGTCCAAAAATGTATATGCTCAAATAAGCAAAAACTCAATTATGCCAACCATAGCATGCATTGAAATTCCTTAATATTCTAACCCCTACTATAGGGCGTTACATGTATTATTTTCCACTAACTCTGAGACTTCAAAAACTATATGCTTCTGATGTTACTTCATCTCACATGAGATGACATAATGAATACAAACAGGAAGGTAGAATAATGAGTCATCCATCACATATACTGGCATGGAAACATTTCAATAACACCTATTATGAGTTTGTAGCAGAAAGTTAAAATGTTAGGTTGAGATTGTCGACGGATAAATTCCAACCTTTTGGTCAACCAATCAAAATTATTCTTTATAATTTGCCTCCATGGATGTGTATAGATGAGACATATATGTTCTTGACAGTGATTGTGCCAGCACAGAATAACCAAAGATAGCACAGAATAATCGTCGGTATATTCACCGACAGTTACACAAAATATCTGTCAATAAATTTGCGACGAACATTCTGTGATTCCTTGCAAATTATTATCTACAGTCGTTTCTCCAATGCCTTAGTCCATTGGTAAATTCCGTTACCAAGTTAGCTTACCGACGAAAAGTGTAGATTTTCCATCGCTAAACTTCATTTTTCTTGTAGTGATTACTTATTCTTTATTGTCATTACATATGTAATAAAACTGAGAATAAGCATACTAGTTTTTGGATGGAAAGCTAGCTTTTTGGAATACTCCGGATGCTTCAGATTATGTACATTTTTCATATGGTATAAAAGTAGGACTCATGTTCCCAATTACAACTCTTTTGGTTCAGAGAAAAGACGCCATAATAATGACAATAAGAGTCTGAAGAGATGGATAAAAAGAAACAAACATAAGCCCACTTCTACAAATGGTTTCTATTTGCACAATGATTGTTATTCTTAATGTTGCCACTCCCTGCAATATATAATAAAAATTGAATTCCTTAAAATAAAGAAGTCCGAAAAGAAGTTCTTTTGCTCGTTTTCAGTATCAAACACACCTAACATTTTGGCTATTTTTTTTTATCTTGTTTTCATATTTTGTATCCAAAAACATCATGTTTGACAAACAAGTAACTTTGAAGCAAAATCTAAAGAACATTGAAAAGGTGGAGGAAATACGATAGAAAGGAGAAGATTTCACCACTGGAATTGAAAATCAAAGATGTCGAGGAACTAAACGAAATCAAAGAGACATGTGTAAAAGATAAGGAATGAGTTTCATTTCTCTACTAAATGGAGGGTATGGAGGATTCCCCAAAAGTGAGATATCAAACTATTGCCTCTATAATGATAATCAACAATCAATTACTCACTTTTTATTCCTTACCTATTGACCCCTTTCCAAACCTATCAACCAAGCCTCCCCTAAGTATTTAACATGATATTTTTGGTCTTACATTGATCTCACGCCAAGTTGCCAGATTAGAGAACTATAGAATGTGGAGTCAAAAACTCCACTGAAATTTCTTTGAATAGAAGTAGTTAACTAAACAATGGCTATGGTAAAAAGATCAAAAATAGTAATCCCTTTTAATTTTAATGAGATCTCATCATCTTATGTTTTTAATATGAAATTTTAATTATTATTGGATATATTTTATTAATTAATTGAATTAGATTTTGATTGTGAGATGTGAATTATTATTTATTTCTTTTTATTAAAATTTTGAGAATTATATTCATTATAGAGTGTCTCATTTAAATTTTTAGGGACTAGTAATATTTTAATTTTAAGGGAATATCTTTGATCTTAAAATTTAATATGAAATTTTAATTACTGTTAAATATAATATTGTGTTTCTTTAATTAATTGAATTATGCATTTCTCTTTACCAAATTTTAAAATTGACTTTGTTAAAATGTTTCATTTGTTAGACTTTCATAGACAATTCTAGTATGTATTTTGACAGACTTTTAGTTTTTTACTTATGAAAATATAAGCATGATCATATTTAATATTGTATTTCTTTAATTAATTGAATTAATTTCCTACTAAGAGATGTTAATTGTAATCTATTTATCTAAATTTGAAGAGTTTTCTCCACTTATCAAGCCAATAGTGAGTGTGAGATAGTTCTACTATATATATATATATATATATATATATATATATATAATTTAAAGGAATTTTAATATTTAAATTTTAAGAAATTTGTCATTCTATACGAACGTATTATTATCATATTATTGTTCTATTTCCTTAATTAATTGAATTAAGTTTCTATTGTGTTTTTCTATTCAATTTACCGGTTGATTATATGATGCATGCTAGTAATAGCAATAAACTTCCTTTACCCAAATACTTTTTGATGTATAGTTATTGCTGAAGCCTCTAGCCGAACTAACTTAACATGTCATGTTATGGTTTTAGAATGTCGGTTAATATGAGATATTTGAGTAGGACTTTCTTTTTCTTTTTCTTTCGTATATGGTTTTAAAAAAAAGTTATTTGCCGTTGGTAAAGGATGAAAAATAAATGTCACAAACATGTGTGTCAAAGTCAAATAGATATTGTCTACAACAACCCTTAAAGCAGCTGCCACTTGCTTGTTTGCATAGGTTGACACGTATGTCTGTCAACTCCAACAATGTGACACCTATGCACTTGTGCCATTTGATTATAAGAATACACGCATATGGACATGACTATCCAAGAGAGGAGTACTTGCATTACACGTTAGTTGAAATTAAAACATTTTCTTGTTAAAAATTTCCGTAAGATCGAGAGAAGGAACAAACAACTTTAGAGGCTTTTCAGAGTAATATTGGAAAGTTTATCAAAAATAGATGAACGATGCGTTGTTGCACTACTTGTGACTGCTATATATTCAGTGAAAGTTTTATCAAGTAATTGAATGACCTTGTTTTCCCTTCTTACATGCTGCTTTGCCAGGGAAAATTCGTACAATCCGTAATTGATAAGATCTAAATATATTTCCCAGCCACATCAATGCACTTATATAAGAGAAGGCGCTTGTTTAATGTCAGTCCCTATTTAATATTATATTATACTTCCCTACAAGGTTAGAAAGAGCACCATTAACCATTCTTTTAAACAAGAAGTTCAATGCATGTTGCCAGAGTTGACCAAAGCAACACCAACTTACACAACAAATAGGACGAAAATGGATAAGCTTTTTAGACAATTTCATGTATTACGCTGTAGAATTATTCATTCTATAGTCAACTCGGATCTTTGATAGCCATGAGCACTTCTTACCATTCAGAATTTTCTTTCTTATATTCATCATTAAATTCTCAAATTTTTGTTCATTTTTAACATAATAAACAAAAAGAGTGTCCCCTGTTTTGAGTGACTATGTTTAGATTCGTGTCCTAATGTTGGATAAATAAAGAAGATAAGATTTTGGGCAGATTTTGTCTTCTTAAATATAAAGTAAAAAAAGCAATTAAAAACAAAAGAAAACATGAATTGAGCCACATGAGTGTTGTGTAATTTGCCTATATAAGGGTGGAGCCCAGGCTGCCCATAAGCGTTGCTGGCTTTCAACCATCCATCTGTTGGGGTTTTCTTTTTCTGCTGAGAAAGACCAAATAGACGAGTTTCAGTTTGTTCAATCACACTGATTGAGAGAACTCTTTCTTTTACTTCTGAGTTTACCTTCCGTTTCTGTATCCGTCTACTGCTCTCTTTATCTGGATTAGCAACCCAGGAAACGGTAAAACGTAAAAGGGAACGGAACTTGTCTGTGTTTTGAGGCAGAGAACTATCAAGAAGCCAAGCAAAGAGGAAAAAAAGAAGCCTCTTTTTTCTTTTTCTGGAAAGCTTCGATTTTGATGGATCTACAGATCTATCCCTTTTAGACCCACATGTATTTTTATTCTCTGCTGTGACTCGAAACTGTGGAGATAACCTAATCTATATTGTGAGTTTATTTATTCTTCTTTCTCTTCTTTGCATTCCTTTCCTTGTTAGTTCATTGGATTGTCGATTTGGTTCGATTTCCCTTTTCTGTGTTGGACACTTGAAAAACTTACTGAGTTTTGTCAATCTGTCACAGAGAATTTATGTCCTAGAACTTTTAAGTGTGGAATGCCGACTTGGATTTGACCCTATTCAGTTTTGGTTTCAACGAGTTGTTGTTTCTGCCTTTTTATCCTCGCTTAGGCAGTATCAGCATAAGGGTAGTGATTATTTGCTATATTAAGCGGGAGATGCAGTTGGTTTCGTGTTTATTTTCTCATTTTTCCTAGTCAATGAGATTTATCTGACTAGGGATAAAACCTTGTTTCTTTTTTGTCAACGTTGCAGTTGCATTTGGAAATTGGTTAGGTCACGTGTGAATTTTGGTCCTTCTTCTATATGTTCGTAAATTCATTGGTCTGCAGAGGGGAGGATCAGTGAGCGCTATTGGAAGGAGTGTGATTGCATCCAATTTTGGATGTGTGGGAATTTTAGGTTGGCGTGGGTGAGATGAGGGATGCTATCAAGATTGATGGACTTTTTGAGGGCCTGCTGGCTGCCGTCATCAGATAACTTTCACACGAGCTCGGATGCAGCAGGCCGGCAAGATGGCCTTCTCTGGTATAAGGACGCCGGGCAGCACTCTTTTGGTGAATTCTCTATGGCTGTTGTGCAGGCGAATAATTTGCTTGAGGATCAAAGCCAGATTGAGTCGGGAAGCTTGAGCACTCTTGAGTCAGGTCCTTATGGTACATTTATTGGAGTATATGATGGCCATGGAGGTCCAGAGACATCTCGTTACGTCTGTGATCATCTATTCCAGCATCTTAAGAGTAAGAGATTTGAAACCCTTTATGAATTTGTCAGACCAGCTTCCGCATAGGAGAATTTTAAATTTTCATTATTGCTCTTATTTATTGTTGAAGTTTCATGTCTTTCTGCTGATGAATGATTTTACAGGGTTTGCTACGGAGCAGCAGACTATGTCCGTGGATGTTATAAAGAAAGCTTACCAAGCAACGGAGGAAGGTTTTCTTTCTCTTGTCACTAAACAGTGGCCCGTGAAGCCCCAGATTGCAGCTGTTGGTTCTTGCTGTCTGGTGGGCGTCATCTGTGATGGTATGCTTTATATAGCTAATCTTGGTGATTCTCGAGCTGTCCTTGGGAGGCTTGTCCGGGCAACTGGTGAAGTTCTTGCGATCCAGCTTTCATCAGAGCACAATGTTTGCTTAGAGTCTGTCAGGCAGGAGATGCATTCTTTGCACCCAGATGATTCACATATTGTTGTTTTAAAGCATAACGTATGGCGTGTGAAAGGCCTGATACAGGTGATGCTTTGCACAAGTAGTTGCTGCCGTTATGTAGTTCCATTTAATATCACTTGTTTAGTCCATCTTTTTATCATTTTAATTTTGAGCTCTAACTATAACTGCCCTGCTATAGTCTATCTTTTTATCATTTTAATTTTGAGCTCTAACTATAATTGGCCTGCTACATGAGTGTTTAAAGCATTCCCCTGCTGACTGATGATTGTTGCAAGTGTACTGCTCGTAATGTATTCACTGAATGAAATGCCTGCTTAAGTGCCTTGTTTTCTAAAGTTAATATGTGGAAATGGTGATCCGATAGTCTTGAAGCAGATCTTGAAGCAGTGATAATATTTTCTGAGTTTGGTAAAACTACTCCAAGTTTGGCTCTATAATTGGAGGTTTCTGTAGGATGGAACTTTGCAGTTTTCATATTTTAAATATATAAAGCTTATTATGATTATTCCCAGCGTTGCTAATTAGTTTTTGTGTTTTAGTTTCTGCTGCATGGGCTGGATATTGATTGGTGAGCAGCTCCTCGAGGATTGAAATATGGCCATCTAATATAAATGAAACAAGATAGAAAGATTATGAAGTAATGTGATGCAAAAAAGGGGTGCTACATACTTCTCAACGCAGATAAATCATGTAAATGAGATTGGTTGTTAACTATAGACACAACCCTATGTAGAAATAGCACATATCTTTTTTTGAGGGTTGCTGATATATATATGGTGTGAAATTTCAATCTTTTATTTGGTTGAACTTTCCTAAACAATGTAATATAGAACTCGATGTGTAAACAGGGTAATTATTGCTTGGACTTCATTGTTATTGGTCTTCAATGTGCGGTTCACTTGATTGATATTGGCTTTTACTTATGCTATTTTAAATGTCAGTAAGTTTATATGGTGCTCCCAATATTACATTGTTAACATTTACAGGTTTCCAGATCAATTGGTGAGGTATGTTGTTGACATTTGTCTTACAGGTTTCCAGATCAATTGGTGATGTATATCTTAAAAAGGCTGAATTCAACAGAGAGCCTTTGTACGCGAAATTCCGCCTCCGGGAACCATTTAAGAGGCCAATTTTGAGCGCAGATCCATCAATTTCTGTTCATGAACTACAGCCTTATGATCAGTTTCTCATATTTGCATCTGATGGGCTGTGGGAACATCTTAGCAATCAAGAAGCAGTTGATATAGTTCAAAACCACCCACACAATGTAAGACTTCTGTTTCAGCACATAATTGCTGTTTCTGTGTAGATGAGTGTGATACTTCAGGAATTTTCAGATTGTAGACTTAATTGGAAACAGTTTACATTGTTTTATAATCAGTTTTGCCTTCATTTTCTGGTATAAAGTGACAAGAGAAAACAGGGTTTGAAAGCATTATTTCATTACATTGGTGTGAGAACGTGGTTCAAGCACCATTGCGGACCATATTAACGTAGTCGTTTTGTTTGGTTCGTTTTCAATTGTCTCTTGGAACTTTTCTGTATCTTCATATTAGGTAGTAGCTGCTTTCTGCTTCTGTTGCATCAATTCTGGGGCAAGTTTTTATTGGGAAACACAACTTCTTTGGTACAGCTTAAGGAGTCTTATTGGGAAACAAAAATTCGAGTTAATCTATCTACTTTTTGTGATTCAGGGAATTGCTCGTAGGCTTTTGAAAGATGCTTTGAAAGAAGCTGCTAAGAAAAGAGAAATGAGATACTCAGATTTGAAGAAAATTGATCGTGGGGTCCGCCGACATTTCCATGATGATATCACAGTCATAGTTGTGTTTCTTGATTCACATCTTGTGAGCAAAGCAAGCTCATTTAGAGGTTCGTCAGTATCTATTAGAGGAGGTGGGGTAAGCCTCCCTATGAAAACGCTGGCACCCTGTCCCACACCCGTGGACTAAGTAGCAACTAATGAACCTGGCACTTGATACTGTTGTTCCATGTGCAGGATCCTTCTCAGACCTTCCATCGTACTATTTGATATAGAGAGAAGACACGATATTGATCTTTGATCGATTTTTTAACTTACACATATATTACACTTTTAACTGAAAATATGTATCTTATGTAGTTGCTGCACTAATGAGGTGAAGAAAGAAAGGAAGGGGAAGAAAATGCAAAAGAGGGTAATCTCTGTTTTATCAGTTTAGCTCATCTTCCCCGCCCTCTTAGGTTGGAGATTTTTGTTCCTGTAAATTTTATGTCAAATGAATGACTGCGTGCAATTAAAGTTTTATGTAATTGGTAAAAAGTCTGTTTTTGTCTTCCGTAACTTGGATGCGTTAGCACTGGCTTTGGGTATTGCCGTCTCTAGAAATGCTTAAAGGGAAATGTTACGTGATAATGACAAAAGTTAACAACATTTGTGTTTTGTCCACCCAAATTGACCTAGTCATGACCCACAACTGAATCGTATATCTTCGTTGAAAGCCGTGTCGGTGGTACAGTGAAAATGAACAGTGTAATTGTTGAAAGCCCACAACTGGTGCGTGTTTTTACCAGAAACGTAATAATTGAACAACACAAAGAACTAACTTGCTCAAAAGCACGAATTTCCTTCCAAGTTAGCGATACTTTTAGGGGCCTCCTGATTCAGGAGCTCAAGCCATCGTTTTCTCGGGAGAAGTACACGGAGAGTACCCTAATCCTTTGCTACCTGTGCTTGGGAAATACATCACTAGTTTTTGGGACTCGATTCTTACCTTGTTCGTCAGCATCCATTCATTCAATAAATAAGATATCAAGCTATCGTATTGAAAGAGGAACAAAAGAGAGAAACTAGTTCGTAATTGGAAAAAAATTTCTCCTCTTTATCGTAACGAATTATGCTCAAAATAATTGATTTATTTGTTTCTTCTATGTGATTATTATTATATTCAAGATCTGAATAAATACAAATGATATATGTATGATTTATTTCTTTGATGTTTGATTATTAAGAATCCAAAACACTTACGTATGGTATCAGAGCCTAAAGTTTTGAATAGATAATTTGATAATTGTTTTATTAAGATGTTTATAAAAAAATGATTTTAGGGTCTTGTTTATAGTTGCCGGCGTATGATAAATTCCAGAATAACGTTTGAAATTGGCAACTATGAAAACAATGGTTAGGCAGAAGCATATGCTTTGGCGTTGGTGTACGTAACGTCTTCATGTTTCTTGAAAAGTGAAGTGAATGCATAACAAGTTCAAAGAACAACAATGTTATTAATGACGGCAACCAGGCCCACATCTTTTATTCCGTTACTTTCCTTGTTAATGACACCATTTAGAGGGTGACAGAAGTTAGAAAACAATGAAGGGGGCTACGTTGCTTTTGTTTTTATTCATGTTTGTTTGTTTGTTATTGCATGAACCATCTAATTACCTTGGATTTTGCATGAGACTGAGGGGTAAAGAACCGTCTGGCTTGCATATTGGGGATTATGTTTATCTGTTAAATGCTTTGTGCGTGTTTCAATGGGCGGCTCTTGTGCCAATATCCATATCATGAATATTGTGTTTTCAATCGGAAAATTACAGCCTTGGTCCATGAATTTTGACGATAGAATTTATTGTTTTTTAAGTTTTGATTTCTTATGTTTTGGTCATATTAATGATATTTGGACCTATAATCAAAATTTTAATTTTAGTTTCGTCTTATGATTATGATTATAATTATTATAATATATATATGTCAGTACTGTTAAAATTAATTTATTAGTCACCAAAGTGGCCAAATTAGTTTTGAATGTGTGGTCATATAATTTATGTATTTTATGAAATGCTATTATGAAAATTTTATTAGTTGATATAAATTAAGGACTTTACTGAAAGATAAATCAATGTTCTATAGCTAAAAAATATAAAGGAGAAAATTGATATACTCTTGTCATATATGTATAGTTATCTAAAGACGCTGGATCTATTTGATGAAGTTTATTTAATTTTCTTATAAAGTTTAAATAGCATTTTAATGATGATAATGATATGTATTGTTTTGTTTACCCAAAGAAAACTTGCAATATATTTAATGTATGTGCTTCCTTTCTGAATCTGTTACTTAGTAAGCTTTTATATGTTTGCAGTTATTAGCCTTCACTCTTAAGCTTCTTCTATGACTTTGTTCACTGGTGTGAATTTCTTTGAATGGAGCGAACAAGTCACTTTTCATGTAGGTGCTTTGAATCTTGACTTGGCGCTATTAGAGGATATGCCTTCTAACCTTAATGATACCAATATAGAGGCTAAAAAAGCAAACTATAAGGCTTGGACAAGGTTTAACAGACTATGTTTGAACTTTATGCGAATGACGATTGCCAACAACATTAAGTCTACTCTTTGTAGCATTGAAAATTAGTGCTAAAGATTTTCTTAAGTTTGTGGAAGGTAAGTTTTATTCTGCCGATAAGGCACTTGCAGGGATACTTATGGCTGAACTCACGAACATGAAGTTTGATAGGTCAAAGAGTACGAAGCAACATGTCCTTGATATGAAAAATATCGTAGCAAGAATTAAGACACTGGGTATGGTTGTGGAAGACTCCTTCTTAGTGTAGTTTATCATGAACTCACTTCCTATTGAATATGTGTAACATCCTACCCCCGATAGGAAGGGTAAAATAGTAAATTGGAAAGGGTCGAGAGTGGTTAGGATTGATTTGGCATAGTCAAGTATACTTTTTACTTGTGAATAGTAAAAATTGCACATGAACATAACTGTACATGCATTCATGACATTTCCCGGTATATGTGCCTAAATGTGATTTGGTTGTGAAAAAATGGTATTTGTGCTAGAAAAATAAATTGGAGTGATTTTTGTGTGTTTTACATTTTTGGAGAATTTTCGGTAGTTTTCTGGGATTTTTCGAAGAAAATTACCGGACCGGAAAAAAATCGCCAAACGGCGGACCGATTGGTTTCCGGTACCGAAAATTTCTGCCCAATGGTACTGGAATATTGGATTAATGATTTTGGGTTTGTAATTGGGACCATTGAAATTAGATGGATTGAAGATTT
>JANZLX010000211.1:20643431-20657872 GCA_025531955.1 Erythroxylum orinocense | reverse complement strand
GCATGTTCATGACAATCCCGGGTATTTATCCATCAATTCCATCACAAAACCATTCTCATGACAAAACTCTTCTTTTTCCAAGTCACACTTTAGGGTCTATTATTCATACCAATTTAGGAAGTGAATATGAAGTAATTTGATCAAAATTCCTTCTAGAAAGGTGTTCCTCTATGTCTTATGGTTCCATTGACACCAAAATCACTCGATTTGGTTTAGTAGATTGGGAGATATACCTCAAACATTGGTGGACTGTTCTAAGTGTACTATACCCAATTCCATCTAGAATTTGAACATCTTAGGGATTGAATCACAATTTAACTTCTTCATATTATTTGTAGCCCTATCTCTCTCGTTTACTACAAAGAAAGAATCATCTCATTTGGAATCTTCTAGGTCTAGATATAAGCAAAACATTGAAGTATGATTAGTAAAACTACTCCCATTGACACTGTTCCAACAGACCATCAAACTTTCTTTTGATCAATATCTTTCAATTCAACTCCAATTAATACAAATTTTTGTGCAAATGTAGGAAAATGTGTTAGGAACCCATTGCCTCAAGAACCAAGTCATTTAGAGGTCTAGAGAATGAGTTATGCTCAAAAGAAGCAACGAATTTTAAGATTGAACCTAGTTTGGCGCGATTACCATAACTCTTGCTACAAATTTAGATTGCTTTCGTTTTTGGACCATTGGAAAGAGGACTTCGAGATCTAAAACTTTGATGAAGAAAAAAAATCAATATTCGGCCTCTAAAATACTCAAAAAGTACAATTTCCAAAGTTGTCTCGAGAAGGTCCGTTAAACGGACCTGCATGTCTGTTTAACGGACATGAATTGACAAAACAGCCTCATTTCACCTGAAAAGGTCCGTTAAACGGACTTCCATGTCCGTTTAACGGACATACACTGTCCCAAGGGTATTTTTACACTAGAGAAGGTCCGTTAAATGGACTCCCATGTCGGTTTAACAGACATATGTCACATAAAACCCCTTTTTAGCCTCTTCCAAGATTCCTACCTTCATTCTATCATCATATAAACCTATAATCTTCTCCAATTCATCTCTTCTAGCATAAAACCACTTCATAATAACACAAACATCAATTAGATTACATTAAACCCTCAATTCTCCACTCATTTCATTCATCAAACTCAACTACATCTTATCCTTTCCAACTTTCTATCCCCTTTTCCATAACATACCTTATTTCTAAGTACCAAACACTTCATACTCAAAATTCATCATTTCAAGTTGATAAATACACACATATACACCTCAAATTTAGCTCCAAATCATTCATACCCAATTCATATTCCCTCCTTGTTCATACACATCCAAAGGAAACACAATCATATACATTCATCCACCATATTAGCTGCACTCAAAATCCTAACTTCAAGTCATGATTTGGGATCCTTAAGGAAAAAATTTCAATTCAAAGTCTTCACAAGAATTGGAGCCAAATGTCTCTAGTTTCATTCAAACCAAAAAGCATGTCAAATGAACAACCATAGAAGCAGTTATGATCAAAACATTAGAGAATACTCAAAGATCATATTGTTACCAAAATTTTCCAGATTTTCCAATGTTTACATCTCTAACTCACCTTATACCTAGCTCATCTTCTCCATGACATTCCTTATCATCCTCTACCTAATTCAACTTAAGAAATCACTCACAAGCAACTCATGATTTAACATTTATCATTAACTAATAACAGGGCATATCCATCCATAAGCAATTTCTATACTCATCCAATCACTCCTTTGAAAATCATTTAATCTCTTAACCTCTATATCCCCTTATATACATTATCACTCATCCTACACAAACATAAACAAGATATGAACATGAAGTTGCATCATCCAAGACATATACAAAATCCTTGTAATATCATAGCATCAAGATACTCAAGTTCATCATATTAACTTAAAAAGAACCATACCAAGACATTAAAAGCAAAAATTACTTGAATCTCTTCAAACTCTTCAAGAAAATCACCAATACCTAGCTCTCCACACAACCAACGATCATCATCCTCCCAAGTGATAAGATAAGTTTTTATGGTGAGCACGAAAGATAGGGCAAAGGGACAATGAAGCAAATAAGAGATGATGGCTAGGCTTGGTGTTGGAGGAAAACACAACCCATGAAGAAGAGAGATACACGAAGAAGAGAAGAAGAAGACCCCAAAACCACACTCCAAGAGCTTTTGAAAGATGAATGTCGTGAGAGAGTGTAAAAAGAGCTATTAATTGGAACAATTTAGAGGGTTAAATACATGGCTTGGCAAGTGACACTTGTCACTTGCCACATGTCAATTTCCCATGTATTACCTTCTAATCCTTTTATTAAACTAAACCCTTTGAGCCCAATTTCCAATAAATGACACTTGTCAATAATTCCTATAGTCATACATTAAAACTCTCAATGTTATTTGACAATAAATTCTACTGCCATTTATCAATTAGTCTGCCACTCGACATTTTTTCTAGTCCAAAATTTACCCCCAAAAATTTTAGGAAAATTTTCTAAAATTCTCTAAAATTACTAAATTAACAATTCCACTCTCTAAAACAATATTCAATACCAATAACCCACAATTCTCAAAACAATCAAATATATTATCAATTATACCTGAATTGTCAATGAATGCATGTACAATTATTTTCATGTGCAAAAATGTCACTATTCCCATATATGTGTATGCCACAATATACATAAGTATGCAAATGCATTTCTAGCCTCTCAATGATTAATCCTATTTACTATTCTACCCTTCCTGCTAAGAACGAAATGTTACACAATGTTTGAAGAATGTTACAAAGAGAGAGTCTATGAAGAATGTAAGTTATGTTAGTCCAGTTAGTAACCTGATGTATGCCCATTCATGACTAAACCGGACATTGCATTTGTTATTAGACTGTTAGGTAGGTATCTGGCTAGACCAAAAATAGACCATTGGAATGCAGTCAATCGAGTTTTGAGATATCTCAAAGGAATTAAGGATTATATGTTGACATTCAGGAAAGTCAACAACTTGAACCTTATTGGATATACAGATTGGAATGTTGATATGTGTCTGAATGACAGGAAGTCCATAACATGATATGTTTTTATGTTAGCAAATGATTATATGTCATGGAAGAATGTCAAGAAGACACTAGTAACTTCCTCGACTATGCATGTAGAGTTTGTAGCATGCTATAGCTTACTTCATAGGTGGTTAGGCTCAAGAACTTGATTTTCAAGTTATCAATGGTTAATTCAGTTGTTGGACTTATTTGATTGTATTGTGATAATCTTTCTAATGTGTTGTTTCGTAACAAAAATAAGAATATCATAAGGTATAAGCATTTTGAGGTCAAATATCTAACCATAAAGGAATTAACACAAAAAAGGTGATATTGACGTGGAGCATTTGGAGATCAAGTACAAGTTTGTTGATCCTCTAACAAAAGAAATTGGCCCAATTATTTTTTAAAGACGTGTATATAATGGGTTTATTGAAGTCTTTAGACACTTATAGTTAAAGATCATTGTATTTGCTCTTGATACATTTGTACATATTTCATATATTATGACAATATATTTTTATATATTGATGACCATCATTTTGTTCTTAGTCATATAGTTTGTTGTACATTTTTATAATATATGTGAAAGTCTTAATATATATGTCAATCTTAAGCATTTTAAGGGCATTAGACACATATATATTGACTGGCCTTGAGCCTACATCTTCTGGATACATATAGATGCATACTCAAGTCTATAGACTTGATGAGGCATAGAGGGAAATAAGTATTTAATCCTATAAGGGTTTTTTTCTAATGTGGTTTAATATTCAATGAGAGAAAACAAATTTCTCTTATGTAGTTTAGCATAAAGTTTGGAGAAATTGAAACCAACAAACGAAAAGATGATATATTTTAGATCATATGAGTAGCATCGTAGTTTGTCACGCTTCATTTTTTCATTCATGTTTGTGAGGTATTAGATATACGTGATTGTATTGGATCAGTATCGAATCTGACACACATGCATTTGATACTTTTAGTATCGAAAGCCTTATAAGATTGAATGGTGGGCTTTTATTATCTTTAGATCAAATTTTATAAATTGGTCGAATTTTACGTTGATTTTTTAACAACTTTTACTGTTTTATTATTGTTACAATTGTTGTAATTAGTATTTGTCCAAGTGGGAGACTGTTAGTGATTTTTAATTAGATAATTATTAATTATGAGTTTTTTAATGAAATTAAAGTTAAGAAAATCAAATTTGATCTAGACTAAAGATAATAAAGAAGTCTAATAAAAGATCTAGTTAAATGAGCTGAAGTCCAATAAAAAAAAGAGTCATAATCAATGTGACTCATTTATTTATTGAGCCTGTGATGGAGAGACTTAATAAGGTTATTATAAATAGTTGTTAAGGTCTCTTATTATCTGCACAAGTAAATTTGTGGACATTTAGTTTCTCTGACCCGTTAAGAGGCCCACACATTAAAAAAGGTGCAGAAAGATGTTAACGACATAAAGATATACAACTTTTATAAAAATTGATTTGAAAGTCTCATGAGCTTGTTCAAACGGTTTAATAGTTTGTTCATCGTTCAATAGATATCAAAACATGTACTTTTTCACTAGCTGTTAATACAAGTTCATAGTTGTTTTTGGGTCCATAATTAAATTTTGTGTTATGAGTAATAGATGAGCTATTTTGTTGCATAGTTCAATAGTTCAATAAGGAAAAAGAGGAAATTTGGAACATCACTGCTGCAAGATGTGAGAGTGAATGAGTACTTGTAATTAATTCTTATTGCTTCACAGCATTGTTTTGTTGCATGTCTTCTTCTAGATGATTGACAAACATAATAAGAAGATTGTCTATTTTTGTGTCACCAGATGAACAGGACTCCATTCCTATGGTATCCCTAAGTTCTAAATTGACGCTGAACAAGGAAGACCTCAAATCCTCGAATGTTATTTTATATAGAGCCAACAAATGGTGGTATTTTATTATCTGCTAGTGAACGCGATTGACTGGTAATTAGGCCCTTAGCTTATGGGCATGATTATGATTGAAAGCAGTTCATGGGATGTCTGTTAGGCCTGTAATGTAGACCTGGAAATTATCAAATGCATATATCAGCTATATGGATGCTTTAGAAGGTCCACCAGTGATTGTTTTCAGATTCTTACAGAAGTTAGGTTCATTAGTAGTTTGTCTTCAAGTGCAAGAATCACCTGAATCATGATGTTTGCTTCAAACCAAAACATTCACTGGCAGTTTAACTGTTTCCTGGAGACTGTAGCGTAGGGGTCCAGTTGTCCAATTTGGCAGTGATCAATATTGCAAGTTCATGTTTGCACTTCTAGAAGTAAGCTGTGCCTTTTAACTTGCAACAGGAAGAAATAGATGACGTTTTTATGGTGGTTACTTGCACTTTCAGAATCGTTTTTCATTTTTTCCTTTGGTTCACTTTTTCAATGTCATTCGGAGATCTGGAGGACTAGAAACACATGGGACAAAAACATATTTCAACAGACAGAAACAATAACATCTCGTTCATGCGAAACAGAGAATTTAGAGAGGTTTAGAATTACGCAATCTTACCTCCTAAAGAGGCTGCCCCAATATATTTCAACGGGCACGTCCATCTTTATATCAATCTTTCGCCTTTTTCATTAATTGAAAAGTATCGGAATATTGGAAATAATCCATCCTGTATGGAATATGATTTACACACAATTTATAGTCAGTCGCTAAAGGGTTTTTTTATTTTAATTATTTTGCAATATCTGCTTAATCAGAGTTCATGGTTACCTTTTCAAGTTAGGTGGCCGAACTATGGGAGATCCTCACATTATAGTCACAGCGAACTTTCCAAGGCTTTAATGGTGGTATGGAATGGAACAGCGTGGGGATGGAAATATGTGACTCTTCGTGTGGTGTCTATTTTCTTTACCTTGAAAGGGCAAGCATTGAGCAGTTCTTCCTTTTATTACCTGACAAATTTCAATAACAGTTTGAAGTTCTTTCAAATTTTAATTTTATAGTGAAGTCAAAGAACATCATCTAGACCTAAACAAACATGTGAGAAGCTCACGTAAGAATCCTCCTTTTCTGGAAAAGAAAGCAATTTTTGTTAGAGATTGAACTACCGTGATCATTAGATTGAAGAAGTATCCATCATCGCCTGATAAGCGACATAAACCACAATTAAAAAAATCAGTTCGTGTGGTGGAAAACGCCTGTTTCAGAACATTAGCGCATGACACTGAGAGGGGCTTGATTTCCCTAAGTGGACACACTAGCATGAAGATGGAATTGTACCGTAAAAAGAAACAGGAATAGATAGAGAGCAAGTCTTAATGATTTGTTAGGGGATGTACTGAAACAGTATTGAGACGGGTTTATTTCAGCAGTGATCAGAACGTAAGAGCCGGAGATGAAGATCGATTTTGCTTTCTGAATATTTACCCGTAACTAGAAACGCCTCAATTCCCAGTTGCTGGTCAATGCCATGCAATGATAAAGTTGTCCTGTTCTTCTCATGTTTCGTGATAGAGTAGACCATTCTCTATTTACAACAGACGAGCTGGCTTTGGAGTCTATCCTTAATTAAGAACTGCATATAACAGTGACAATACAACAAGAAGGATGATTCTGTTCCATAATAATTTGTGTGTTTTGATTAGGAGGTTTAGTAATGGACTTGGTCACATGATGGCTGTTCAAACAATAAATACTCTGTCACTGAGTTAAAACAGGAAACGTGCCGAGTGGAAGTAAAATTTGCAGGAACCTATTTGTTTGTACTGTTGATTGATTTTTGCCTTGCAGCCAATTTTAGTTGTACATTTAATTGTAATTTTCCAACATGTACGTGGTAGTCCCGAGAGCTGATAGCAAAAACCAACTAATCTGCTCTCAAAAGTTGGCATTATTAAGAATTTTGTCTTTTATTGCCGCTTTGTAGTTTATTTTGAATGCATGACCTGGGAAATCTTATTCTGTTGACAGACATTAAATTAGCTGTTCATGAATCATACGTTACTTTGGTGTTTTGTCTCTTATACCAATTAGCTTACTTACAACTTAATTAATGCAGGAGCCTGGTACAAATCATTTAACGCTGATGTGATGCAAAAATCTTATTCAAAGATTGGCGTGAAAGGATTTGATTCTCTATTGCTTCTAGTCCCTTTTTAAAAAAAAAAATAATAGTGGAATTCATAGTCCAGTTTGCAGCCTAGAGAACGAGAAAAAGGACCTAGGACCAACCGTTGTATATGCTAATATGCACTCTTTGCTATAGATAAATTGCTTCCCCTTAACCTTTTGAACTCAAAATTGTAATGACTTTAAAGTAGCTTACAATGAATTCTCCATTATTGTTAGAAGGTTTTGATGCACTTCTTCAAATGAAGGCACACCCTAGTCCAATTCAACAAACAATAATATTCCTTTGAATATAACATTCTTAACCAATTTTTTTTGGACTCTCCTCGCACACTATCCAATACTTGCTTTGGGAAGTTTAGTATGGAAATATCTAACCAACCTCATCAGAATCCTTATAAGGGTATTTATTGCAAGAACCGGTAACATGCTTGCTTCGCGGCTTCAAAAAGCATAATAGGTTAAGATTTAATGATGTTCAACAGGTAACAAGCCACCAATTGGCTAGTACCTTAGCACGTAGATAAGTGGGGTACTGATTAGGTATACCGTTCAGGTTGTCGGGGTTTCATTGGAGGGCATGGAGCTACACTACTGTCCCCGAGCAACAGCATTAAATGAGTCTCAATATGTAGTTTCTCTCCAGTAAAAAGTGCTGCACCTGAGTAATCGGCTTCTAAGATAGATGATAACGTAATTGCAGATCAAAGATATTGTTTGTCAATTACACGCCTTCTCCATCTGTAAATGGCCTGCAAAACCAGAAGTTTTGCTTGCCTAATTCAAAGACTAAAGTTTGATGTGGCCTCTTAGGTTCTTTTCTAAGCTTTGTTCTCATTGAAATGGACATCTGAAGAGCAATTTGAAACTTTTTTTTTTATAAAGATCACTAATCTAGTAAAAGGAACGACCCCATGATGCATACCGGAATCACCACGGCAACAGGGTAACGAATCATCTAGCAGAACAAAATTACAACGGCGCAAAAGCCAGTGCCAGTTAAACAATATACAGAAGTAAGCATCACATATCCCTTCTACAAAGGGGGCAAGAAGCATGCCTAAGAAGCCATTTATCGATGCATGGAAGGTGAAACATGTGATGGCAATGAGGCAAGCTTCTAACAGTCTCGCCAAGCTGGAAGTCCTGTAGAAATAATAAAAATCAGAATCAATTAGGAAAACATCATTTCAATGGAAACCCGTTTCAAGGTACGGGGAATGTAAACTTCCGAAGAACCAAATGTAGGTAACAGCATGATATAGGATCATACCTGAAGACAAACTGAACATGAGACTTTGTCCCCTGAAGTGTCCACAGTGTTCTTACTTGTGATTGTGATTTTTGGGATCTTTTCAACAGAATCTCCAGGCAATCCTTTAGCACCACCAATATCAAATATGTTGGGAACCTCCTCAAAGCGTGTTTCAACAGCACCCATCTAATTGGACCCCGTCAACTCGTAAGCAAAGAATAATGGGAATGGACGTGACATCTAATACAGCGATCAATCGATTCGTTAACAGAAAATTACCTGACTTTGAACAGCACTTAACATGGCCGGACCAATTCGCTCCCGCACAAGTCTCCCATTGAGAAGACTCGCAATAACATCAATCTGGTCCCATCAATACACCATCAATTGAGCACTTAAATTGGATAAATACTAAACTCTTGAAGATCAAGTCTATGCAGCCAGTATGGGAAATCTAATGTGTTAACCTTTCAATATTCGTGAATTTTTCATTGCATAAACCATTGTCACAAGGATGAAGCTAGGTTTCTCACCAAGTAGAGGACACAACCAATCCCAGATTCATCTGATTGCCAAAGAACAAGAGAGGCTTCAAAGACCTCAATAGAGAAAACAGCTCCCGATATAGCACCAACTGCAGCCCCTCGAACAAACCCACTCTCAGTTTCCTGGCCTATCAAAGCTCCGGTCATGGCTCCTAGCAACGTGCCTACTGCACAAAAGAAAAACAACTGCCAACTTTTTCAGCCACATAGTAAAATTAGCCTCAGAATTTTAACCCTTTGTCTTTATATTTGGATTTGCCTAATAAGATCAATTATTGCAAACATTTTTGCTGAAGATGAATAGGAAAGAAAATCCAAACTTTTTTATCTTCTACATAAGGTCACCTAAGACAAATTCCGGGAACTGAATCAACAATGGGATCATGAGACATATAAACAACCAATGAGTTAAGAGCAATCCGAGAGCAAAAGCCCAAAAGTCGTTTTATACTTTTATCCCAAGACCCACATCAAAGGACATGAAACACATCGATTATCAATTACAATTCAAATAAGAAAGGGGCAATCTGATAAAAACAACGAAAGGAGCAAATAAAATCAACATGTTGAAGGAAAGAAGATAGGCAATGTGAAGAACATATCAAACCTAACGCAAAAAAGAAGGTAAAGATCGCAGAGAAAACATTGCCAATGACCGCAGACACCACAAAGTTGCAAACTTCCTTAACCCTTTCAAGGAAATTCCCACAGAAAGACAGTGGAGACATGGAAAACCGAGATGGGTATGGATAGAATTCCATTGTTTCAGCTTCCAATGGTTAAAGACGGGAACTTTCTTAAAGATTATTGTTGCTCTAGGGAGCTTTGAGTTTAAATTGACTTTACATACAAAAAGGAGAGGTGGTAGGCTTATTGGGTATGCTTCGTCCGTAAGAAGAAGAAACGAAATAAGATCATCAACCAACTCGCATTTAAAGCTTCTTATAATTTTTCTTTGGCTAAAGCTCTCTCTCTCTACCCTTTTTCTTTGAATCATCAACTGTCTCTCTCCATCCCCTTGGCTTCACCATCTAATTTCAATTTTTTTTTTCATTTTCTCTTACTTTCCTCTGTACGAAAATCCAAAATATCCATTGAAACTCACTTTCATGTTCACGGGGGAAAATGACATGAAACCCCTTTGCAGGCATGTTGCGAACAAAAATTATGGTCAGTTTCGCAATCTCGTTAGGCACTCGAAAGAAAACATTATATATATAATTAAAGCTCCAAATATCTTACTTAGTTCATTTGTTTAATTGAGTAAAAAATAATAAAAAGAAAGGTGATATAATAATTAATAGTTTATTTATACTATAATTTAGAATCTATGGTAAAATGGAACTAGTGAGACCCGAACTTAAAAATGATATATTTGGTTTCATTATAGGTCTAAATTGGTGAAGGTAGAGATAGTTGTGCCTTCTTAACAATATTTGTTGCTAAAATACTTTATTGGCAATTAGTGTTTTGAAATTCAGACCGGATATCGAACCAGAGGTTTTATTGGTCATCGATTTGACCGGTTTAACTATCGGTCGAATCGATGTGACGTCATAATTATGCAATAATTATATTTAATTATATATGATATTAATAATATTAAAAAATACAAAAATATACCAAATAATATTTAAAATAAAAAATAATAAAAATAAAAAAATTATTGAACCAATGATCGGGCCGGTCGGATCGAACCGGTTTGACCGATCAATTGACCAGTTCTTATTGGTTTAATTGAAAACCAATTTTTAAGAGTGAACCAGACCGGATAGCCGACCGGTCACCGATCAAACTGGTCAAATCGATTGGTTCGGTTCGATTTTTAAAACTATATTCGCAATGAAAACATATAAGAAGCAATACAAGAATACCATCTCCATGGACTACTTCTACTTCTAGTGTGGTCCCCACTTTTTTATAATAATTAATTTTATTAAGCACTTATGTGACTTGCATTTAATTCTGAGCACGAGATGCACAAAGAGGGAGAAGCACCCAAAAGTCTTCATGTGTTGCTCCTTGGTCAAGAAGAAACAACTTCTTTTTTTTTATTACATTAGGTATCCTGGCTTAGCTAGACTAATCCTAAGCCTCTATGACCTCACCCCAAGAGCCTAGAGGATGTAAATCTAGAATCCCAAAATCCCTCAGGTTCTTACGTAGCCTGTATACTTCTGCGCACAAGGAATCTTCACATACTTGATTGGTCAACTAATGATTGATCACTGGCTCCCCCTACTCAGCATCAAGTTCTCATCAGCCCTCGGGTTCCCTAATAGCTCCAACTCCCACACTGTCGTTGAAAGCGGGGCGTCCGTAATAGATCCGATCAAAGAGCTATGCTCAAGGGGCTAAAGAATCATCAATAGGAACATGTCTATTTCCCCTCCTTTGGCGTGACTCGAACTCAAGACCTCCAAGAGAGGAAAGTCTTAAGTGAGGAAGAAGAAACAACTTCTTGTTATGATGGAAATGTCCAACTGTTAATAACTACGCCAGATGTTTTGTAAACACGAGTTTGATAGCATTAATCACCCACGTTTAACAACTTCCTTTCTGTTGTTTTCTTTTTCTATCCAATCAAATGGGTGCCATACCTATTGTCCTTAGATCAGATTTTTGGATTTTTTTTTTCAAACCTAATATGGGTTTCAAAGGATAATTTTCAAATTTGATTTCACCAAAAGCTTAAGCTTTCGTAGTATTTAATCCTTTGTTTGGATCCTTACTTGCACAAGGGAAAGGAAATGAAACATTGAAGAGAAAATAGGAGAAAATAATAGAAGAGAAATAGGATTTCATTTCCCTTGTTTGTTTTCCTAATTTATCAAAAGAGGGAATTGAAACTTATATTAAACAAAAGAATTTTTTAAAACATTTATGCCCTTAATTATAGAACTTGTTTATCTTTTGTTAAATAAGGATACAATGGTAATTTACTTATATTAGGTTTACTTTGTCTTGAATTTCTCTTCCTTTTCCACCAATTTGATGGGAAATACATTTGATTCAAAATTCTCTCCTATTCTTCTTCATTCTCTCACTTTTCCCTTTGCTTTTTTTTTTTTTGTCCAAACAATGGAAACCAAGAGAAGTGTAATTCTCTTCTTTTCTTTTCTCTTGCTTTCTTTCCATCCAAACAAAGGCTAAATGAAATGGGATGAATCAAATAAGAAGCTTTTTGTTTTTTTTGTTCGAAGTATGTTCATAACGTCATGTATTTTAAATTTTGTTCTCTTTATAACCAAATTGAAATCATCATGGAGTATTTGTGAAAGTAATTTCAAACGTTTTATAGGCCCAAATAAAGTAAAAAAAAGTTATATATCTCAAAAGCATAACTTTATTATCTAAATTTAATATTTATACATAAGTGACACAAGTCACAAGCTCATATACTAAAAGAAAAATACTAAGGTCAAATGATCATAACAGCAACTAGTAGTATCTTGTAAATGTCATTAACAACAAAATTATTAAAAATAGCAACAACAACAAAAACAATTGTAGTAATAACTGAACAGTAACATCAAATTGCAAAACATTAAGTAACTACAGAACTACATTGACAAACACACAGATGGTCATGAAATATAATTTGTTGCTCATTATTATATATAAAATCATCGGTAATAGTATCGAAATCAAAATTGTCCAATATATCTTTTTCGATACATAAAATAATCAAACTATTCATTATTTCTTATATCATTGATGACTTTCTGTAGGTTTTTAATAATTTTAACTTTGAAAATTTTCTCTCAATTAATACTATTGTCACAGATATAGTCGATAAGATTTGATAAGCAATTTAAACATTTGGATAATAATCTACATTTTTAACAAATTCGAGAATTTCAACTTTTGACATTAACTCATTTGACAATATCGTTTGCAACACTTTTAATTCAAAAATAAAGATAATCTAAATCTACATCCTACATATTATTATGAGAAAAAAATAGTTGTAAAATTAGTGCAAATTCTTTTGATTCATTATCATCTAACAACCTCAGTTTTTTTGAATCAGATAGGAATTCAAAAGTACTTTTAAATATTGCTAATTTCCCAAATATATTCTTAAATGAAGCAATTGTCATATCCACAACAATTAGAAAGTAATTATCTCTAAAGGATTCCTCGGCTAATTGTATTTCTTCATCATTATCGTTTTTGTCAAATTGTCTTCTCCTAATAATATGATGCCGAGTTGAAAGTATAGGCTCTACATTCATCTCACGTTCAAGGCTTTTGACAACATTCATAATAGAGACAAACTCTTTGTTTCTATATTTCTCAAAAAGTTCCATCACACCTTCTAATTGCTCCATAGTAGCTTCTATGCACATAGATTTAGATTGCAATTTTTTACTTATAATGTTAATAGAAATAAAATATCATACCAAGAAGTAAAATTAAGACTATGAAAAGCACTTGACATATATATTGCTCTCGGATTTATTTCAAGTAATCGTTTTTGAACCCTTTTGGTGCCTTTCCTTTATATTAGAACCATTTCATAACCTTGACCTCTCACATCGTATACATTAAGATCAAGAAACTTAAATGCATTCAACAATTCATTAAAAACTCCCAATCCAATGTGTTATCTACCTTAAGAACTCTAAAAAGTACTCTTCTATTTTGTTCTGTTACTTGACATATTCACACATCATACTATCAGACTCATTTGTTTTTTATGAGTCATATATAGGGTACAAGAGAATTATAGAAAAATATTTTTTTCTTTTTAATGATCCTTATAATAGAACTTCTAACACTATAGATTAAAAGAGAAATCAACTCATTTTAAATTGTGTGACTAAGATAATGATAACGAATTGCATGATTTTGAATGTGTTTAACTTGATCTTGCATTATCATATCAAATTCAACAATCAACTCAATCAATCCCAAAAAATTACGGTTACTATCTTGGTCAATTTTCTTATTGGATTATTAAAAAGTCAAAATATATTTAACAAGATATTTCACAACAAAAACTATTCTTGTCAAAACTTGTCTTTATTGTTCTTTCTCCTTTATAATTTCTTGTTGCAAATCTTTATCAATTGTTTGATTTTTGCTCAATCTTACTCTTAGTTCATTTCAAGTTTTCATGTTAGTTCAATACTATTCTCATGTTCTTTGAATCTCTAACTAAGATGCTTCAAATCTCTAAATCCATCATTTGTTAATGTACTTTGTTTGCTATTAAAATTGGTCAAATTACAACAAAATTAATATACTTTATCAATATTTTTAAAGTAAACTAACCATTTTCTTTTGCTAATCTCTCCATTAATAAAATTTCTAGAATAATAAGAATATAAAAAATGTTGAGAAGTACTGTCTAAAGGAAACATAAGACTTAATTCTCTTACAAGCCATTTTTAACAAAAATGTCCCATAATTTGTTGTCAATATAATCCCAATTTTTAGG
>JANZLX010000211.1:20622750-20634558 GCA_025531955.1 Erythroxylum orinocense | reverse complement strand
TTCCTCGTGGGAACGATATCCGCTTACCGTTACTACATTAATTTGTTTTAACGGAAGTGATTTCTTTTATATTTGGTAGCAGGCGACAGCATCACCATTACCCCTAATAAATAGCAATTAAAGAAGAAAATGAAAGAGAGATAAATTATACCCAAAATTTAATCTGAGTTTTAATTCAAAAATAAAAAATTCTACATAGATTGAAAAAGCTATCATACTCTTATTCAAATTTCAATTTTTTACCCAATCTCCAAATCAAAAGAGCTAATAAGAAAATAAAAAATTCAAAGCAAAATAAAAATTTTGAGTAAAGAGAGTGAGTGAGATTTATATTTTATAAGGAGTTGATTGACTAGAATTCGAATGATTGATCTTTGACTTAGATATCAAAAATTGAGGACTTTGAAAAAATGTAACTCCTAATCGCCATTAACGGAAGCCACAAATCGGAGTTCGTCTCTCTCTCTCTCCCTCCTTTTCTCCTATTGATATTTGATAACGGTGAGTGGTGTGGCAATAATTGATAAATGATGACTGGTAAATTCAATTTCTCACTTTTTGAAACTTTTTTATTTTTTTAATTATAAAGGATGAGTAGGCTTTCAATGATTGATCTTGATGAGCACCCTTTTTGCTGCCACGATCTTCTGTCTATTTTTTTTTTCTATTTTGTCTTATTAAATCTCAGTCATCTATTTATGTGGGTCCTGCATAAATAAATGACTAAGATTCAATGAAACATGGTAGGTACAAAAAAAATGAATAGAGGATCCGTCCCCCCTTTTTTTGTCCTTTTCTAGGGGCAGCCAAAATTTATAGCATAGACCTGTTCATGAATATTGTATCAGAGAACAAAAATGCATTCTTCAATTTTCCTCCATAATTTCTTGATAGAATGAAATTTTTTAAAAAATGAGACCATTAGGATGTTCAGAAAAAGAAGGTAGACTTAACAAATGTTTTAAAAACCGAATTGAATTGACTAGTTCGATTAAAAATAATTTGAATTGATTAATTGTTCGGTTCAGTTTCATTCAATAATTCCTCAATATGAAAACAATCGAGCCAATCGATTTTTCAGTAAACCGGTTTGTCAATATACGGAAATACCTAACATTAAACTTTATATTTCATTTTTGACTCTCTTTTCACCTCCTCACCGTCTTCTCTTCACCGTATCTCCTTGCCTCTATAGATGCATGTATGTAAATATGATACTTATGGATAACTCATCAGATGTATAAATTGAGTCATGTTGACCCTCCTTGGGTGACTACTATAAACTCAATCTTCTCTTCTCAAATCTCAGCTCAACTAGTTTAAGATCATGAGCCTGTGGAAGCAAGATGAAGAATTTGTTTTAGGAAATAGCGCTACGTTCTTCAGAGTGAAGGGAGAAAGTCTTATATTGCCAAAAGGCTAATTTTAGTACGGTTAGAACTTTTACTAGGCGTTTGGTTTGAACACGGTGTTGGTTATGGATATGGGTATAATAGTAGAAGGGGATGAGAATGGGTATGAAAAACAAAAAAAAGGATGTTTGATTTGCAACTTGGGTTTCTGTATATTATTGTTCTTGAAAGCCATTAAGAGCTTTACAAAACAAATAAACATACACCAACATAGAAGATGATTCGTTATGTGTTTTTCCTTTTTTTTAAGAGTTAAAACCATATATAAAAATCAAATTAAATTACAAAACAATTATAATGGAAAAAAAAGGAGCAGATTGGTTTTAAGATTCTTGTTCAATCTATAGCCATATGCACTTTCACATTATCAAACCATATAGCAGATTAGTTATTCTCTTGATTAAATCATAAAACGAGAATACATAAGAAAAAAAAGGAGCAAAAGCCCCATTTACAGTGATGAGATGAAACCAAGTTCTATCCAGTTCATTTAACATTAAATTAAAACGAGGAATATCAGAAAATATACCTGGAGGCGTAGAACAAAAAATTTCTTCGTTGATGAGACGCGATAAGGCAGGATGAGAGATCGTAAGAAATTGAGAGGCGATAAGAAAGCAAAGATGATAGTAGGTTAAAGGTTGCGGATAAAAGGGTAAAAAATAAATGTGATAAAAACTTAGATTGAAATGAAAACTCGATACCCTCTCTCTTGGTGGGTTTAGTATATTCTCAAATTTAATGGGATAAATTCATTTCCCTGAAATTGAAAACTTCAAAGCAAATACTGTTTTTTTTTACATTATTCCATTCCTTCGTTCTCAAACTCTCAAACCAAACAGCCCTTAAGATTTAAAATTTCCCTTTTAATAATATGAGATCACCTGTTCGGTATATGACAAGAGTGCAATAATAAGAAATGTTAAAACAACACTAAATATTTGAATATCAAATATAGTTTACAAGTCTTTAAATATTATTAAAGATTTTGAAAATTTTGAAAATGATGTGACATAACTTTCTTTGAAAATATAATTTTGATTTTTATTGTTATTTTAAATTTTATATTATATTCATTTTTACTTATTATTAGTTCATTATATAATAATAGATATTAGTGTATTTTTTATTTCAATAAAAATTTTATTTTTACTTATTTTTATAAATTTTACTTCGTATTAATTATATACCAATTTTAAAGCGGTTTAATGCCGATTGAACCTTAAAATTTAAAACTTTTTCTTTAACCGATTCGATATCCGGCCTATATTTTAAAACATTGGACTTAAGTATGCTCCAATTAGAAGTATTTTTTATTCCGTTTGTAAAATGATGCGTTGATGCTAGATATACCAAAATTCGACAAATCAATGAAAAGAAAAGTTCTAGAAAATCTGGAAATTGTTTAACTGACATAGTTGAATGATTGAGATCAAGTTGACAATGCCGTCCATTTTGGGTCTTAGAACACCTGGATTTGATTGATACCGTCCTCAAGAGAATACTGGCAAAAGGTCAAAGATGGATGGCTCGTAATTAATCCCAATTTTCTTCCACCTTTGCAACTATAAATTGTTGAAACAAAAGGTAAACAGAAACCATGCCTTACAGCATGTTACATTTCTTTTCTCATTTAATGCTGTTTTATGTTGCAAACATTATTCTAGGTTCCCCCAACATCACTAAGGCGTGATTCAAATTCTACGTTTGGTGTATTAATTGAAGGGATACGACCGTCTATTTCTTCCGTTCATCTCCTAATCAGAAGTTACGAATTGGTCCAAGTATTCTCTCTCTCTATGTCCCCAACTTGTAGTAGGATTAACATTAGTACATTGCTTTCCTCTCTTCAATGGATCATGTAGTTTAGTCCTTGTGTTAAGCACACTGCTACTCGTGGTAGAGCACTTTTGTGATAAATGTTCAATGGCAAAGGCGAGTTAGTTATGCTCTGACTTGAGAAATTATGGGGGATAATAATAAATGATTTCTTAGAAGCAGCTTGAAAAGGAGAACAATTCAAATTTCTACAAGGTAATCACATTCGATTGCTTGACGCTGGCATTCAAAGATTTAATTCTAATTTCCTGAAGAAGGGTCACAAGTTAAACCAAGAACCTGAGTCCTTGAAAACAAAAGATTTTGTCTTTTCATGTGTCTGTCTATGCTCTTCCTACTTTACAGGTTTCTGCCCTTTTTGGTTTGGTAAGCTAAACAAGGACCAAGATGGCGATGGTTACAAAAATTGGGGCAACTTGCAACTGTCAAGTCACGTTTTGGGCAAGTTCAGTAATTGAAAGAAGATAAGGGAAAATGGGAGGTCATGGTTTTGGCTTTAGTGGTCTTCCCAACACTGTTCTAACTATAAAGATGTATACGGTACATCAATGAACATTTAAGTGGTGGGCACGTAATTCACACGCTCTTTGGAACAAGATGAATTGAATTTAATTACGAATTCAATTCATCTGTTTGAAACAATAAAACAACATAACACATGAGTAAATAAAACCTGCTCCTCTTTGTAAATTCAATTCAGCTACAAATCCTTGTGAATTGAATTACAAACTACTGCTGTCTCTTGTTTTTAAACATAAAAAATGAGCCTTCCAATGATACTCACACAATTATCTTCAACGCAAGCAATAATCCCCAAGCAACTGCAGCCACTCTTCTTCCATCCCTTGGCTTTGGTGTTGCTCTTGGCTTTTGCGTTTCGCTTCTTCCTCTTTTGGCTACTTTTTGGTCTTTCTCCCAAGCTGCTAGTATGTCATTTTTTTGTTGCGATTGAGCTTTTGTTCTTCTTCTACCGCTGCATTTTATTGGAGACTAGAGTGTTACTCTCTATTTTTCTGCTACTGTGCATTTTATTTTATCCTCTAGTGCTTTGGTTGCTACTTCGTTGTCTCTTTTGTCCTCTTAAGTTGTACTACTCTTCTCCTATACGTTTTGCTACTCTTCTGCTGTTCTTGGTGTTGCGCCGTTTTGGCTGTTGCTGTTGGACGTTTGGTGGCCATATATGTGTGTGCATATATATAAAACGGCCCTATGTGTATATAAGATAAAAGCTTGGTGCCCATATGTGTGTGTATAAAGAAGATAAAAGCTCAGTAGTCATGTACGGCTATGTGTTAATTTACATAGGATAAAACCTCAATGCCTATGTGAGTATACTCATAGGCAAAAATTTATCGACATGTGTGTGTATATATATAGGAATAAAATTTGGTTGGCATGTGTCTATATATTGCAAAAGAAGTTTTGTAACTATATGTTTATGTATAGAGAAAAAATGTCTGATAGCTTGGTCTAGCCTAATGTTATTTATAATCATTTTTGTATTTTAATAATGAACTTTTTTGATGATCTCACTTATAATGAAATTTATGTTTATAACTTGCTTTATACAAGTGTGAATATTTATTATTTAGTAGGATTATTTTTTAGTCAAGGGTAAAAATGTTATATGAAATAATTGAATTTATTTTGATTGTGTTCCAAACCGTGTAATTGAATTCAATTATACTATTACTAGATTTATTCCAAACTGTGTAAATTGAATTCAATTCAATTTCATTAATGTAATTAAATTCAATTTGTTAATAAATTCAATTCAAAAATTTTCAAACACCCGTAAATCTTCATTTGCAAAGAGGCAGTGGTTTGGACAAACCCACTACTGTCAAACCAGGTGCTGGTTTTCGTAACATCTTTTGGTTCAAAATAAGTGCGATGAGGGAAACACAGATCATAGACCCATTCTAGTTTTCTCGACATATCTCATAAATCGACTCCTGAGCCTCCTAAAATGGGGGCTGCGGTCGGTATTGGTTAAATGTCCGCTGTCAATCTCTGTGTTGCTTGTCGAATCTGTAGAACTTCTACATACTTACCGATATTTCATATTTGACCACAGGGAAAAAAAAGTACTGGTTTCCTAGACTATATTTGGTGGTTTAACTTAACATAATAAAGGTTTCGTGTTAAGTATCACTTCTTTCAGTAATCATATTATAAAGTTATTCAACAAAACTATCAGATCAAGACATAGCTTAATATGTTGTTTAAGTTTGATTCCACTAATTGAAATTGTATGAAGTTTCATTATGTAAATATCTTGCAAGTTATTGTTTGAAAAGGGATAACATTTGATCTCGAATACAGCTAAATAATTATAAAACTCTTTTCGTATTTTAATTTCCCAAAAATCATGAACACTTTAATTCTATAAAATAATTAATACATAAATCATAATAAAACGTAAATCTTAATTTATACCTTATCATTTTCTTGTAGTATCTCTTGAACCGTTTTTAAAACCAACTTATCTCAACCACTATAGCCGTATAAGTATCTGACTTCTAATAGTATCTAAAGAACTAATTGCGAGAACTCTGCAATAGTTACAAAAAGGGTTAAGCTAGAAGTGTTAGTTACATTAAAACTTAAGCTTATTTATAATAAGTTTAAGACATTTTAGTAAATTAATTGAAATTAAATTTTAATTAAAATTAAAATTTAATTAGAATTACAAATAATTCTAATTCAATACCAATTATGCCTAAATAAAATCTAATATCGCATATTGATTCTTATTTATTAAATATCTTATATTAATTATAAAGTTTCTCAAATTTTCCATTCAAGTCCAACTTGATTGACTTTGTTCTTTTTAACCCGTCTTTATGTATGATACATTATATTCCCAAATATATTAGTAATAGATATAAATCATAACCCTAAATTATATTTAGGATTAGATAAATTAAATTCTTTTAGTTTATCTTTAATTCATTAATTCAATAATTTATATTCATAGATCGAGATTGACGTCTAGCAGCATATCATGACCACTCAAATATTTAAAATTGTCAAAGTGATTTTGACTAACCTTTCTGTGTATAATTTTTTCGTATAATTTAATTATTTCATTGTATAATGTTATGATTAGACTTAGAGTATGTATTTGATGTCTACTATATTTTTTAATCGAATCATATTAGTTCTCTACCGTTAACTCTGATTCAATTAATCACATTTATAAATTATTTATAAAGCGTCATTCCAACCTGGCTAAGGATTTTTTGAATTAATACTAATCAAAAATAACATAACATTCTCTCTAATTACTGTAGGGTGATGAATCATATCTTCATCACTTAACTATCTTCATATAGTTCATGTTACATCTAATACAACCGACTGAGCTATCATATGATTAAAATATGTCATAAATAGTATTAAAAATAGCAATCTCTATATAAGATAACTTTGAAAATTTCAAGTCAAAGGATTACTTATATAACCATCACAATGAAAATTTATATAAATATACATGTCAAATGGATTTCTTATATAAAGTCAGTTTAGTGAACTTGTTATCTAATAAGCACCCAATGTTTATTTAAATATCTCCATACTTTAGTTTATGAGATTAACTAGTTTCATTATAAGGAAATACATGACGTGCTAGTTTCTTTATATTATATTACTGTTTATTTTTAATAGAATAAAAACTAGGAACAATTTAAGGATAATATATATGTGTAATACGAATTTCATAATTATAATCTCGTTATGATTTTATTTGCAATATATAATTATTTCATAAACTTTATCACATATATTTAAATATGTACAAGATAACAACTGTCTTTAAATTATTTTATCACTAAACTACAACTAACCGATTGACTAAAGGGTATAAACTAACAATTATAACTAAAGATGATTGTCAAATCGATATTGTTGCATTGAGGACATAATCATAATAAGTTGCACAAAAATTCTCCACTTAGGATAGATTGTGGTCAAAAGATAAGTGCAAACGTTGTACGTCTAGAAGTAAATATGACAAAGAAATTGTCAAAGAAGGAAAGAAACTGAAAAAGAAAAAACGCCCCATTCAAAGGGATCTCAAATTTTTTTTAATACTTTCACAGGATTACAGGGTTGCTGTGCCAAAAGACTTTCAGACTAAGGTTGTGGAGTTCAATTTTCATGACAACTCACTCAGGCATGGTGATGTTGTTATAGCTGCCGTCACAGTTATCTTGGTTGGTGCTGAGTTTGGAACGCTGCTAGTACTTTCTTAATTCAAACTCAAACAGTGATAATGAAGAGCTATGAGTCGAGCAAATGCTGACACATGGCTTACTGGCCATCAAATTGCTGGGAACGGGCATCATCCCGTTGTGTTCCCCGGTGTAAATACAGACAATAACAATCACAATATCAATGCACTAAATCGATGGGCCTGTCATCAAATTGTTCATCTTGTTTTACCCAGACTTAAGTCGATGGTGTTGTAACCGAATGCCAAGCTACAGCTTATAAGCAGAAAACCATTTTGATGAGCTGAGGTTTGTCGACAAGATAGGAATTAAGAAAAAAGAATAGTATAGCACGAAGGCCATAACTTTATTTAGGAATGAATTGCTATGGTATCTCAGCTGAAATTAAGGTAAGAGAATTTCCCTTTCAGCGACTAATAAGTTGTCAAAACTCGCTCTACTATAACCAGTTACTCGTTATATTGTCGTTGTTAACAAAAGAAAGTGCTCCATGTATACAACATATCCACTTTCACTCCATGAATGCCACAACTCTATGGTGATATGCGAGTTACAAGGCATATGTAAAGTCACGCAAATTCCTGCATATGAGATGCAACAAAAAGCAGTATGAGTACCAAAAGAAGAAAAGAGGTTCACATAAATAGACAGGGTGTTGGAACACACTGCAGAATTTTAAGTATAAAACCCTTGGAGAAAATCAAAGCTAATTAGCTAGCTCATCTGCATATTTGGCAGTGTAGGAAATGTAAAATTTATGACGAAACTTGAAGCAGTAAAAAGTTGAGATATATATAAAGAGGAATTCTTCAGTTCAGAAACACAATAAAAAATCCTAGTAAAAGGAACAAGTGTGCCTATAAACTAGCTTTGCATGATCGCAATTTGTCAGTTCAATCAAATGTACAATCATGCATATATGAGTTTCTCCAACAACCTCAAAACTTCAAATTATCCTTCCTTAATCAGTTTGCCCATAAATGTAGTTCAAAGCCAAAACTCGCCCCTAACCAATGTAGGATCAGCTCTATAATAACCGGTAGTAGAAATAACAAAAAAGGCTTCAAACAACAGATAATTAATTCTCTATTTTGTGACAGATACTAACCTTTATAGTGCTGAATCATACTTTATATTCATTTATACGCATCCATTTGGTTGATGACCACTTATTACCCCTAATCACGGGGCAACCACCTGCAGCAAAGTAAAGATGGTATCATTACTGTATTCAGATATCACAATAACTGGAATACAAAGCACTAATAATTGGCAATAGTATAATTGCAATTATGATCATTTTGACTATAACCAACCGTGCAAACTTGAAGGATCTAGTGAAGCATCAGGTTTCATGCTCCAGAAAAGTAAAGCATCGCCCATCTTGGGTTTGACAGAAAGCCCCTTTTTCCCACATTCAGATAACTCATTCCACCAAGGCACTGCAGTAAAGTTTCCTTTAGCAGTAGGAAACACTGTCTCACCCCCTTCTTCAACATCTGAGCTGTGTATAGCAGTAACAGAGGGAATAGGACAGTCGAGAAAGTGAATAAGAGTATGTGAAATGCACTAGCAGTTAAAAATATTTGTGGGAGATGTATGATGTCACTTACAGGTACATAAGAATGGTAGCTATACGCTGGCCCCCATTCCTGGTGTTGAAATCATCCATGAAGTAGTCATAGTGAGGTTCATATCTCTGTCCAATTTCATAGTGGAGGATTTGAAGTCCTTCTCCATGTTCTAAACATTGTGTTGGCGAGTATGATCAAGATAACCAACAATAAGCACCAAAATTCAACCAAACCAAACACTGTTTGGCAGATTGCAAAAAGGATTGCATTTAAAGAATAGTTAACAGATTCTGTCACTTCATTTCCTTGGAAACAAAATATGAAGCATAAATATCTCAGCATGCTAACAGGCAAAATTTAGTTAATGATGTTGATGTAGTGCTGAAGGATTTATGATGAGGATGCATTTGGCACAATAGAAAAACTGATAGTAATTGCCTAACCTAACAAATTAAATTTGAACTCCTTTCAACTACCAGAACCAGATAAATTAAGCTACAAACATAGTAACAGTAAACTTCATGCAATCAACTAATACTTTTTATTCTTTCAGATTACATAACCACAGAAAGGTGAGCATTTTGTTCATACCGAGCAGCAGCTTTATGCTGTCCAAATTAAATACAAAAATGAATCAATTACACAAACATGTACAATTAGTTAACTGAATAACGACTAGAAGAAGATCTATCAGTTATGAAGTTCAAATGCATACCTACAGGTATGAAGGTAAAGTCAGCAATCCTTTTCTCAATGTCCCTAATGATTTTGTCGCGGCCTCTTTGCAGAAATGTCCCTGAGCTCGTACGCACTCTGCACTTTAACATACGCAATCAATTTAGGTTACAAAAATTAAATACAGATTCATAAAAGAAGAATCTGACAACTGGCATGCATGAAATGATAACTGAACTTAAAAAGTGCACAACCTAAAGATAGAAAGAAGTACCACCTGCTATCCTTGCTCTTCCCAGTTTCACTATCAACAACAGTTGACTTCTGCATATGAGGCTTAGCAAGAGTGATTAGGTACTCGCACTCGTCTTTGGTCTGCCAAAACAATCAACCGCATTTCTTGATCACACCAGATGGCATAACATAATTAAGGATGTAACTAAAAACCACTAAGTCCAAATAATAGCCATACACAAAGCTCCATGTAAGAAAGCAGGATTGTAATGGAAAAGGACCAGAAGGAAAATGTAAAGGAAGGCATTCTACTAATCAAAGGACACAATTTCAGATTTTGAGTTTCATATTAGATTCTTGAGATCTAAAATCGACCGGATTTAATTGAAACACTTCAAAAAATTGTCATTTTTTATCCATTCCAATTTAGTTGCAAGCAAAACTTAGGTTCCACCAACTGAAATTGCTTAACAACACGCAATCATAAAAATTGAAGCAAAATCTTCAACAATTGAAAAAACAGGGGGGGAAAAAACATCAATTTCAGTGAAAAATTGAAACAAATCGAAGAATAACTCACCAAAAAATTATGATAAATAAAAGCTCGAGGCTCCCACGAGATCACCTCAACCCACTGTTCCCTTTTACCTCCATCTCCAGCACTTCTGCAAATTATACCCAAAATTTCCGAAACAATAAATCCCTAACCCGCAAAGATCACAAATTACAAGATTACAACAATCCCGACAAAATCAGCCTAATAACACTTAAAATGTAGAACCTGCCGACTTGATTGTGGATGATGGTGCTGAGATCGTTGGCTTTACGGGAATCCTCGGAATTGCTAGGAATTGAAAGGATTCCAAGACCAAGAAGAATCAGAATCACGCAAGTGAACATGAGGAGCATTCCCATTATCAGCGTCGAAGAGGACGTTTTCCGAGGTGGAAGACGGTAGTATCTCCCTTTCGCCATTGCTGGTTCCTTCGAAGCCCCCAAATTGAATAGCCAAGTCGATTTTGAGAAGCCAAGAGAAAAATCTAACTACAAGATCTAGTAACTAGAAACAGAGTTTGTAATATGAACCAATTCACATTCACTTGTGAGCTCCTAAGATTTCAGAGTTGAGACTTTGTCACAGTGGTTTTGTACTTTGGGCATTTAAAATTTTCTTCGTCACTAATCCTTAATTGCAGAATAGAAAGGAAATGAAATATTGAAAAGAAAAGAATAGAAGAGAAATAACAATTTATTTCTTTTGTTTGTTTTTCTAATTTATTAAACGAGGAAATTAAAATTTATAGATTTTTATGCTTTTGATTATAAAATTTGTTTATCTTTTGTTAAATAAGGATGCAATGATAATTTACTTATTTTCTCTTGCTTTGTCTTGAATTTTTTTTTCTTTCCCACCAAATACATTTGGCCTAAATTTCTCTCCTATTCCTTTCCATTTTTTCACTTTCTCTTTGCATTTTTTTGTCCAAACAATAGAAACTAAGAGAAATGCAATTCCCTTCCTTTCTTTTCTCTTACTTTCCGTCCATCTAAACAAAGGTTCACTCTTATTCCTTATAAAGAAAATGGAAATATCTAAATCCTTTATTCTCTAAATAGTTTAGACTTTTGGTAAATATTTTAATTTAATGTTGTTTATTGCAATATAAAAATTTAAAAAGACATCGATTATTCAAATCTTTATTATACGTATAGATATTTAAAGAGAAAATGACACTTAATTGTTTATTATTTATTATAAAATCTAATATAGCTAATAATAACTACCAAAATAAATCTAAAGACTGGTTTTTAAAAATATTTAATTATAAAAAAGATTTT
>JANZLX010000211.1:20608116-20618156 GCA_025531955.1 Erythroxylum orinocense | reverse complement strand
ATAATATTTTGTCTATTTATTAGGTTTTTAAAGAGAGGGTGATATATATCTTGTCCTGATTTTAAATTTGATTGTGTGTTTGCTATTTATTTTTGTTTTTCATTTGATAATAAAGTGGTCATCTTAAAATTCCAGTTGATTCTTAATTATAAACTTTCTATATCTAATATATTTTGTTCCTTTTCTTCTTATATTTCTTCAATCATATAAGTGATGATATGGTGTGCTTATTTTATGATCAGCTAATGTATTTTCTACGTAAGTTACTTCTGTAAGAAAAACTTGATAGAGATTTTGAGCTAATTCGAATTTTTCTTTTAAAGGTTTAATTCATTGGGATTACTAATAACAAATTGTAAGAAATTGTATCTATTTTCATAATATTTTCTTTCTATTTTATATTTATTAACTAAATGGGTTATATTTATTATGTGTTGTTGTAATTGCTGGCACGTCAAACAAGAATTCATGAAAGAGAAATTTTGTTATTATTACAAAGAGTTGAAATACATTATTCAAGATGGGTACGATAGTGTTCAGACAAAAGCAGATGAAATTGTTTGAGTTCAGCTTCTTCTTGGTCTAAAAGTCGTTGAATATTTTGAAGGCTTTCATAACACTGTTCTTGTTGGATAGAAGGAAGATAATTTTAGATAATTGTAATATATAATATTTTATAATAAATCTTAATTTATTATAAAATTCTAATCAAACATTTAATAACTATTTTTCATATATATATATTTAAACACAAATTTTAAGTTAAAATAAAAATAATAAATTTCAAACTTAACTTACATTTTCAAATATTTATCAACATGCACAAGTTGTAGATTTATTTCAAATTTCTTATCAACTTAGCCTCTCCTAAAAATAATAAGAAATTGAGTCAATATTATTTCATTTTGAAAATTGTAAAAATATAAAATTACCTATTTTATAATAACATCTAACGATAAATATGATACGGAGGAAAGAAGTATGACAATAATTTAAACTTCCTACTCTTTTATGTGGAAATATAAGCTTTTCTTATACTTTCTTCGGTTTTAGAGATCCAAATGGTATTTATAGATGTAAAGAAAAATAATCAAAGACATGTATAGTTATTACGAGGCTTAATTTCAAAAAGGATTATCTTTTCCAAAAATTACTTAAACCACATATAAAGTCCACATCTTTTAACTTTTCAAAAAATATGTGAAAAGTTTAAAAGTATTATATTATAAACTTAAAAGATTTTTTAAAAAGTCCAATACACTTTTCATGCTGTATAAATATAGAAAATAATTATAACAACTATTAAAAAATTGTGAAGATAGTAGAAAATTCAATTCTTATAAATGGATGTCAACTTCTATTTTATTTTCATGTGATGTTTTTATTGTTCTAATGAAATTTTAATATTTTTTTAAATTTACTTTTATACGATACATACATGTGGAGAATAGGTATCTCAATACATATATTTCTATGATAACTTTTTATAAATATATTAAAAAATTTATATGTCATACTTTAATTTTTTTATAACATATGTTTAAGTTTTACTAAAAAAGTGACTTGCACCATACATGCATGTTTTTATAATATTAGCTAATTTCACATTCTTTTAAGCATTGATACCTTATTATTAATAAAAATAATTGTTTTAAAGATTGTTATAAATAGTTATATACATGTTCAATATATATGTGACATAAAATAAAAAATGTTTAAATGCATTAAGATTACGCTAATTTTTTATGTTTATGAATAAAAACATAAATTTATTTGAATATTGCCCATTTATGTATGTGGTAAATATATAAACATTGAGACATTAAAATTGTGGAAATTCTTTTGCGTAATTCTAAAATAAATGTAAATTAATATATAAAGAAAGTTGGAAGTCAAATTTAAACCTTAAAATGCATAAAAAGTTTGAACTCTATCTAGGTGCTAAATGAGATAATAAAAATTTAGATAAAAAGTCTATTTTTGGACTCTAACAATTTTACTAAAATCTTTAATATTTTAAAGTATACAAAAATACCCCAATATTATGACATTGGTGGAACTCATAGTTACTAACTTAATCCAAAAAATCTAAAGAAATAAGTGCAACGGAGACATATTTTAAAATTATATTATTTAGATAATTAAAAATTTTGGAAAATTTCTCAAATACATCATCCACAATATCTATTTTTAAAGATACAATAATATGTAAACTACATAAGATTAACGCTCCCAAATGACATTCAAGAGAGTAAAGACTACGTTTTATGTTTTTTTTGCCATACTTTTATATTAATTAATGGTTATGATAAAACAAATGAAATAATTACAAAAATTAACAATAATTAAAGAGAGAATAAGAATGTCAAATTTGGCCTAGCCTGGACTCGACCATTACTTCAAAAATAACGTCATTTTTTTTACATTTTTCTTAAAAAATTTATGGTAGGTCAAGTTAGACCAATTTGCCCCTGACTTGTTGGGCCACCGGCCACCCTAGCCTGTACGGTCTGGCCGACTCATTGATATTCCTAGAGAGAAAAAAGAGAAATAAAATTGATTTATATGGTTCGATCGAACAACCGTTAGCTTACATTCACTCCCCAAGCTCAACTTAAGAATTAACGATCTTCTTCTTTTAATGGGTAAGAAGTAACTCTTCATACAACATCTTCTTTATCACAATTAAAGAGAAACATTTATAAATATCTTACTTTATTATAAAAGTAACATTTTATGAATCTTGTTCTAGATCAAAAGAAACCCTCGTAATATGTATTCTAAAATATTTGTAATTACAATTTTACAACCATATAACTCAAAGTCTCCCTCTTTTGCTTACACTAATTAATTAATGCTCAATATACACAGTGTAATTCATATATATAGGCTTGACAATTTTAGTCTAAGCTTAAGAAGCCAACCCGAAGGCTGGCCTTAATCCCCTTATATAATGATATCATTTTGGTTCAACTTTCTAAAACAACATTGTTTTGATCTGTATATTTAAGAAACTTAAGATCAAAACAATGTCATTTTTGAAAGTTAAAGATTATTATAAAACTTAATTGTGATCTACTTATCCCTGAACTAACTCAAATAGTCGTTAACACAAAATTATTATTATAACAAAGAACATTTAGCTAGCTAGACACCTACACCTTTACCTAGACTACGTTTGCTTGGCTGGGGTTTAGTTAGTTTATCCTCCTATTCTCTAACTTTTTGCTGCTTTGTCCAGTTAGCCGATCCAAATCCTTAGGCTAGTCAAGCTCCTCTAGAAACCAAGTTAAAAACTTCAACCATCAAGTTTTTCAAAGAAAAAGCATAACCCTTTGATATAAAATTGACTTAAAACTATATCAAAAATTTTCCTAAGTTTGGTTGAAGATCAAGAAGATTTTTTTAAGATCAAAATATAATTCCTATTGATTATGAAATTATTGCAAATGATCATACAATATTTGAGTCCTTAACTCATTGAAATGTCCTAGATGAAATTATAAGAAAGATTATAATGATTTGTTAAATATTGATATGCTAAATTTCTCCTTGTTCTTGATTATTTACTTGAATTCTCTTGAAGCTGTCTTAAGTTGCATATGTGGCCCATTATGCTCATTTGGTTCATACTTTGATTACTCAAATAATTCATTTGGCTTCTTTACTCGCTTTGTCATTCCCTTAAACTTTACTTTTCATATGATGCTTAATTCCATTATAATAGAACTACTAATATTGTTAAAAGTAAGTTCATTAATAGCAGTATGTTTTGTTATCTTCAGAACCATGAGTCGGGACCTCATTTGGTTTAATAAAATTATGTTTTTTTTATAATAACAAAATATTTGGTGATATTGACAAGAGTAAATGGCATTGAGTAAGTTCTCCTTATATTAAAGCAATATGTAATGCATGCCCTCCTTTAATTCATGCATCATGAACTATCAAGATTCAATATTATTATACTCTCCCCCTTTTTGACAATATTAAAAAGGGCATATTATATAAGCATTAAAAGAGTTAAAATAAGTCCTTTCTTCCCTTTTCAAAAATTCTTTCGTATGGGAAAAAAGTATATGCAAAGTTCTTATTAAGTATAAGAAAAAATTTTAAAAACCTTGAATACCAATTTAAAGGTCAATGTATCTTTCTTTTTTCCAGGTACCTTTCTTCCTCTTACAAGTCAATATGTTGAAACGTTCTCAATATGAAAGTAAGTTTATACTTCTGTTTATATACTACCAATGCTTGCCTTTGTTTTTCTTCTTTGTTTCAATAATTGGCCTTTTTAAAACCAATTTACTTGCTTTGGTTTATATGAGGGATCTTAGTTATTTTATCATTAAAATGATTTACTGAAGATACCACTTTCATCCTCATTTGATATCAATGGAGATTATGTAAATTTTTTATATTTATATGATCCATTTGACGTTGGCCTATAAGGTAGAAATATCAATAAGTTCTAGGCACCCACGCAAACTTAGATATTTGGAGATTAGTTATTAGACCTTTTTTTAACCTACATTCTTTTAGGTCTACTAAATAAATAATTCACAAAAAATCATTTTATATGCACGACAAAAATAGCATATCACATAATGGAAATTGAAAGTGTTAGTGCTATATGAGAAATACCTATAAGAATATGGAATTTATACACTTTTAGGTCTTAATGGATGATTTGGGTGATATAATGCCTTATTTTGGATATTTGAGAGATTAGGATCTTTCCTTGTGAGATAAAAGTTCTAAGCATATGAATTGACCAATTACATGTTTCTTTGATAGAAACGTGGTATATACTAAACGTGGGCATGTATAATACTTTTCTTCTTATGATGAAACTTATAAAAATTATGAGCTCATTTCATGCCGTTTTGATGATAAAGATAGCTATACAAATTTAAAAACTATTTTATGCTCTTTTTGGGATGACTTTTCACAAAAACATGCCTATTTATTCCTTGAATGTTAGGTCCTCTAAGTTTGAAATATGACGTTTACATGAACGCATAAAATTTTCCTTTTACTTGGGACATAGAGGATGATGCATGAGAATTAAAGTTTTCATGAATAGAACTGGACACTATACACTCGAGTGATAATTTAAGCCTATATTGATCATATAAATACTTGTATTTAAAAAAAAATGTCTTAGCATTAGATTATGCACTCTCATAAGCGAAACTAATTCTAAGCCTATTATTTGATTTTTTTTTTAGGCTCTAAGCATATCGTTTAATTTTTTACTTCCTAAAGTAAAATTAGACTGTTTTCTCTTTGAGAAAAATAATTTTCTTTTCCAATGTCTCATTCTCATTAAAAAAATCATATTCATTGTTATTAACATCAATCTCACTTAGATTATATGATGTCATTCATATGACATTTTAGTTTCTCATTCTCAATTAAGCATTCATATACAAGTTTTTAAACCTCTTTATCCTTAGAAGATAATTTCTTTCTTTTCAAGCATTTTTAGGCATTTAAGAAGTTCTTTATAAGACAACCTATAATCAAAATCATAATCATTAAAAGAGTTTGAACTAGAGGATAACTCATCATTATTTGTCATAAAATACATACGATCCACCTCATTATTTGATTCTCTACTTACATAATTGGTTACATTATCCTATATGGTCTTTAGTGCTCTCTTTTTCTTTTAGTACTTCTTCTCCTTCTTTTCACTCCATTCTTAAGTACCATCTAGATTCTCATCGAGTCATTATGAGTAATATTATTAAGACCAATATAATTATTACAATCTTTACCATATGTAAGAACAAGTATGTAAAAAATATCATAAGCATTTTAACACATTAAAACTTTAGAAAACATATATTTATCTAATACAAAAATCAAAATATGTATTTCCTTACTATTCAATATAATGAGTCTATATGCCTTAATATTCAATATAATGAGTCCATTGTCAGTCCTATTCCACTTAAGGTCTTCTTTACAATTTACCATAAATTAAAATCTTTGATCATAAGAAAGACTTTTATCTTATTTCTCCAAAATAAGTAATCATTCTCATTAAAAAATGTAGCAATATTGATATCTTAGCATTCATGACTAAAAAGTCAGTCAAATTATGCTATGATGAAATTTACTCAAATTCTACTAGAAATATATGTAGCGAACGAGACTTGTTTTAACACCAATTATCGGTTCCTAGATGGAATACAAAAGGAGGTGAATTTTGTATATTAACCTTTTGTCCTATTTTTAGACTAATGATGGTTATGAAAAGTTCACATAAAATTACAAACTAAACACCAAAAAGTGTGAAAAAAGAAATTAAATTGATTTATAATAATTGGCTAAATACCCTGTGACTTATATTCACTCCGTATTCTCCCCTTGGTAATTCACTATCTTCTTCCTTTATAAGTGAAGACGAACCAGTTGGCCCCCGAACTTTTCTTGAAAGATTAGAACTATTGAATAAGAAATTTTGGTGAGTAGTCACGAGTAAAGAACAAATGAATAAAAGTTTTTAAATCAAGAAATGACAAATAAGAGTAAAGTAGGGAATGAGAGATGTGGATAGATATATGTTTTGCTATGGTGTTTTTGGTGGATAAGAGATTTTGAAATAGGAAGAATTAAGGTGAAAGTTAGCAGTAAAATGAAAGCAATAATTGTGTAGTAAATTGTTGAAGAATATGTATATATGTGTATGTTTTGTTATTGGTATTCATGATTAGTCATAGATTATAATTTTCTTTTTGGAGGACATTGATTTGAAATGAAGTTGAGAATGAGGAGTAAATGAAGTAGAAAAGGTAAACTTGGTATGAGTTGTGTTAAGGGAAGATTTTGAAACAAAATTGGTTGATGATCTGGAAAATGTTTACTGAGTATGCTTCAATCTTTTAGCCACAAATTTTTCTTTAGTTATCCAAGCGAGAAGATTCTTAATTTGGATTAAACTAGAGACATATGGCTATATTTCTTATGAAGACATCATATTTAAATTTTGTCTTTAAGAATCTCAAAATTTATCATAAAGTTGAGAACTGAGTGTAGTACATTGGGAGATGAATGTAAAATTCGTGTTTTGAATTCAGGGAAATTCTGGATTGATCTAGATAGATTTAAACAAAGTTGTCTTCTAGAAAGTTGTATACCTTTCTTTTATCTTTCCAATGGTATATAGTATGAAATTTTTTGTCATCTGAGCTGAAAGTTATGGCCCTTGTAAGGGAAGATGTTTAGGAGTGAAGTTGTATCTTCTGCCTTTTTGCTTCTTCTGTAAGACGTCATCATCTTCTGTGTTTTGCTCCTTCTGCCTTTTTGCTTCTTCTGTGATGACATCATCATCTTCTGTGTTTTGCTTCTTCTGCCTTTTGACTTCTTCTATGATGACGTCATCATCTTCTGTGTTTTTCTTCTTCTGCCTTTTTGCTCCTTCTGTGATGATGTCATCATCTTCTGTGTTTTGCTATCTTTTGTGTTTTTAGTCTATCTTCTATTTTATTTTTGACCTTTCAGAAGATAGAATTTGTCTTTTAGGTCTTCATAAAAGTTATATATCTTGAAGTCCTCTTTCGCACCATATTACGAACACCTTGATCCAATATCTATAGGGAAAGTTATAGTAATTTTCCCCTTCTTTCTGTCTTTTTGCTATCTTTTGTATTTTTGGTCTATCTTCTATTCTATTTTTGACCTTTCAGAAGATAAAATTTGTCTTTTAGTTCTTGAAAATTTTAGATCTTGAAGTCCTCTTTCGAAACATATAAAGAACACCTTGATCCAATATCTTTAGGGAAAGTTATAGCAATTTTCCCCTTCCTTCTGTCTTTTTGCTATCTTCTGTGTTTTCCTATCTTTTATGTTTTTGGTCTATCTTCTATTCTATTTTTGACCTTTCAAAGATAGAATTTGTCTTTAAGGTCTTCATGAAAGTTGTAGATCTTGAAGTTCTCTTTTGGACCATATAAAGAACACTTTTATCCGATATCTGTAGGGAAAGTTATAGCAATTTGCCCCTTCCTTCTGTCTTTTTGCTATCTTTTATGTTTTTGGTCTATCTTTTGTTCTATTTTTGACCTTCAGAAGATAGAATTTTCTTTGAGGTCTTTATAAAAGTTGTATATCTTGAAGTCCTCTTTTGAACCATATAAAGAACACCTTGATTCGAAGTCTGTAGGGAAAGTTATAGCAATTTTCTCCTTCCTTCTTTCTTTTTGGTATCTTTTGTGTTTTTCCATCTTCTATGTTTTTAGTCTATTTTATTTTCTATTTTTGACCTTTTTTAAGATAGAATTTGTATTTTAGATCTACATGAAAGTTATAGATCTTAAAGTCCTCTTTCTAACCATATAAAGAACACCTTGATCTGATATCTGTAGGGAAAGTTATAGCAAATTTCCCCATCCTTCTTTCTTTTTGCTATCTTCTGTGTTTTGCTATCTTCTTTGTTTTTAGTCTATCTTCTGTTCTATTTTTGACCTTTCAAAAGATAGTATTTGTCTTTGAGGTCTTCATGAAAGTTGTCGATCTTGAAGTTCTATTTCAAAACATATAAAGAACACCTTGATCCAATATCTTTAGGGAAAATTATCGTAATTTTCCCCTTCCTTCTGTCTTTTTGCTATCTTCTGTGTTTTGCTATCTTCTGTGTCTTTGTACTATCTTATGTTTTTGACCTCTCAGAATATATAATTTTTCTTTTATGTCTTTATGAAAGTTGTAGATCTTAAAGTCTTCTTTCAGACCATATAAGGAACACCTTGATCAGATATCTTTAGGGAAAGTTATAGCAAATTTCCCCTTCCTTCTGTCTTTTTACTATCTTCTGTGTTTTTAGTCTATCTTCTGTTCTATTTTTGACCTTTCAGAAGATAAAATTTGTCTTTAAAGTCTTCATGAAAGTTGTATAACTTGAAGTCCTCTTTCAAACCATATAAAGAACACCTTGATCTGATATCTGTAGGTAAAGTTATAGTAATTTTCCCTTTCCTTCTGTCTTTTTTACTATCTTCTGTATTTTTGGCCTATCTTTTGTTCTATTTTTAACCTTTCAGGAGATAGAATTTGTCTTCGAGGTATACATGAAAGTTGTAGCTCTTGAAGTTCTCTTTTGAACCATCTAAGGAACACCTAAATCCGATATCTCTAGAGAAAGTCATGGAAATTGTAAAGCATTTTCTGTGTTACTGTTCATAAACATCTTTTGGGTTACTGTTCATCATGTACAGTCTGGTCCAATTATGACCCTCTCGATGACATAATTTGTCATTCAAGGTCTTCATGAAAGTTATATATATTGAAGTCCTATTTCAAACCATCTAAAGAACATTCCAACCTTACATCTATAGTAAAAGTTATGCCAATTGTCTCAAGACTGGTTCAATATGACTGAAGACAAAACTAGATTTGATTCTTTGGCCATAACTTCTTCTTTAGACACTCAAATGACTTGATTCTTGAGCCATTGGATTTGTAAGACATTGTTCTACATCTTTAGAAAAAAATCATGGACACTTGAAATAAATTGAGAAAGACTGAGTGAAGACGTGGGATGGGTACAGTGTGTGTACTCTTAAATAATATAGACTGGTGTTATTATACTGAACATACTTCAGCATTTTGATGATATCTTGATCTGTAGAGCTCCAAATGAGATGATCTTTGACTTGTGGTAAACTAAAGACATAGAGTTACAAATTATCTGAAGAAAGTGAGTTGTAAATCAGTCTCTAAGACTTTTTAGTTCTAGATGGAATTTGGGTATAGTGTACTGTTTCAGTCTACCAACAGTCTGAAAAGTTTGGATTACAAATTTCAGATTTCTGAGCCAAATTGAATGATTTTGGTGTCATTGGAAACTTAAGACAAGGGAGACCACTTTTCTAGAAGAAAAAGTTATGTCAAAATATTCAAGGATGCTTTTGGCAAGACACTTATTGTAACATCCCGCTCCTACTTCGGGTTAGAACCCTCAAATTTGGTGCAAGTGAGCTATGAGGCTTGGTTTAAATGAAATTAGAGGAAATGGTTATGATTGTGTTTTATTT
>JANZLX010000211.1:20581165-20593764 GCA_025531955.1 Erythroxylum orinocense | reverse complement strand
TTATGTCCTACTATAATTATGCATGTTTACTTAATTAGGTCATATGCATTCAAAAAGTCCCATAAGGTCTAAGGTAAATTAGACAAAGGATTGAAGATATTTTAGCTTCTAATTCAATCTTATAAGATCTAAAATATCATTGGTATGACATATTTATAACAATGCATTGATGAATATAATGACATATATGTTAAAAACATGGCCAGTCATATGACCTTAAATGAGAAGTTCTTTTATGAATATAAGGTCTAGAGGATTTAGAATAAAGGCCTATAGTTTGCTACACGCCCATGTGCATATTATTGTCCATTCCTAGATCCTATAATGGTTAACCTACAATTAATTAAAAGTTGGCCATCTACCAATTATCAATGATCGATGTCTAACCTACAATTAATTAAAAGTTGGCCATCTACCAATTATCAATGATCGATGTTTCCTCTTATAGACAAACTTTGCATTTGTGTTGCATGTTTTGAATTACATAATTTATTTATTAAATTAACTAACCTATTTATCTCACACTCATTCTAGGCAATGAAAAACTTGTTAGAAGTTGGAAATATTGCACCTATGATAGGCATGTGTATTGAATTATTAAAGTATTTGATAGGTTTCGATTTATTATGTTTTGCTATATGTTTAAGTGTGTTTTTAAGTATTTTCTTAGATGATTATCGTACATATAGGCTTAGAATTGTGTCCTTGTTATGTTTGTATTTATTATAAGTGTTTGATTGGTTTAGACCAAGAATTTGATCTTAATTTTTTATTTCAAAATGTGTTTGATGTGTTTTTGTGTATATGGAAACAGGAATGTGAAGAAAAGAGAAGATCTTAGTGATCGTGAAAGACGTGACAGATAACAATTCCAACAAATTTCAACATTTCCAACTTGCAAGTTTTTTGGTTTTTTGACATTTTAGGGTTATTTCTAGAACCAAATTAAGTAGGGAAATCCTAGAAAGAACCCTAGAAGCCTTAAGAACTATTTAAGAACAAGAAAAAGACAATAAACATAGCATCCATTACATCAAAGTAGATCAAAGTGGAGAGATCAAACAAGAGCCTTAGGAAATTCCAGCTTTCTAGATCAAGGAGTCAAATAGTTTTTATTCTTTTTCTTTTACTTTCTTCTTAGTCCTTGATGTTGGATTTCTATGATGTATAACATGTATATAAATTTATAAATACAGATTAGGAATTATTCTAGAATTATTTTTTGAACCTTATGAACTATTATTGGTCTCAATTTATAAATAATAAGCATGTATGTTTCAACTTACAGTTACTTAAACTGTGAATATTTTTGATATTAAGTGTGATATTCCCAAGTTGAGGAGTGCAACTATTGAAGGTCATTGATGAGCAATTCACCACATCTAATGAGGCCCTTGCTAGCACCTTGATTATTCAGTTGTCATCCATGAAGCTCACAGGAATAAGGGGGTATGTGATCATATCATATGTATGAGGGACAGAGTAGCTCAGCTAAAAGCCTTGGAGGTTGCCATACTGGAATCTTTCCTAGTACATTACATTCTATGCACTCTACCTAATAATACGGTCTTTTCAAAATCTCTTATAACATACGTAAGGACAAGTGGTCGATCAATGAACTGTTGATCATGTGTGAGCAAGAAGAGGAGAGGTTGTTTTTGGAAGAGGGTGAAAGGATGAATTTGACTGCTTTAGGAAATAAAAGACAGGATGATGCCAAAAAAAGTAAAAAGGCAAAATTTCTCCTCAGTCCGATACAAAGAAACCATCAAAATGTTTCTTGTGCAAGAAGAAGGGACACATGAAGAAAGATTGCGCTAAATTTAAGAACTGGTTCGAAAAGAAAGGCACTTCATTTTCATCTGTTTGTTATAAATCTAATATGGTTAATGCTAATCATAACACATGGTGGATTGATTTTGGTTCTATAATCCATGTTTAAAATACCTTGCAGGGTATGTAAAACCTAAGGAAGACAGTGGGAATTGAACAATACATCTATTCAGGAAGTAAGACGAGTTCACATGTGGAAGCCATTGGCACTTGCAATTTAGTTTTAAGCAGTGACTTTATTTCGTGTTTGGAAAAGACCTTTTACGTTCCAAACAAGAAATTTGATTTCTGTATCAAGATTTATACCTTTAGGTTTTTCCTTTAATTTTTCATATTATGGTTTTAGTTTAAGTAATGGATATGAAGTTATTGGTTATGGTACATTATTTGATGGTCTTTATTCCATTCAATTACAAAATGATGATGCATATAATTTGATGCATGTCATTGCTGGGTTGAAATGATGTGTTATGAGTGAAGAATCCTCTATGTTATTGCACCATAGATTAGGACACATCTTCATTGAGAGAATTAAGAAATTAGTAAATGCAGGGGCACTTAGCACTTTGGATTTTGCTTATTTTGAGAGTTGCGTGGATTGCATTAAGGGTAAGCAAACTAACAAGTCTAAAAGGGGTGCAAAGAAGAGAACAAACTTGTTAGAAATCATACATACAGATATTTGTTGTCCAAATATGGACACAAATAGTCCAAAACACTTTATCACCTTCACAGACGATTATTCACGATATATGTATCTCTACTTACTTTGTTCTAAAGATTAAACTTTGGATGCCTTTAAATTTTTTAAGGTTGAATTAGGGAATCAATATGGAAAACTAATTAAAATAGTGAGTTCAAATAGAGGTAGAGAGTACTATGGTAGATACACTGAGAATGGACAAGCACATGGTCCAGTTGTGAAACTTCTTCAGGAACATGGGATTGTTGCCCAGTACACCATGCCTAGTTCTCCATATCAGAATGGTATGGCAAAAAAAAGAAACCAAACCTTAATAACCTTAATGGACATGGTGAGAAGTATAAGGAGTAACATAAAACTTCCTCAATTCTTGTAGATTGAGGCTCTAAAGACGGTTGTGTATATATTAAAACAAGTTCCAACCAAGGTTGTCTCAAAGACACCTTTTAAGTTATTTATGAGTTGAAAACCGAGTTTGAGGCATATACACATTTGGGGATGCCCGTTTGAAGTGAGAATTTATAACCCACTAGAGAAGAAGCTAGACCTAAAGACCATTACTGGCATTCCATTGGATATGCTGAAAGGTCTAAAGGGTACAGATTCTATTATCCATCTCACAACACTAGGATTGTGGAATTAAGAAATGCAAAATTTCTAGAGAATGACTTAATCAGTGGGAGTGGTCAAATTCAAGACATAGTTTTTGAAAAGAATTTTAAAAAGGACCATAGTTTTTGAAAAGGACCATTATGAAGCTCGACCCTCTGGTTTAAGTGATAGATTAATCGTCATTCACACCCCTCAAGTTGAAATAGGTATTGGAAAACCAGTTACTAAAGTTCCACAAGTTGCTAATACCAATATAGTAGATTAAGTCGTGAATGAGGAACAACAAAAAATTGTTGAGCAATCAGTTGAACAACAGGTTGAGCAACATGTTATTTGAGAGGATGATGATACAACATTGAAGAGATCTACTAGAGTTAGAAGATCAGCAATTCCCACTAATTATATAGTGTATCTACAAGAGTCATAATATAATGTTGGAGATGATCCTGAAATGTTTTCACAGGCAATAAGTTCTAAGGAATCAGACTTGTGTTACAATGCCATGAAAGATGAGAAGGATTCTATGGCATCTAACCAAGTCTGGGATCTCGTTGAGTTGCCCAATGGTGTGAAAGTCATTGGATGTAAATGGATATTTAAGATAAAGAAAGACTCACAAGGTAACATTGAGAGACGTAAAGCAAGACTTGTTGCCATGGGTTCGCTTAAAGGGAAGGAATTGACTACACGAAAACATTTTCCCTGTATCTAAGAAAGATTCCCTTTGTGTAATCCTGGCATTGGTAGCTCATTTTGATTTTAAATTACATCAAATAGATGTGAAAATGACATTCCTCAATGGTGAACTAGAGGAAGAGGTTTATATGAAACAACTTGAATGATTCTCCTCTAGCGATGGTGAGTATTTAGTATGCAAGCTTACTAAATCTATATATGGATTAAAATAAGCATCCTGGCAGTAGTATTTAAAATTATATGAGGTTATTACTTCAATCGGTTTTGAAGAGGATATAATGAAACAATGTTTATACCAGAAGGCCAGTGGGAGTAAAACTTGTTTTCTTGTGTTATATATAGATGATATTTTGCTTGTGACTAATGATAATGGTTTGCTATATGAGGTGAAATATTTTCTCACAAAGAATTTTGATATGAAAGATATAAGAGAGGCATCTTACATCATTGGTATTAAGATCCATAGAAAAAGATCTATGCATTTTGGGTTTGTCTCAAGAGACCTATATCAACAAAGTTTTAGAGGGATTTTGGATGAAAAATTGTGTACCAAGTGTAGCAACATTCCATGCCTAAAAAATGATTTTGAATGGAACATATGAAGAACATTCCATATGCTTCAGCTAATGGAAGCCTTATGTATGCTCAGGTCTGCATCAGACTTAACATCGCATATGTTATTGGAATGTTAGGTACATATCAGAGTAACCGAGGTGTTGACCACTAGAAACCTACAAAGAAGGTTATGAGATATCGTCAGGGCATAAAAGACTACATGCTTATGTGTAAACGAACTAAGAACCTGGAAGTAGTTGCATACTCCGATTCAAACTTTGCTAGCTGTATTGATTCAAGAAAATCAATATCTGGTTATATTTTCATGCTAGCTGGTGGAGCTATATCTTGAAGAAGTGCCAAGCAGACCTTGATTGCTACTTCTATTATAGGGGCTGAGTTCGTATCATGTTTTGAGGCCAATTTATATGACGTATGGTTGAAGAGTTTTATATCTGGGCTTAGAGTTGTCGATTCAATTTTTAAGCCATTGAAGTTGTACTGTGACAACTCAACCGCAGTCTTTATGGCTAAAAATATCAAGAGTGGAAGTCGAAATAAACATATCGACATTAAGTATTTAGCCATAAGAGACCATGTTAAGGAAAGAAAAGTTGTCATTGAGCATATTAGCACTGAGTTAATGATTATCGATCCTTTAACTAAAGGCATGCCACATAAGTAGTTTAAGGGATCATGTAGCACAAACGAGACTTGGTTCCATAATGTGATTTTTATCATACATTTGTTGTTTCAATAGAACTCTGATTTAATTTGATGTTTTGTCATATAGTTTTATGCACATATATTTGATTATTTTGAGAAATATCATTTAATTTGAACCTAGAATAAACATATGGTTTATTGATTAAGTTTAAAGGTTAGTAATAAGAGACTTTATATATTGTAATACATGGAAGATAATACTCGCTATAAGAGGACTTATCGTTATGATTCATATATTTAGTTTCTTGTTATGTTTGATGTTGGGTTAAATGGACCAAGTGAGAGAATGTATGATTTTTCCCTAAATCTTAGGATATCCTACTGTTCAAAATTTGGTCTAGTTAATGGTTTATCTATTAATCACGCAAATGCCCATACATCTTCATTTTCATCTTCTATGATGAAGCGATGAAATATATATTTTTAGGTCCCTATCCTCAGCTTCACGTAACAATAACTGGACACCATTGGGTTGTATTAAGCATACATGTATTTTGTTTATACATAAATAATTTTGTGTTTTAAAATGCATGCTTTAGTTTACACATACAATCTGCCTCCTTTATTAATAAAAAGATTATCTTTGATCCAATATTATTTAGTGATACCATCTTGTACTTCTTGAACCATACAACAATAATTAGCATCGAGCTTTTCTCATTATAGCATTATGTGCACCAATTTTACTTCCATTATAGATAAGTTGTAATATGTGGTGCACACTTCTCTTTAACTTAGAGCATCAATTACTTTATTTCACTTCCCTAGTTTGTAATCCCAAGTGGGAATTATATTCAGCTAAGAATTCTTGACATTTAACTTATGTAGTTGACAACTTCTTATATGTTTTCAATAATGTATTTGTTATGTATGTTTTGTACTAGAAACTTGGTAACTAGTAAGTATACACACTGGACCTTTCGGTAATGTACTATAACTATCTCTTTCTTCTGTGCAAAATATCATTGTTCTATAACATTGAGTTTTCAGCTTTCAAAGCCTATTAGATGTCCTTCTTGAACCATTACACCCCTAATGTCCTTGTCTAATGCTTTAATATGAATGTTGAAGGGTAATTCAAAATTAACAAACCTAGTACTAGTTTTATCGGTATAAATTACTTAAGCATAATGAAAGCATTCACATAATAGTATGTCCAACACCATAATTTCTACTTTTTCAAAAAATCATATGTGGAGCTACCTTTTACAAGTAGCTTTGAATGAACTGATAATAGTAGTACACTAATCTTAAAAAAAACTATAATTTAAACTCTATGTTAGTGGCTAACCACTCTTATTGCAATCATTATTAAAGAACTGTTCTTACTATTGATTCCTTTTCCAAAATGGTGACAACAAAAAATTAAACATAATACTTATTTTTTTCCATGAAAATAGTTTCTCTTAAGTAGGAATACAATAGTACCTTATACTATACAAGGAAATCTATGCCAAGAATGATACTAAAATCATCTAATAGAATGACCATTATATTAATTTTCCTAGTCCAGCTATCAATACTAATTGGTAAGTTATAAGCCATGCCAATAAAATCTTTAGCTTTCATGCTCACCATTTTTATCTTTTCATACTCCTACCCCCCTTGAATCTAAACTTTATCGCTAGCTTTTCTATAATGTAGGTTTGTATAGCACTAGTGTTACCCTTTACAATAACTTTAACACTATCGATTCAAACTATCAAATTTAGTAAAAAGGCATAAGTTGTAACTACCTCATTGCAAAGGGTATTGAAAAATGAGGGGGTTGACCAATGTTGCTACTTCACCTTCTACCTCATCTTCTTCCACCTTTATATTCAATTTCTCTTGCTTTAGAAATTCAGAAGCAAAATGTGGTCCTTTACAAGTAAAAAAACTTTACTTCTTTTCTTTTTTGACCCATTGGACGAAGCACTGTGAACATTCATTTATCTTTTATTATTTTGCAATTTTCTTCTTATCATAATTCTATTCAACACCTTTTAAACAAATTATTATTATTGGTTTTGGGATAAAATGTAAACGAATATGATAGATATCATGATAAAGGGGCTTTTTTATTAAAGCTCGGTATAGAATATAGCATTTGCTGAGAGCTTACATATTATATCTTATATCCAGCACCATATGCCTACTTACATAGAATAGATAGACATTTACAAGTTGGTTAGGTTATCCTAACTTACAAAGTTACATCCTAAAACCATCGAAGAAGCTTTAAATAACAAAGAGGTAACACAATAATTTATATTTGTTTAAACAAAATGACTATTTGAGAGACAATTTTGACATCAATAAAAGTAATTTTCAATAACCACTATGTTAGTACCACGACCTTAGTCCACCATGAAACTAAGGAAATTATGTTTTTTTTTTTCTAGATTTATAGTGTTGCTCTTCTAATATATTACGAAGGCTATGCATAATTTGTGAAGGTCTAAAACTTGGTTGAATTTGTCAAATAACACCTCTATAAAGCTACCAATGATAATTGACCAAAATAAGTAACAGATGTCCCTTTATAGACATGCCATAACTTATCGGCTAGTAAGTAGAAAGATCAATACTTGCTACCAATCTACTCTTAAACACTCTAGGGGCTAAAAACCTATATCTTTCTACAATATAATTGTATTTGAACAAAACTTGTCATGGGGAATTTGTTGGTTTATGCTCTACAACCAATCAGTTTGATGTAATTCAACGAGATTATTATTTAAAGACATTCTTTATCTTATACATATTCAGATGTATATGATAAATTTCATAGGATAAATATACATTACAAATGAAATTATGATGAAATCATAATTATGAGATTCATATTGCATTTATATATTATCCCTAAATTGTTCCTAGTCATTGTTCTATTGAGATTGGGTATAAATAGAGCATAAGAAGACTAGCACATTTTGTTTTCTTCCTTATAAAGGAAGTAGTTGATTTCATAAAATAAAATATAGAGATACTTAAACAAATTTATTGATACTTGTTAGAGAACATGTTCATTGAATTGACCCCATACGAGAATTTCTTTTGAAAAATTACTTGTATTTCTATGAAAATTCTCATTGTGATGATTGTATAAGTGATCATTTGACTTTTGATCTTCAAAGTATTTCACATAGGAATTGATATGTTTTGATACTACTTATGACAATTCTAATCAAGAGTAGCTTAGTCAATAGTCAATAGGTATATCGTGAATTATATGAAGGTAGTTAAGTGATTAATATAAAATTCATCGCTTTAAAGTAGTTAGGCGGAATGTTCCATTATTCTCAATTATTATTAATTAGGAAAATTCTTGGCCAAAGTAGAATGACACTTTGTAAATAGTTTATAAATTTCATTAATTGAATCAATTATTAATCGTCGAGAACTAATATTATTAAATAGAGTAGACATTATTTCCATGTTTTATGTCTAATTGGAATATTTTCAAATAAAAAAATTGAATTATACTAAAAAATCATGCATGAAAATATTAGTCAAAACCACTTTAACATTTTTAAACATTTGGGTGGTTATGATGTGTTACTAGATGTTAATTCTTGGCATATGAATATAAAATATTTAATTAGAGAATTAATGATAAATTAAAGGAGTTTACTTTATCTAATTCTAAATATGATTAATGTTATAATCTATGTCCATTAGTCATACCCAAAGAACGAGTTGAAGAGAAAAAAAAAAAGTGTTTTGATCAAATTAGACTCGATTGTAAAGCTTGAAAAATTTTAGAATAAATATGATATATTTAATACATGATGATCAATATGAAATATTAGATCTTATTTGGGCATAATTGATATTTAATTAGAATTCATTGTGATTCTAATTAAATTATAATTATAATTATAATTTTATTTCAATTAAATAACTAAAAAGTTTAAATCATATTATAAATAAGCTTAAACTCCAATAAAACTAGTACTCCTTGTGTAACTTCTTTATAATAATTATAGAGTTCTCTCAACTCATTTTGTTGATATTATTAGATGGTAAATATTTGTACGGATACAGTAGTTGAGATAAGTCAGTTTAAAAAATGGTTCGAGAAAAATAACAAGAAAATGATCAAGCTTCATAACAAGGTATAAATTAAAATTCATAATTTATTATATTTTATGTGTTAATCATAATATCGATTTAAAGTAATTTAGACTTTTAAAAAATAATACAAATTAATTTCATAATTATTCTACTAATTTCCCCTTGCTGTTCAAACAAACATTTTGAGAAAAGACAAATTCACAAAAGATTAGGATCTAACCATACAAAAATGGGGAGTCTGAGATGGTGGACTACGCTAGTGCACAAAGATAGGTTGCTTTATGTACGAAGTAAAAGGCTTGGGAAGACTAAGCAAGTATACATAGAGAGAAATCACATGCATGAATGTTATACTTTGTCATCCGTGGAAACAATAAATGAAGAATACTTGGTTGTTGAATGATTACAAGTTGAAAAATCCAATATAAATCTTAATTCTTCGTTGGGGACCCATCTTTAATCCCCATGGGAACATAAATATTAATGGTATCTAGCTATGTTAAAATTGTAGCATTTAGAATAGCATGATCCCAAATTGTGACAGATTACTATATTGTCATAAATGATGGCCTAGCTACTAGACTAGTTTGAGTATGAACATGAGCTATATGATGTTCAACATATATCCCACAGACATGCAATAGTCATCATATAGTTTAAAAGTAAATATACTCTTCTTCTAACTAAGTTTTTGTCACACTAGTTTCATGGTCGATCTCTTTGTTTTACTAAATCCCATACTCTCTTTTCTCGTCACTACGAGGAGCCACGGGGATGTATTGTCAATCTTGAACATGTGATGTCCTAATATTTGCTTGAAAATGATTTTGGCTCTTATGGACATTTCAGGGTTTGCATTAATGTTGAACTTGGTATCCCTGCGTTAGGTTAGGAGGGTTGTAAAAGTTTTGCAGAGTGACTTTAGTTGTGATTCGAGAGAGAGTGAGAAAATAGGGATGGGAAAGGAGAATAATGGAATTAAATGCAGTGTACCAGCTTCCCGCTTTGGTAGTCGTGGCATTAAATGCTCACGCAGACCCCATTGCCCTCTTAAATCCTACCCCAGACATTCTCATCCCTCCTCACATCGCTCCGTAGCCTCTTTCAATACTCTCACTTCCCCTTATGTTTTTCACCTTTCCTGTTTGATTCTCGTCAAAAGATTGTTTCTTTTCATGGAAACCATGTGTTGTTCCTGCAACTAGATAAAAACCCAGATGGGAAATTGTATCACTATCTGAAAAATTATGTGTGAAATAGTGATTCTGATATTGGCCTGGTTCACTCAAACATGTTTCAAAGCATGATTTTTGTGCTTTTCAGTCTGATGGTTTTATGTTTCGATTTGATTGAGCCGTGCCAATATCTCACTGCTTTTTCACTTCTCCAAAACGTTGGCTAAGATTGAAACAGTTGAACAAAGACAAAGTCATTTAGTCTATGTACACCAATCTCATATTATCTTTAACGCTTGTCTTGTGGATTTTCTGTTAATTTCCTGCAGCAAAGATCGTACTGCCAGAGACATTTATGTAACAGGACCACATATATCACAAGAAGCAAACAGGAGATCAGGTGAGAGCTAAAATGTTCTGGAGGAATTTCTTTTTCTTCATACACTTTTTTTCTTCCGCGTCTACATAATGATGAACTCCCAATAGATGATTTTGATTCCGAACCAGTGCCAGCCCACCTTATGATTAGAGTTGAAGATGTGATCATATATTTGCATCGAAATATCGATCTCTAGAGAAATTCCAGGAAAAATAAAAGTTTAATTACTAGAAAGCTAAGTAAGGTGAGCATCAATCCAATGTTTAGGTGATGGGATCCCTCTTTGCTGATCATACAATTTTGGAGCATGAAGCTTAAATTAGAAATAGATTGACAATAAATAATGGGATCTAAAGGTATGTTTTTATTAGTGTACACAGGATCTGAATTTATCGATGATTTGTTAAAAGAAGCCAACTTATCAGGATCCATCACATAAGTAGACATGCAACGTTCGTGTCTTCTTGACTTAATTGATAAACGTGTCTGGGCTAGCCAATGGAAACAATTATACCAACTTGTTTTAAATTGAAAAGGGTATATATATTCTTGTCATTTTCACTAGTTTAGATAGCTCGTACAGTTTGGTTGAGCTTCAGTTTTTCAGTTGCGATATTTAGATTTTAGTTTTTATTTTTAATTTTCAATTTTTGTTTTTTAAATAAAAATATTTGATTGTTATGCAGATATATTTTTATAACTAATAATAATTATATAATGGATAAAATTTAAAGATAAATTATTTTTAATTAAATAAATTTATTTTACTCTTTTATAAAATATTTATTAAAAATTTTTAATAATTTTTTTATTTTAAAATAAAAATATTTTAAATTTAATTTAATATATTAATGATCATTAAATTAAATCTATTTAATTTAGTCACAAAAATTAAATATAATTACTAGGTAAATTAAATTATTCATAGTTCGTATTAATAATTGATTTCAAATAATAAAATATATAATATAATATCAAATTCTGTCTAATTTTTAAACAATTAATATATTAGATAATTAAATATCATATATTTAGTTGATAGTTGATTATGAAAAAATAAACAAAAAATAAAAACTATTTTTATAATTTTCATAATTTTTGAAAATACGAAAAAGACCAAAACTAAAAACAACATAAATAAAAAACTCAATAAAAACAAAACAGAAAAATGATATTTTCTAGTGTTGAATTTTGTTGTTTATTTCATTCATTATCTGCCGTGATCATATCATACTACTGAAGCTTGTTTGCGTGTCTAATGATCTTTGGTGGGGAATAATGGTGGATATATAGAAATTATGGTAAAGCCTTTCAGGTCAGCTTTAGGGTAATTTTGAACATGAATTAAATTACTGTTGAAACCTTAAAGTCTCGTTATAAGAAAAATTAGTTTCAATAATAGTTGCTAAAAATAAGAAAATGGTCGGTAAAAGTTATAGCGACCAAAATCAGGTTGGTCACAGGTGGTCACTATAAGGTTGTTACTAAAAGTGCTCAGTGACGAATTATTACGTTGGTCGTTAAAAATGCATTATTAACAACTATTTAAAATTGGTCACTACTTTAGCGACCAAATTTATACTTGCTAATGTAAAACTTCATGGTCGCTGTAATATTAGAATGGTTGCTATAGTTATGCATACTGCGACCAAATTATTTTTGTTACTAAAAAATAATCTTATAGTAACCAAGTTAATGATTACTATAGCTATTCATACTGCGACCAAATTATTTTTGTTGGTAAAAAATAATTTTATAACAACCAAGTCAATGGTTATTATAGTTATTCATACTGCGACCAAATTATTTTTGTTGGTAAAAAATAATCTTATAGCAACCAAGTCATTGGTTGCAGTTATTT
>JANZLX010000211.1:20440708-20452551 GCA_025531955.1 Erythroxylum orinocense | reverse complement strand
TACTTAATACACATCATTCACCTTCTTTGGATCACATTATCCTTCATAGGATCACTTTTATTCTTATAACATCTCCAGAATTTCAGATCTGAACACTTGGTAAATAACAATCCATTCTTGAATTTATATCCTCATTCATTAGCCTAAACATATGACATATTTAATCCCTTATTCAAGCATCATTCTAGGTTCAATTCAAGCCTAAATGAATCATATGAAAGTATCTAACCATTTGTTGTCCCAAACCACACATAAAAGAAGCATATTTGATGTTTAACATGTTCCCACGATCATGGGATGCTTCCATCCGAAAAATTCCAGCTTTGTTCTTCCAAATTCCAGCTTTTCTCAAAACAAAAATTTTGGGTCAATTTTACATGTCCATTTTGACAAAGAAAATAAGGTATTTAAGCAATACATTATTCTAAAGTTTTCTTTCCTATATGTATTAAGTTTCTAACGACATCAAGTTCATGTTGTTTGGTTCAGTATTTTGCAAGTTATATTCAAACTACTATAGACTGTTCTCACACCGTGACATCATACAATACTAAACTTCAATCCAAAATTTGAAACTCTTAGAGATAGGATTAAAATTCAATTCCTCTATGAAAATATAGCCATATGTCTCTAATTTAATCTAAAATTAAAATAATCCCATTTGTATATTTACAGATCAAGATATGGCTAAAATACAGATGCATGTTCCGTGAAAACACTACAGCTAACATATTCTAGTAATTCTTCTTTCACTTTTTCTAGATTTTTAACTCCTACATTTTACATCTAGTACATCTTGTACATAGATTATCTTTTCTACTTCATTTCCTCTTCATTCTCACCTCCATTTCAGTTCAATACAATTCATAAACAAATCATAAACTATGGTTGATCGTAAACACAAAAACAAAATATCAACATATACATACATTCATCAAATTTCTACACACATTCTACTCTATTATCACTTTCATTTTATCTCTAACTATTATCATAAAAGTTGCTTTTCAAAAAATCATAAAGAACAATATACTTACTTGATTAACTCAACTTTTCTTCAAAAATTACCCTGAAAATACAAAATGTGCTACATGAAAGAGGAAATTACACAAAATTATATCTAATCTGTCCAAGTCTCAACTGACCGACCTTTGAGCCATTTCTTCTTTTGACCAAAATTGCAATGTTGAATTTTTAGGACCGAGAGACGACATTAGCAATTGTAGCACCCCACTCTTGCGAGATAAATACCCGACATCCTCAGTGAGTTCTGAGTACATACCCTGCAAGGGTGGCATGCTAGAACAGTCAATCACTCAAACTCATTACAACTTTTTTTAATAAATATCACACTCATATACGAAAAATTAATAACAAATTGGGCCCACTTTTATTCAGAAATATTTTCAATCGCAACGTTACAATCATTATACAACTCATCAGAATTTCACTAGTTACTTTGACCCATTACAGAGACAAAACACTTATAAACATAATATTATTACACTTTAAAATCATTTCCAAATTGGAACGTTATTACAAAGTAGAAATATTTAGATACATATTGTACAATAATTGCGAAAGACTCAATTGAAGTGAATCACACGTTAAATGCAATAAACTATAATGATATATAACGCACAAGAAGGGGGGGTTGAATTGTGATATCTTTTTTATTAAACCCTTTTTGAAAACCTTCTTTATAACCAGAAACTAATTTGTATTTCAGAACTGATACTACACTTGTGTATGTAAGTAATATTAAAAAAAAACACAATGTAAAAAGTAAGAGAGAGTTAAGAGAAAGTTGACACAGTAGTTTTTATACTGGTTCACCCCAAACTGTGGGCTATGTACAGTCCTCAGATTCCTTATTTGAGATTTCACTATCTCTCAAAGACTTTACAAGTATTCTTTTCTCCGAGCCTCTTCAGGTCTCAATACAATGAGTATTCTTTTTACTCTTAGCCTCTTCAGGCTATCTGTATCACAATCAGTTTTTGAGCTTGTTACAACAGAATAACACTCAGTATTTTCGCACAGAAATGCTTCGCAATAATCTCTTCTCTATGTGTACGTGTATGTATCTCTCTATTCTTCTGTTTGTCTATTAGTCTTGAACCTTCGACTTTTATCTCTTATTTATAGTCTTCGTCCCCAACTGCTTCTTGATAACTGCTTCTTAATTCTTTAAAGAAACGGTTATTCAATTGAGTTTATAGCTAACTCAGACTGATGCTTTCGTCTGCTTTCGCTTTCGTCTGCTTTTGCTTCCGTCTACTTTTGCTTCCGTTTGTTTTTTCTTTTCAACTATTGTCTGCTTTTTCTTTGTTATCTTCTGTCTATTTTTTCATTCGTCTGATTTTTGTTTTTCATCAAAAATTATAAATCGTAAAGTCATTTTGACTTAACAATTGTGACTTTATACGTATTGAGTGAAGGTTGGTCTATTGATGATGCTTGGTTCCTTGCCATCTCTTAGACTAAGAGTGCCTTATTACTGTACGATTATAGATCTATGGCTCGACAGTTGGTGATGCTTAGCTGCTCACAGCCATTCCAGGGATAGGAGGTGTTTGGCAAATAGTTAATAAGCTATTTTTTAGCTTATTAACTAAAAGTTAGCTTTTTGACCATCTTAAAAAGCTATTGATGTGTTCGGTAAATGACTTATTGGTTAGTTTATTTAACCCTAATAAGCTGATTTCTAAAAGCTCTATAAGAGAAAATTTTAGGGTTAGTTGTTTGCCTAATGGCAGTATTGCCCTTCACTTTACTCTCGACTTTTGCTCTGTGTTTTCAAAATTGTCTTTTTTTGATCATTCAATTATTCTGTGAAGTTTGGAGGAATATAATAAAGAGGTTAACTAAAAGTTTTAATCTTTATTTAATTTTATAACATTAGTTTACATTTAAAAATACCATAGTATTAAGTTTTTGAACATAAACAGCCATATCAAATTAATATTATAACTACTATATATCGTATGTATGTCATACTATTATTATAGATATTTTTAATTTAATAAATAATAAAATCCATTCATTTTATATGAAAAATACTAATATGATGTAGCTCGCTGCATCATTCATATTAATAGCGAATTTAACTTTGGCCTATTATTATTATTATTATTACTTATTAAAGTTATAAACTTAATTTTTGAAAAATTAAATATCTAAAATTTAAATTCTTATAAGAATATTCAACAAAATGCTAAGAAATATAATATTCATGTCCTTATAAGTTTTTTAAAATCATGCTCTCATAAGTCATTTTACACATCAACAGCTAATACTAAATAGCTAATTTTATTAAATATCTTTAATAAATAGCTGATGTTATCTGCCGATCAAATCAACTGATATAATCAACTATCAACTAACTAGTAATAGAATTAGCTAACAGCCAATGCAATCCGTTGTTTGTCAAATAGGGTCATAGTATTATGGGGATATACCCTTAAAGACTAAGGTCTTATAGATATTCCTTCTCTACAATGTATTATGTATTGCAATATGTGATTTTTCATGCATCACATATGTGTGTTGATACTAATATAAAATGTATATTATGTGAGCATGTCATTAGGTGTTGTGGGGCAACATGGACTCACTCAATCAGGTATGACTCCCCTCAACTCTATTTTTCAAGTCAGCTACCACCAGCTTCGCAGTAGTAACTCTGAAGATTGTCAGCTATAACATATCTACATCTATGTATGTTTTCCAATTGTTTTCACTTATACTTGTACTCTAGTGTTATAGTGATATGATTTAGTATGTTAAAAATTTTTGTTTTGATATACGCTAACATTATTGTACTCTAATATATTTGCACTTATGTGTGCCCATGTTGTTATTTATTTTTTGAGATTTTTACATTTATTTATGTTGCTAGTGGTCAGGCTTATGTGTAATCTAAAGGCTTCATATGCCAGTCACATGCCCATTTGGGTCGTGACAAATTGAACCCAATATTCATCTTTTAGCTATTGATGGGACTCTCCTTAGTGATGATATTATTTATCACCAATTATTAGGTTGTCTTATATATTTGTCTATCTCCCATTTAGATATTGCACATATTATTCATCATCAATTAATTCATGTCAGCTTCTCGTATACTCATTTCTCTACTATTCTTTGTATCTTTCAATACATCAAACGTACTCTATTTTATAGTCTTCACTTTTTTCATTCATGTCTATTAAAGTTACAAGCATATTCTCCACTATTGGCTATGGTTTCTCTCTCGACACATCTCTTATTATATAAAGCAAGAAGAAATAAATAGTTGTGTCTCACTCTAACATAGAAGCAGAATATTGAGCTATTGCTAATACTACATCTAAGTTCCTATGATTACATTGATTACTTCAAAATATGGGTCTTTCCTCTTATTCTATAACTCTTCTCTTATATAATAATCACAGTGCCATATAGATTGTTCATAATGATTTCTTTTTTTTTTTTGTGCACTAGAGATATTAAGATTGATTTTCATCTTGTTCGACATAATATTCTTCAAGTTATTATTTCAACTTGTCCTTATTTCATAACGATCTCATTTCACATACATTTTCACCAAATCACTCACACCTTAATTATTTTAAGAACTTGTTTCTAGATTTAAGATGTCAAGCTTTTAACCACCTTGAATTTGAAGGAAGATGTAAACATATATATATAAATAAATCATTAGTTGTCACAAACAAATAATTAGTATAAATTAGAAACTATAAGTAGGGATGCGATGGCCTAAATTAAGAGATATCTTCCTTAATTTTATATCTAAAATATGTATAAATACCTTTTTTAAAGATTTGAAACACACAAAAAAAAATACAAAGAATATTATTTCTCAAATTCTTGTACTCTCTTTAGGATTGTTGAGATAATTACCACTTAATCATAGAATCCAACCTCTGGAAGAAGTAGAAAACTGTCATTTATGTCAGATAGTCCAAAATCAAGTTCCAAGTAATATCTCATCTACCAAATGGACTTCGTAATATGAGACTTCAATAACTCGGACCCAAATTGTCGAATTAGGGAAAAAGAAAAACTTGTGAGGTTCTTGCTGGTTTTTACAAATTTGTAGTATCTAATATATAACAAATGTTTTGTCTATGTTTTCATGTGCATTACTTCTTCTATTACAAGCTTGATCACTTTCTGGCAATATTGTTTCATCGTTTGTAAGATGAAGATCCCCGAGCTTCGTAAGGACAAGTTATTTCACTTCTCTGAAGAAAATGTTCTGTATACAGAAAATATTCTGTATGTACAAATGGTGCTACTGATGACCTTTTCCCTGGAGCATATTATCTACATCTTAACTAATTGAGCTTTAGATGCAGTGGATGGTACTGTTAGATATACAAAATCATACCTTATTGAGGCTGTTTAAATATACTTCAATATCAATGTGCGTGCATCAGTAATTACTAACTTTACCAGGAACTAAAATATAGGATTCAGAGTTCACCTTACACACTTATTCATAACCAAAAGATGACTTTGAAGTGTTTCTCGAAAAATTCGTCTGGTACATACATGAAGTGATAAGATATATTCTTGGAAGCGAAATAAAAAGCTTTAACTTTATCAATTACAAGTTATTTTATCGATCTGTGAACCATCTGTTGGAGTAGGGAACCTACAGTTACAAGTCAACTCCTGTCTCTAAATTAAGTTTTGTTAGGATATTATTATTGTGTTTCCAAGTTCCATTTATCCTACTTCTGTTTGGTATTCCAACAATATAAGTACAGGAAAAGACTAGAAGGTGGAAAACAAAGAAACATGGGAGCAAAATTGCAACACCTAATTACGGGTTGGGATTACAGGGAAACGAAACCTTAAAGTGTTTACGGTGTTATTGAAGCATAAAATACTGTCATGTAAGAACTTTGCTTTCTTAAACTCGTCTTCTGTTATGCTCCTTGGGCATGTAGTTTCAACAAGAAAAACTTGCTGCAAAACTGCATTGGTATCCACTATCAAAAGCCTTAAATCGAATGAGATAAAAGCAATAAAAGCCTTGGACATATGGATACAAGTTCAGATTAACTCGGCATTAGATAGATGAAGAAAGCGTGGGGTTGGAGAAGAAAAGGATCAAATGGACGTAGAAGATCCAGGAAGTGGAATATTAGATCTGTTGATTGCAAAATCTTCTCGGATATTTTTTTATGCTTATTCAACTCAAATTTTTTTAATCTTTCAGTTTTCCGTGTTCAGTTAAAGTTCATTGGTCACATTTCTTTTCGTTTAGTAGATAAAAGACATAAAGTTGGGAAAATCAGATTCATAAAACATAATAGTTCTCTATATTTCATTGTATGTGGAGATCATAATCATTTACAATATATAATCCTTTGCATCCTTTAAAATTTGGATGCCTTGCTAGGTTTTGTTTGTAGAAATTGGTATCGGTAGTGGCCTATTGAGAGACCATGTTAAGAAGTGAGGCCCTTGTTTTAATCAAGCTCCTGAAGACACTCTCGAGGCCAATCTCAAGGTGTTCAATGCTGGTCTCTAAAGCTTCAAGGTTTGTCTGGGCAAATAGAGGCCTGTTGAATTTGGACACTTCAGCAAGTGCAGCATCAACACACTCTAATTCATTCCCACTTTCTTGCTTTTCTTCACAAGATATCACTCCCTTGTGCATCAACTTTGAAAGGCAGGAGCACTTACTTTGCTTCGGCTTCGACACTGGAGTTGACAAGAAGTGTAGGAAGGACTCAAAGATGGATCTGTTCATTGAATTAACTTTTCTAAGCACTCTAATCACAGAAGAAAGATGATGTTCTGGATCTACAAGAGGATATGCTACAACTTCATTTTCCATTTGCTTCAAGGCTGAGATAAAGATTTTTGCGGTCTTCCTCATTTTCTTTCTGAAGCAAATATAGTTACCAATTTCGTTGTCAAGGCTTGAATCTCCCTTTCTCCTTCGAAGTGCAGATTGAAGAGCTTGAACCTGTTCCTTAATTTGCAATATCATATCTCTAGTAAAGCCACAGGTATCTGATGTGTTTAATATGAGTAGATGATGACCGACAGAGGAAAAATGTAGGAGAGAACAGAAACAGAGAGAAACAGAGAGGGAGAATTGGCTTTTGGAAATCTATTCTGTCCTTTAGTGGATCTTCGTGACTATATTTATAGTCAATAGTCAACAACAAAACAAAATATCTTGAGAATCAATAAACGAATATCCTAAACCCACTAATCATCTACTTCAACACCACGTACCCCACCTTAACCCACTAACCCACTAATCATTCACGTCTTTCACTCCACTCTTCCATGTAGTAGCGTCACAACAGTTCCCCTCCCCTTCAATTTTTTCCTTGTCCGCAAGGGAAAACGTCGGGTAAGTCCTTGACATGCGCCGAGCATCCTCCCATGTTGCATCTTCCAACGGAGCGCCACTCCATTTAACAAGTATTTCTTCTTTAGCGCGATATCTCCCTTGCTGCCTGACCCGTCGATCCAATATTTTCTCTGGTTGAGGTATCACGGGATGATCTTCACTAGACGGTGGAAGTTCCGAAGAAGTCACCGGATTTTGACCCAAGTACTGCTTCAGCTGACTAACGTGAAAGACATTATGGATTTTGGAACCAGTGGGTAACTCTAACCTGTAAGCTACATTCCCAATCCTACCAATTATTTGAAAAGGTCCAAAATATCGAGGTGATAGCTTAAGTGATGCTCGGAAAGCTACTGTTGTTTGACGGTACGGTTGAAGTTTGAGATAAACCCAGTCCCCCACAGAAAACTCCACGTCTCTCCTATGTCGATCTGCCATTGCCTTCATGCGGTCTCGTGCTTGCAGCAAGGTTCTGCGTAAGTCTTTGAGTATTTCATCTCTAGCCCGTAGTTGTTCATCCACAGCTGCCAAATTTGACGTTCCTGGCACATATCGTAGCAGAGTTGGTGGAGGAACCCCATATACTGCCTCAAATGGTGTAATGCCGGTTGATGAATGTTTGGAAGTATTGTAGCTGTATTCGGCCCAAGAGAGCCAATCTTTCCACCTCTTCGGCTGAACTCCTGTGAAGCATCGGAGGTACTGTTCAAGAGTGCGGTTTACCACCTCAGTCTGTCCATCGGATTGGGGGTGGTAGCTCGAACTCATATGCAGTTGGGTTCCCTGTAGACTAAAGAGAGTTTTCCAAAAATCACTCATAAAAACAGGATCTCTATCACTTACAATGCTTTTAGGCATGCCATGGAGACGGAAGATGTGGTCCACAAATGCCTTAGCAACCCGCAGTGATGTGTTAGGAGGAGCTAGAGCAACAAAATGAGCATACTTAGACAATCTATCCACGACAACCATTATAGTACGATAACCACCTGAATCTGGCAAGCCTTCAATGAAGTCCATCGATATGTCCTCCCAAATCCTTTCCGGAATTGGCAATGGTTGTAAGAGACCGGCCGGTTGAAGGTGATCAGATTTGTTCCTTTGGCAGACTTCGCAGCATCGAATGTAGTCTTTTAGAGTTTGTCGCATCCCTTTCCAATAGAAATCCTTTTTAAGTTGTGAGAGAGTTTTGTGGAATCCAAAATGCCCTCCTGTAGCAGTATTGTGGACTTCCGATAGAATAAAAGGAATGAGAGTTGATGTTGGGTTAAGAACCACTCGTTCCTCTAAGAACCAAACACCTTCACGTCGTTGAGCCTTGGGATCTATCACAAATTGATCATAAAAAGGATCCATTTGGCATTCTTGTTGCAACTGTGACCACCAGCTAGCTTGTGGACGTGATATAGCAATAAAAAAGAGTTCCACCCTCCTTGACAAAGCATCAGCTGCGTTATTAGTGGTTCCTTTCTTGTACTCAATTCTATATTCATAACCCATAAGCTTGGGAAGCCATCGTGCTTGAGCCGGTGTAGTTATCCGTTGTTCTAACAAGTGTTTTAAACTTCTGTGATCTGTCCGCACAATGAAGGTTTGTCCCAACAGGTAGGGTCTCCACTTCCGAACGGACTTGACGATGGCCAACATCTCCTTCTCATAAGTAGAGTACTGTAGTGTTGTTCCTTTGAGTGCTTCACTAAAAAAAGCAATTGGCCTCCCGCCTTGCATCAAGATGGCCCCAATTCCCGACCCACTAGCATCACATTCCACTACAAATGGTTCTTGAAAATTTGGTAACCGCAAGACAGGAGCTTGGGTCAATGCCTGCTTTAATTTGTGGAAGGCAGCTTCGGTTTCTTTATCCCAGTGAAATCCCTCCTTACTCAATAATCGATGGAGAGGGGCTGCAATCTCTCCATAATATCGAATAAATTTGCGGTAATAACCAGCAAGGCCAAGGAAACCACGTACCTCTTTCACAGTCCTTGGTGTGGGCCAATCTCTCACAGTTTGAATTTTAGACGGGTCTGGTTCTACCCCTTCTCCTGTAAGTATATGGCCCAAGTATTCCACTCGACTGACTCCAAACACGCACTTACTCGGTTTTGCAAAGAGTTGATGTTGTTTGAGAATGGAAAGGACGATTTGTAGGTGTTGGAGATGCTCTTCCCAAGTTTTGGAGTAGATGAGTATGTCGTCAAAAAAAACAAGAACAAATTGGCGCAAGTAAGGCCTAAAGATTTCATTCATCAATGCTTGAAAGGTCGAGGGTGCATTAGTGAGACCGAATGGCATTACGACAAACTCATAATGTCCTTCATGAGTACGAAAAGCAGTTTTTGGAATGTCTGCTTCTCTCACACGAATTTGATGATAACCGGCTGTGAGGTCCACCTTGGAATAATGGCAAGCTCCATGTAATTCGTCCAGGAGTTCGTCTATGACGGGAATTGGAAACTTGTCCTTGATAGTTATGGCGTTTAAGGCTCGATAATCCACACAGAACCTCCACTCCCCACTTGCTTTTCGAACCAAGAGTACTGGAGACGAGAATGGGCTTGTACTTGGTCGAATAAGACCTGTAGCCAAGAGTTCTTGTACTTGTTTCTCAATTTCTGCCTTTTGATAATAGGGGTATCTATAAGGACGGACATTGACTGGTTGGGAGTTGGGTATCAATGGTATCCTATGATCATGTGACCGATTCGGTGGAATAGATCTGGGAGTATCGAAAACTGACGCAAAAGTGGTCAAGATTTGGTTTATATCTGGTGAGTTGGATGAGAATTCGGTGGAATTTGCTTCTGGTGGAATTAGTTGAATAAAGAATCCTTCTCCAAAAGAACAGCTAGATAATAGGGCATTAGATTCCTTATTTGATAGAGCTTGCATTTCTTTTCCTTCTAACCCCCTGAAAACATAACGTGTGCCGCCTTTGTCAAAACTCATCATCAATTTTGAATAATCAGTTGTGACTGGTCCTAAGGTCGCTAGCCACTGTACTCCAAGTACCACGGGGGTCGCAGCCTCTGGAAGCACAAAGAAGTCTGCTTCAATCATACATCCCTGTATTAATATCTTAACACCACGGCAGATTCCTAGACACTCTATACGTGAGTTGTTAGCAATTGTGACTTGAAACCGACCACTAACTTCAATACTCAATCCAAACCTCGAAGCAATTTTCTTTCCAATGAAATTATGGGAGCTCCCACCATCAATCAAGACCATAACTTCCTTATTTTTCATCTGTCCAATAAGCCTGAGTGTCTGCGGGTTTTGAGCTCCGGATATAGCATAAAGAGAAATCTCAGGTATTAACGTGACCGGCTCATCGTCCTGCTCCTCGCTTTCTTCTTCTACCACATCCTCAATCATAAAAAATTGAGGTCGAGCACACCGATGTCCTTGTACAAATTTTTCGTCACAGTAGTAGCACAATCCCTTCTCTCGTCGCTCCCGTGCCTCTTGGTATGATAGTTTCTTAATGGTTGTCCCTGTGTGATTAGTAGGGCCGGGTCCGAGTATCCCTACTCCAGTTGGTTGACTGCCTGTGCGTGTGTTTGTTACTCCAGTTGGTTGATTGCCTGTGCGTGTGCTTGATATTGGGTTGATCCGATTCCCTGCACTTGTACGTCGCTGTAATGAATTTCTTTCCTCAACCAATCGAGCGACACTAATGGCTTCAGCTAGGGAGGTTGGATGCTTTATCTTTACATCTAGTCTCACTTCGTCTTTTAGTCCAGCGATGAAACATCCTAAGCGGAACGCCTCTGGCAACCCATCCACTCTGCTGGAAAGCTTCTCAAAGTTCTCCTGGTATGCCTCCACCGAGGTTGTTTGGCGTAAACGAGTTAACGCCTCAGACGGGTTCTCGTACTCCGTTGGTCCAAAACGTCGTAGCAGGACCTGTGTAAATTCTGGCCAGGACAAGGGTCCATGGTCTTTTGAGTACCAACGATGCCACTGTAAGGCTAACCCTTCCAAATGGAAAGAGGCTAGGGAAACCTTCTGGTCTGCAGGTACCGCTTGGTAATCAAAAAACTGCTCAGCTTGGTAAAGCCATCCTTGGGGATCTTCTCCGTTGAATCGAGGAAAAGAGAGCTTCACGGGTGCCTTCCAATGCCCATTCCCCGTACTTGCACTTTCTGCCATACCGAATGGGGTTTCTTCTCGAGTATGTGCTGGGGTAGCAGACGTCATAGGTTGCGCAACAGGTGAAGAAGCTTTGAAGGATTGAAATTCAGTGACTAGTGTCTGAACCAAGACTGTTAAGTTGCCCAACGTTTCATCTTGTTTAGCAACCATATCTGTAATTTCGTTTCGAAATTCTGCGTTGGTCTTCTGCCTAGTTTCCATAAGGAACCGGCTCTGATACCAAATGATGTGTTTAATATGAGTAGATGATGACCGACAGAGGAAAAATGTAGGAGAGAACAGAAACAGAGAGAAACAGAGA
>JANZLX010000211.1:20368798-20380496 GCA_025531955.1 Erythroxylum orinocense | reverse complement strand
GCCTTGTATTTATTGGTGCATAATCTTATCTTTCAGTTTTTCAATCAATTATATTGATAAATTCTCAAAATTAGCAACCTTAGGTATTTATTGGATTATATGTAACTTTTTCTTTTTACATCTAATATTAGGATCTTGGGAGAATGATAAATGTCTTTTTATTCAGCTCCAAAACATAAATTCATTTTGAATCATTAAGAAAACTTATGTTTATTAGTAAATTAATATTGAAAATAAATATGGAGAGATTAAACAAGAAGATAAATTAAGAAAGACCAAACAAGCTATTAGTACATCCATTTATGTGAGATTTTGTATATTAGCTACTTATATATTCATCCTAAACAAAATATTTAAATAATTTCAAGGTCAAAAAATAGTGGGATATAATTTGTGAACATATTGTTTAAAGAGGATCATTCTGCACAGGGACATGCGTATTGAAAAACAGTAAGATATATGTTTGTTTTGTATTAAGCTTTGATACCAACTGATAGTAGTACCAATTAATATCAACTGGTATCCAGAATACTGGTTTAATAATAGACTAAAATATAAATTTTTAAAAATTAAAGGAATAAATTTTTTTAAAAAATAACCTAACCATAAAGCACCCTCTTCTCCTCTACAGCATTAGTGTAGCTCCTCTAGCATCCATAGATATTTAATCTCCTCTCCTCTGTTATCCCTCTCCTCCCAGTGTCCATTCTTCTTGCTGGCTGGTCACTCTAAATCTATCATCCTTTATTGCTCTAGAGATCTACAATCACCTTTATCGTATACTCTAGAGATCCTCCCTAGGTCAGTCTCCTCTATTGTCCACTCTAGATCCTCTTTTATCCTCTTTAGCTTTTAGTCGCTCCTCTTCTTTGATCATCAATGGTTACCGCGTCCAAACTCTAACGCCAATGTGGTTCAGACTTTGGCCCTTCAATATTATTGTTGTGACTGTATTATGGTTTGTTTTAAAGTAGAGGGAGATTGGTTGGTGCTTTTAAGTTTTGAACGTTAAAAGTTAGAAGTTAGACCTCTAAATTTCTAATGCATAATAGTAGATATTGTCATGAATTCTCCTATGTTTTATTTAGCTTAGTTGAATCTAAGAACTATAACATGTATTTGATTTTTATGCACCTTAAAAATTAAATGGGGATTTGGTTGCTGAAGTTTAATGGCATAGGTCTTCAATTATGCCTAAATAAAAAAAAATCTTTGATTTGGTTGCTAAATTTTAGTCTCAATAATTCATATTTATCTTTTAATTAATTTTACTTATTTTTTATACACTTTATAATTGTCTATTTAACTTTAATAATTTAATTTGGTATCTTACTACATTTTAATCTTCTACAATTTAATAATTAATTTTGCTTCAATTTATATGTAATATAGTCTTAATAGTCATATGGTTACACTTAAATATTTAGTTCTACTATAAATTATCCTTAATAGTCATATGTGTCTCATTTTAATAATTCATTGTTCTCTACTAGTTACCTAAATATTTTACAAGAACATAATATTAATTTATAGTAACATAAATTATATTAATTTCCTCTTTTCTAATATTATCAACTAGCCTATTAAATTTAATTGGGTATATGTTTGTATATAAGAATTAAAGGGCACATGATAAAATGGATCACTTGTAAATATGTAAGTATCCACTTCTTTTTTGTCTGCAAATATAGTCAAAATACCATATAAAAATAAATGAATGAAGTACATATCTTGTTTATAAGACATCTATAGATGTGTTTATATGATAATATATATATTAAAGTTTATTAGATTTATTAATTGCACTACTTGTGGTCTATCAAAAATAGTCTCTCTACCATATAGGGGTAAGGCTGTGTACTATTAGATCTCCCCAGACCCTACATTTTAGCAAGACTCTCACTAGGTATTGTTGTTGTTGTTGTTGTGTTCATGTTCTTATTGTTGTTGTTGTTCTTGTATTTTAAAGTTTATTAGACAACACACAATGCTTGTTAAGATGTTGCTTTATTTCTTTCTATTATTTGGGTTAAACAATAGACATTTTGTGATAGATTTTATTCAATTCCCTATTATAAATATCTATGTTGATTATTTACTTAATGAGTTATGTTTATTTACTAGTTTACAATTAAGAGGTACATATGTTGTTTATTTAGTTTATTGTACTTATTTAAGTGCATTTATTTTTATGGATAAATGGAGGGAAGTTCAAAGTACTCCTAATAATTCAACCTCCTTAGGTTCAGTAAGATTCGATGATCTAACTTAGGCTCATGCTATAGTAGTTCTTGATATGAAGAACTATAATTTTTTTTAATATTGTAACAAATATCTAAAAAGAGGGGAAATCATAATATTAAAGAAGCATCTAGCTAGGATCAAAGGTGATATGGATCCTCGTAAGAAAGGTAGTCATTATGTGAAATGACATATGATAACCTTTCTTAAAGAGTATCAGAATAAGAAAGACAAAAAGGCAAAGATTGAACTACAAAATTTATATTCCTATCCTACAAGAAGGAATTATTGTACCTAGTGTGAGGAATAGAAGAAAATAGGTGTTTAATTTTATTACACCAAGAACAATTCTTAGAGCTTAACCTTTAATTTATAGTGCCTTACAACCTAGCAGCTTATAATATGGATATGGCAAGACTAGATGGTGGATAATGTAGGTGCATCATTCAATAGTGCTTAATCTTATTATTATTGGCCTATAGTAGATGTTATTGAATTTTACAATCCAGGATATAAAGCTTCTTTAATTAATGACTGTATAGGTAATTTCTGAGTAACTTTGATTATAAAATAAAAAGTTATTTTGATGAAAGAATAATAACTTGGGCAACTTATGGGTATTCAATCTGATTTAATTCTAGTTTCTATTAAATCACCTAAATTTTGTTAGTCCAATTTAATTGTTTTTCATTCGATTCACCCTCTCAGTTTATTATCGAATTATGCAATAGCAGAATCAAACCACAACAATATCTAATAAACATATAAACAATCAAATTCTCATTAATTCAAGAATAAAATTCCGAAGGTGAGTTTAGAACGTCCTCGATATTCTAGATCCTATAATCAACTATTCAATCCAATTTTATATAATAATAAAACTGAAAAGAACATGAAATACAATCTAAAATGGATGACAGGAGGCAGCGACGTTGGGAAACCTCCTGATCTGGGAAGTGCCTCGAATCAACTCTTCTCCTCTTCTCTCTTCCTCTATCTCTCGATGATCTCTCTGGAGGGTTTCTCAAGGTGGCTGATGCAAAAAGCTCGTTCTCTACCTCTTTTTGTTCTTTTTATATCCTCTTATGTTTTGGGTAATCTTAGGGTTTTTTTAAGGTCCGAAAGGTCCAAAAAATCCCTGTAGACCACGATCGTGGCTTACATCTGGAGTTTCTGTCACGATCATGGCATGCAGGCCACGATCTTAGGCCATTCCTTGGGCTTCTGTCATGATCATGTATGTCACGATCGTGGGTCGTTGTTTCTGTATCACCCCACTCTCATAGGACACATACTCGACATTTTGGAGGAATATCCGAATACGTACCCCACAAGGGTGGCGAACTAGAGCAGTAATGATACTAACTTAATGTAGCAAACCACTCCTGCAATGACCCGAACCCGACATCGTGGATGATATCCGAGTCCACGCCCCGTGAGGGTGGCGTGTTAAAGCACTCAATCGTTCAAAAAATTGGTACATTTTTTTTACCACAAATATATATGCGGAAATTGAAATTCACATTAGGCCCACATTCATTCATAAATAATTTCAATAAACACAATTTTCAATAGCCATTCGGACCCTTTCACAAATACAAAACACTCGAGTCATTTTAAAATACAAATTCATACAAAAGTTTGCGGAATAAACAATTCAATACAAAAATAGAGAAATGAAATGCAGACGCGAACTAATCTCAACCTCTATTCTTGACTTATATGCTGTAGGTATACGCCCATTAGCCTAACGGGGTATTCTTCTGAACCTGAAAAATATTTGCAAATTTTGGGTGAGTTTTGCGAACTTAGTGAGTGGTCATCATCGATGACTCACCCAATCACATAGCACATAATTCATACATCTCACTTTATTTCACATTTCACATTTAAAACACTTAAGTATTCATATTATGCATATATAATGCACATAAGACTCATGTTCATTCTTATTGTTGTGACTGAGTGTCGATCACATACACAAATACTGGCCCATAGGGCTCAATCAGAACAAAGTTCACGAAGCATAGCACTACATACAGAATCAGAGTTCACGAAGCAAAGCTCTAAGTGGAAGCACTTCAAACTGGCTACTCAAGTCACAACGCCTTTATCTGAGCATGCATTTTATGAAATTCATCACATACTGATCATGTCATATCACATATGATGTTAAACCAGAAACTCACATTCATCGGACCTGAGCCCGACATTCAACTTTAAAGTAGGGTATCATTTTTCATTTACATGCCAATAGCACTTCAATGTTCAAATCAAATATCACAATCATCGGACCTTTTGTTTGGAAACTAACATACACAATCACATCTACATAATTATTCAATAGTCATATAATACAAAATTTCAAATAACAAACAATAATGTGAGACCATCTCGGTCTACTCACAATACGCTCCAAAATAACATTTGCTTCCGAATTCTGGAACGCTTGTATGCAGACACTTGACCTGCACAGCCCATTTATGCAAAACACCCATTTTACACTCATCAATAATTGCACACGTATAAGCATTCATTTATTCATAATTAAATAAATGGACTATATACAATGCATGCTCAATGACAATCCCGAGTATATGTTCTAGAACTTATATTATGCTCATTTCCATTTCATAATTCAGATGTGTCTAATTGAATTTAGACTTACACTTCATTTATACAAGATCATTCAAAATTCTCCTTTCACTCTTTACCCTTTTCGTAAGCTCACATGATCTCATAATATCCAATTCCTAATCATAGCTTAGCAATTCAAACATATACACACTTAGACACATCGCCTATTTACACAATATCCATAAATATAATACCCACCTAGTTTGCTTGTAAAACTCCAAGTTAAGGTTGTCTTTCCCCTTGTTCTTGGATAGGATTCTCTTGATTTCCTAAAACAAACCAAATCTCATTTAATAGGAATTCACTTAAAACTCCCACAATGCAAAATCACCAAAATTGATTCTAGAATATTTAAACCTAAGCATTTTCTAAACTCCATAAACTAGAATCCTTCCCAAAAATCCAAAAGAGTTAAAAAAATCTTACTTTTATTCTTCACCAAATGAAGAGATCTTTAGCTCAAATGGAAGCTCTTTTCTTCCTCTTCCTTTTTCTCCACTTGAGCAACTTCAAAATCTTTCTTGAAGACTAAGGAGATTTAAGCCCTAGCTCAACTCTCTTCTTTTCTCTCAACCACCAACTCTCTTTCTTACTCATTTTCATAAATCACTGCTGCTTATCCTCCCATTCATGTTTTGTTCTTCATTTATAAGCAAGACAACACTTCTTCTTCCAATTATGCCCTTTATGATTGAGAATGGTCCCGCTTGCCCTTCTATTTATGCCTTATGACTTTTATACTTAAGTGTCTTGCCAACTGTACCCTTGAATAATCTATCATATCACTATCTTAAAGAAAATGTCCCCCATTATCTTAAGTTTCTAATGCCTCCAAAATTATTCGATTTGGTTCAATGATTCAAAAGGTATACTTCAAGCAGTTTTGGACTGTTCTTGTCCAAAATAGTATACTATGCACAATTTATATCTAAAATTTAAACATCTTAGAGATTGAATTAGATTCCAATTTCTTCATACCATTTGTAGCTCCATGTCTCTAGTTTTCCACAAAACAAAAAATCATCTCATTTGGATTAGTAGAGCTCCAGAAAACATCAAAATACTAAAGTATGTTCAGTAGGATAACACCAGTTCATATTATTTAAGAACACGCTCACTGTACCCATCTCATGCTTTTCACTCATTCTTTCTCGATTCATTTTAAATGGCTTATATTTTTGGTGTAGAAGTAGAGAAAAGTCTTACGAATCCAATGGTTCAAGAATCAAGCCATTTGGAGGTCTAGTGAAGAAGTTATGGTCAAAAGAACCAACCATGTTTATGACCTCAATCAAATTGAACCTATTTTGGCACGATTTCTATAACTTTCACAAACAATGTCAGATTGATTTTGTTTTTGGACTATTGGAAAGAAAACTTCTATATCTACACCTTTCATGAAGGCCTCAAAAACAAATCCTATCGTCTGAAGGGTAGAAAATGGAATAGACGATATGACATCATTGTAAGACAAAGTGACATCATCAGATGATACAAGGTTGGGAAAATTGCCATAACTTTCCCTACAGATATCAGATTAAGGTGTTCTTTATATATTTTGAAAGAGAACTTCAAGATATACAACTTTCATGATGACCTTGAAGACAAATTCTATCTTTTGAAGGGTAGAAAATGGAACAGACGATATGACGTCATTATAAGATGAAGTGACATCATTAGATGATACAAAGTTAAGAAAATTGCCATAACTTTCCCTACAGATATTGTATTAAGGTGTTCTTTAGATGGTTTGAAAGAGAACTTCAAGATCTACAACTTTCATAAAGACCTTGAAGATAAATTCTATCGTCTGAAGGCTAGAAAATGGAACAAAATATAAAAGATGAATAGTAACTAAGACGATAGGTATGAACAGTAGCTTCATCTTAGATGAACAGTAACTAAGGCAATAGATGTGAACAGTAGCTTCATCTTAGATGAATAGTAACTAAGACGATAAAATGAACAGTAACTTCGTCTTAGATGAACAGTAACTAAGATGATAGATATGAACAGTAGCTTCGTCTTATATGAACAGTAACTAAGACGATAGAATGAACAGTAACTTTGTCTTAGATGAACAGTAACTAAGATGATAGATATGAACAGCAGCTTCGTTTTAGATGAACAGTAACTAAGACGAAGCCTCTCCCTTCTTTCATTTGCATCGTCTTACTTTTGTCTCCAGAATGTCTCTAATTTTAAAGATCATAACTTTCAACTCCGATGTCCAAAAATTCCATACTATATATACTGTTAGAAAGATCTACAAATTTCCAAAAGGAAACCTTGCTAAAATCTATTTATATTAATCCCAAATTTGCCCCTAAAGTCCAAAGACGAATTTTCCATTCATACACCAACGTACTGCACCTAATTCTTAACTTTGTGACAATTTTTGAAATTTTTAAAGATAGAATTGAAATTTGATGTCTTCATAAGAAATATAGCCATACATTTCTAGTATAATTCAAACTAAGAATCATCTCATTTAGATAACTAGAGAAAAATTTATAGCTAACAGACAGCAGCACCCTCAGTGAACATTTTCCAGATCACTACCAATTTTGTTTCTAAATCTTTCCTTATCACAACCCATACCAAGATCACTCTTTCTACTCCTTCTACTCCTCATTTTCAATAAAATCACATTTAATATCAATTATACCTAGAATTTGTCAATGAATGCATGTACCACTCTTTATATAAAAACATTCCATATTTATGTGCATATATGCTAATATGATGCATGAGTAAGAAAACGCTTTGTCTCAATTTCTCTTTGAGCTCACATGTACTGAAATTTTGGGTGCTAACCCTTAATATGCGGATAGGATGTTATAGCTATAATCTTTGCGTTAAAAATATGAAGTGACTACTTATGTGGTGTCACTACTTATGACTTGTTAATAGACTACCACCTGGGGAAAACTAATGTAGTAGCAGATGCACTGAGTAGAAAATCGACTGTGGTACATGTGGAGATAGTGTATCTTCCTCTGTTGAAGGAATTAACCAAACTCATGGTGACATTGAAGCAAGTCGAATTTGGGTGTATACTGGCTAACTTTAGGGTAAGGAGGCTAGTGTTGAATGAGAAGATTAAGGAATTGTAGGAGCAAGATGAGTATTTGAGCAGGCTTAAAGAAGAGATTAAAAATGGTAAACCTTCTGAAATATAGGTAAGGGAAGATGGATTGATGGTGGTAGGAAACAAACTATGTATTCTTGATATGCAAGAGTTAAAAGACGAGATTCTTGATGAGGCACATAATGCACCTTATGCAATGCACTCAGCAAGTATAAGAATGTATAGAGATTTGAAGGAGCATTTCTGGTAGAAAGGAATGAAGAAATAAGTTGTAGAATATACTAAAAGATGCTTAGTGTGCCAACAAGTCAAGGCTGAACACCAGGCACCTTCAGGCAAGCTTAAACCTTTGTCAATTCCCGAATAGAAATGGGAAAAGATTACGATGGATTTCTTGATGGGATTGCCAAGGATTAGCAGAAAGCAAGATGCAATATGGGTGATTGTGGATAGGCTAACCAACTCCACACATTTCTTGCCAATTAAGTAGATGGATTCTTTGAATGTTTTGGCCAAGAAATACATAGATGAGATAATTAGACTTTATGGGAGTTTGATAGTTTCAGATAGAGATCCCAGGTTCACCTCCAGGTTCTGGGAGAGTTTACAAGGGGCTTTGGGAACAAAGTTACATTTTAGCACAACTTTTCATCCACAGACTGATAGACAATCAGAGAGAACAATTCGAACATTAAAGGCAATGTTGAGAGCTTGTGTCATGGATTTCAAAGGCTGATGGGATGATCATCTGCCTTTAATTGAATTCGCCTACAATAATTCCTATCACTCGAAAATTCAAATGGCACCTTATGAAGCTTTGTATGATAGGAGGTGCAAAAATCCTATTTATTGGGATGAGGAAGGTGAAAGGAGATTTGTAGAGCCTGAATTGGTACAGATTACAATTGATAAGATTAAATTGGTAAAACAGAGACTTAAAGAAGTTCAAGATAGAATGAAGAGCTACATGGATGCACAAAGAAAAGAGATGGGATTTGAAGTTGGAGACAAAGTATTTCTTAAAGCTTCTCCATGGAAGGAAATTTTAAGATTTGGTAAGAAGGGCAAGCTTAGTCCAAGATACATAGGCCTTTATGAGATCATTGAGAAGATTGGGCCTTTAGCCTATAAGTTAGCTTTGCCACCGGAATAGTCTAAGATTCACAATGTCTTTCATCTGTCGATGTTGAGGAAGTACCTATCCGATCCTTCACATATAGTTTAACCTTCAGAGGTCCAATTAAGGGAGGATTTGACATACGAAGAGCAACCAGTGGAGATCCTAGATTCGAAGGAAAAGGTTTTGAGAAATAAGGTTATAAAGCTGGTTAAAGTCTTATGGAAGAACCATGCAAAAGAGGAGGCAACATGGGAGCCTTTGGAAGCAATGAAAGAGAAGTATCCACACCTCTTCAATGACTCAGGCAAGAATTTCGAGGACGAAATTCTTTTAGGGGAGGAGAGTTGTTGGATTATGAAATTTTTCTAAACTATATATTATTTGTTTAATTATTTATTTAAGATTTTTTTGTTTATTTTATATATTTTTTAATTTAGTCATTAATTTAGCAAGTGTGAGTAGAAATTAGGGTTATCAAATAGAAAGATTAGAATTAAATTTGGAGTACAGCATGGTATTAATGGACTATGTTGTTAAATGGGCATTACATTAAGATGAAGGGCAAAATTGGAAAGACTAACTAAGAGAGGGGTATAATTGCAAGAAAGGGAATAAAATTGGTCTTGAATTAGAAGAAGAAGAGAGAGCGTCTTGAGAACCAAAGAGAGAAAGAAGAAAAAACGTGAAAAGGAGAAGAGAAGAAGGAAAATCGTGGGAAGATTGGAAGGAAGAAGAAAAAAGAAGAAAAAGAAGAAAAATCAAGCTTGTTAAGGTAAGTTAATCATCTTTTCTTCTTGCTTTAGCAAAGAAATGGGTTGTGTTGAGAATGAAGGAGTTAGAGAGAAAATGGGTGTTGTGTTGGAAGAAGATGATTTAAGGGAACCCATTTGATTTTAGGGTTTCCAAGCCAGGTTTTAGGGCTTTCTAACCTAGATGGACCATGGGTAGGTTAGGTTTGAGCTTGATTTGTGTTAATTTCATTTGTTGTGAATATGCAAGTTTTAGGGGATTTCCATTTGAATTTGGATTGAATGAGAATTTTGGTTATGTTAGGGAGTCAAGAAAAACCTACCCAATAGCAAGAGGAAGGGCACAATTGAGTTTGGACTTTCAACCAAAATAAGGTGGGTAAAATATTTATGGCTATTGTGTAAATGGGCAATGTGCCTATGTGTGCGTGTATATGCTTGAATTTCTAAATTGTGAATTGTTGTAATAAGGGAAATGCATTATGATGTGTTTTATGTATTGCATTGAAAGATATATGACATTTTGATATAATTGAATTGTGAGTTTGATCATACTATACCTTGGAATTGTATCATGGCATTTTAATTTAAATGGAAAGAAGGAAAAAGCATGAGAAAACAAATTTGTGATTGATTGAATTAAGCATGAGAGTTGATTATCTTTGGGTAAGAGCGGAACCGTTTTGTAGTCATGTGCACGTTGACATAAAGCCTTCTCCTGGCTGCTCGCTTGTGACACATGCGATCCTAAAAGTGCTTTTGTTTCGTTCACAGTGTAAAATTCAGTTTCTCCGTTTCGCTCCACTTGACCCTCAAGCCATTTGTTTGTGCATTTGCATTTTGATATGTTGAGATATGACGAAATTTGAGTATTATGCTTTGATGATAAATTATATCCAATATGTTCTATGTGATGATGTATTGAATTATAAGATGTGAATTGGAATTGTGAATGTTGAAATTACATTGTTGGATTAAAACAACACTTGTATGCCTATATGAATATTCACAAATATGTTTATTGTGTGGCTCATTGGCAATGGCTATAAATATATTAGTCACTGAGTTGTGTAACTCAACCCATCATTTTTCCCTCCTCAGGTGCAGAATAAGCAGGTTAGTGATCCTTGTAAGGCATTTGGAAACTCAAAGATAGATAGAAATCATTTGTACTAAGTTAGTGACTAATTTGGATAGCTTTATAAGCATATCAAACATTGAGCATCCAATGTATTTTGTATCTTGTGTTAAGACTTTGATGAAATGTTGATATGTAATTAAAGCTATGTATGAACTTCATTTTTAGTTAGAAATGAATTGAGAATTGAAGAAGTTCCATTGTGTATGTGCTTATTTATCTTGTAGTTGTACATTTCATGTTTCAAGTCTTTCATATGGGTAAGATTGTCACTGATTTTAGGGGAAAAACTGGATTAATCTAAGCTGAATTAGACAAAGTTATCTTCTTAGAAGTTGTAGCTCATCCTCTTCGCTTTCCATCAGTATAAAGTATGAAATTTTTGGATATTGGAGTTGAGAGATATGAGCATTATAAGTGGTGATACTGCGTGGGATGTATACACAGGACAACTATGGTAAATGATGAGAATTAGTGGTTTTGATGAATCATATGAGTGGAGATTAGAGGATTTAATGAAACAAGGTTGGTGGTTGGATTGATATGAAGTGGTATTGCACTAGAAGAGGTGATTTGAGAAGAATATGAGTGAAAGTAATGTTAGAATAGATGTAGGAATCATTGGAGAGGCTTTGGAGGGACTTGCTGTTGGACCCCAAACCTGTTTTATTTATTTTGAGGCATGTTTTGAATTTTTGAAGTCTTATTAGATCAGTAATTGG
>JANZLX010000211.1:20322360-20333819 GCA_025531955.1 Erythroxylum orinocense | reverse complement strand
TTATTTAGAAATAATTTTTATTTAATTATAATTATTTGTAATTCTAATTAAGGTTTAATTGAAATTAAAATTTAATTTCAATTAAATAACTAAAATGTCAAGAACATATTCTAAATAGACTAAAGTTCTAAAAGAGCTAACACTCCTTGCTTAACGATAGGTGCAGATTCTACTATGTTTTACTAGATGTTTAAGAGTGTTTTTCAGTATTTCTTAGATGATTATCATGTGTATAGGCTTAAAATTATGTTATTGTGAGTGTTTGTATATATTTTAAGTGTTTGTTTGGTTTAGAGCAAGAATAAGATCTTAATTTTATGTTTCAATAGGTGTTTAATATGTTTATGAGTATTTGGAATTAAGAAATTGAAGAATGAAGAAGATGGAGGAAGCTTAATTTTGCATGATCATGACAGAGGCGCAAATCTCAAGAGCATAATCGTAACTCCTTTGTCACAATCGTGATAAAGAGTTTCCACGTGTGAGTTTTTTTCAATTGTTTTAGGGTTTGGGAGCATTTTTGGAACCGAACAAAGTGGGAAAACTTTAGTTACAACCCAAGACCCTAATACACTTTTAAAGAATGTGAAACTCACTAAAAAAATGCAACATTGCATCAAAGTGAATCAAAATATAAAGACCAAGGAGAGCATCAGGAAATTCCAACATTATCGATCTAGGCGTCAAACATTTTTTTCTTTTTTCCTTTTAGTTTCTTTCATTATTCTTGATGTATAATATGATTTTCTTGATGTATAATATGATTTCTTGATGTAAACATGTTTATGGAGTTCTAACTTTAGATTAGGAATTATTTTTGATTTATTTTGTGACTTTATTCATTATTGAATTTAATATATTTCTGGATGTTTGTGATAACTGTCGTGCATAAACATAATAACAAATCGAGAGAGTGAATAAAAAGTAATCAGTTGTAAATTGTTCAATGAGAGTTGGCACCTTAATATACCTACAATTATCAAGTTAATAATCATTCACAGAAAAATCTTGTTTGAGAATTGATTACTATTAGATAGCTTCAGGTTTAATTGAAGACGTTAGGGACAATTTTGTGAATCAAGAGATTACAAATCTGGACATTTTGAATTCAATTAGGATTAATTGCTTAGATCTTGAGACAGAGTAATCAATTTCTTAGGAAATATAGGATCAAGCATATAAATTAATTCAACAAGACTAAGGAAATGAAATAGAGAAAGAATAGTTCCTAAATATGCAATTTTAATTAATCTCAATTTTATTGCCAAGTTACTTATTACTTGTTTAACTGTTTCATTTTATTATTAGTTTTTTAATTTTGTTATTTAATCTTATTCAAATCAGTTTCATGTTACCTTAGACAAAGTTAGGTTCAAACTGTTATATATTGCATAATCTTCATGGGAATGATAATCTCTTATACTACAAGATACGATACGTTTACTTGCGGGTATTGAGAGTTTTATTATTAGATATAAAACTTGCTCAACAAGTTTTTTGGTATTGTTGCTAGGGATTTTAGCATTAGGACGATTTGAATTCCTTTGATTTAAGAAACTGTTACCCTTTCTTATGTGATTAAGGTACCCAATCTCAAAAAATAAAAAAGGGACAAAAAGAAAGTTCGGATGCAAAGTAGAAGGCACATTAATCTAGACATCATAAGGCAAAAATGAAGAATCTGAAGAGTTAAACGTCAAGAAGAGATAGAAACAACGATAATGGAGGAAATACATCATGAGAGCAAAGGACCTTTATAGACATTATGGGGCCAGAGTTTAATTCCTATCAACAAGGAATTACATGATCACAAGTGCAAGCAACACACGAACTGTTAGAAGAGATGGCGAACAATAGTTATCTTTGGACATCGAAACAAAGTAGATAGCAAATAACCTTCTAGGATCCAAAAGAAATTATTGCTGCAGATTCAATGACAGCATTGCAGGCTGAGATCGACAACCTCACCAAACAATTAAACAACCTAGTAGCCACCTCTTTCTCTCCATTCAAAGCAATTCAACACAAATGCAAAATATGTGAACAAGAGAGCCATATCACAGTTGATTGCTTCCTAGTGAAAAACAACAACATGCAACAATTTCACTTCAACTGAGGACAATTTGGTAGGGGAGTTAAGAATCCTTGAACACATACAATCATGAGTGGTAGAACCACCCAAATTTCTTTTGGTCTAATAATGTAGGGACACAAATGGGAACTTAAGGTCTATCGGGATTTCATCAACACGAGTCCAATTCATGGGATTCAAAATTGGACAAGCTCATGGACATACTAACAAGTCTAGAAGGGAAATTTGAGCAATTGGCAGAAGATCATACCTTATTCTATTTACAACCTAAAGGTTCAAGTGGGTTAGCTTGCCAATGCATTGTCTACAAGAAGTATGAGAAGCCTTCCGAGCAATACCGAAGCAAATCCAAAAGAGCAATTTAAGGCTATCACACTTGGGAATGGGAAAGAGATAAAAGAATCAATGGAAAAACAAGTTAAAACCTACCTTGTAGAAGACCAAGAGGAGAAAAAGAAAAGGATGAAGATAAGAATGAGGATCCTCCCTATGTTCCTTCTCCTCCATATACATCGAAAATAACATTCCGATAAAGACTTCCAAAGAACGAATTTGATATACAATTTTCAATGTTTGTAGAAAAGCTTAAGAAATTGCAAATTACATTGCCCTTTATGGAAGATTTAAAGAGCATACCCACGTACACAAATTTTCTCAAAGACATCTTAGCAAACAAATGGACATGGGATGATAATCAAACGGTCTCCATAACGGAGAGTTACAGCTCCACAATTACCAACCACATACCCTCATAGTTGACAAATCTAGGGAGTTTTATCATGTCATTACTAATTTAGAGTTTTCTAAATGTTTATATGTATTAGGTTTAAGTATCAATCTTATATGTTTGTCTATTTTCAAAAAATTGGAGCTAGGAGATGTGAAACCAACCTCTATACTTATTCAGTTTGTAAATCAATTGATAAAGAATCCATTTGGCATAATGGAGGATGTGCTTGAAAAAGTGAACAAGTTTATAATTTCTATGGATTTCGTCATACTAGACTTTGAAGAGGATCAAAACTGTTCACTAGTTCTTGGTATACCATTTGTGAACACTGGAAGAGTTTTAGTAGATGTCCATGAAGGCTACCTCATGCTTCATATTGGTGATGAATAAAAGGAATTCAATATGAATAAGGCATTAAAGAATTCGAAGGAGGGCAACTCATTCACAAGAATTAATGTAGCCGAATCTTTAAAGGATGAAGAAGAGAACGAAGAACAAATGAGATAAGATATAGACCTTCAAACATATAAGGAAGTTCTTTTCAAAAAGCGAACTAAGAAGAGGAAACGAGGGAGGTTGTAGAAGAAAGAGAGCAACTCACCTTCTTAAAGGACAAATAGTTGAATTTAACTAAAAATTCAAGGAGTCTCATCATTCCCTATTTTATTGACAGTTTGTTAATAAAAAGGACATTATTGAACTTACTAGGTTTTCTTATTTTGATTAATTATGTCCATCTAGTTATCTTGCAATATATAGGTCATTTATGAAATTGGGTGACACGGGTGGAAGCAAACCACTCATTATAGACCCAAGTTAAGTGAAAACATAAAGAGTACGTCAAGCTAATAACGTTAAACAAGTGCTACTTGGGAGGTAACCTAAGAATTAAGATAAGTTTTATCTCTATTTTCAGCCTATTTTGTTGGTGCTTTTTTATTTTATTTTTTATGTTTATTTTACAAGGAGTGAATTGTTGGAATTTTATGGCATTAAGAATGTCTAAATTCCATCACCCATACCATCATCGTCAAAACCCCATAAGTATTTTTGCTTTATTGTTCTTTATTTATCTTTATTTGTATTGTTTTGTTTTCCACATTGAGGGCAATATGTTGATCAAGTGTGGGGATGTATATGCAATTACATATCATGTATGTATAAATTTTGCATTTGTATATATCATATGTGTGTGACTTTTGCATTTGTATATATCAATTGTATTTTTTTTATTAAGTTGGTGTTGTGCAAACATTTTGTTGAAAATGTTTGAATTGTGTCAATGTGTCAATGGCGAGAATTTAATGGAATTAGTTTAGCTTTGAATATGGTCATTTAAATTTTAAAGGTATAGTAACTTGTAAATTTTGTGTTTTAAGTATCTTTGAGATGAATATGTATGTTAATTAGAATATAACATCTATTCTTTCATTTTATAAAGTTTGTGGTATGTGTTTATAATTATAAGTCAACTGAATTGGTTAACATTATTAATACACTTTCATGGGAAGGATTGACTATATAGAAATGAGGTTGGATAAGAAATGATTTAAACAAAGGTTTGTGTTAAATTTTGATGAAAATTGGGTTAAGAATAGAGCTAGTAGCCTGTTGTGAATTGTGATATAGCTGAGTAATCGGGGGCATTCACAACAAAATATTTATCTTCACATCAAAAGGCTAGAATGATACTCCAACCAAGCTAAATAAAAAATGTGACCTAATTGAGTAATTCGGAGACATTCATGACAAGGTGTTTGCCTTTGCGTCAAAATACTAGGTTATAATTAAAAAATGGTGTTATAATAAATGAAACCTACTGATCTTTTAAAATAGCAAGAATTCTTATGAAAGATTACTTAGTGATAGTTTATCTTTTTGATTGATTAATAATAATAAATGCATGCTTACAAGTGTCATAGGTGTATGAATAGGGTGTTAATATTTTGATTGATATGTATATTCAAATTAAAGCACTTAAACATGAAAGGAATAAGTTAGCATGTTAACACATTTTGAGTGATTAGTGTTTGAGGTTAAGTAAATTTCATAAGATTTGATGTCATTGTACCATTCTTATATTATTGCATGATTGTGTGATTATATGGTTTTTGTGTTTTGTACGTTTTTAGCTTTAGTTTTGCTTGGGGACAAGTAAAGGTTTAAGTATGGGGATGTTGATAGATATAGATTATACTATATTTTGCTAGATGTTTAAGTGTGTTTTTAAGTATTTCTTAGATGATTATCATGTATATAAGCTTAAAATTATGTTATTGTTAGTATTTGTATGTATTCTAAATGTTTGTTTAGTTTAGAGCAAGAATTAGATCTTAATTTCATATTTCAAGAGGTGTTTGATGTGTTTGTAATAGTTTGGAATCAGGAAATTAAAGAATCAAGAATATAGAGGAAGCTTCAAGGTGTGACTCATTTGTCATGATCGTGACGAAGAGTTTCCACACGTAAGTTTTTCCGTCTCTTTTAAGATTTAGGGGCATTTTTGGAACTGAACAAAGTGGGAAAACCTTAGTTGCAACCCCAAACCCTAATACACTATTTAAGAACGTGAAACTCACCCAAAAAAAATGTAGCATTGCATCAAAGTGAATCTAAGTAGAGAGACCAAGGAGAGCATTAGGAAATTCCAGCATTCTAGATTCAAGCGTCAAACATTTTTCTCTTTTCCTTTCAATTTCTTTCATTATTCTTGATGTATAATATGATTTTCTTGATGTAAACATGTTTATGGAGTTCTAACTTCATATTAGGAATTATTCTTGATTTATTTTGTGACCTTATTCATTATTGAATTTAATATATTTCTAGATGATTATGATAATTATTGTACATAAATTTGATAACAAATCTAGAGAGTGAGTCAAAATTAATCAGTATTAGATTGTACAATAATAGTTAGAAGCTTAATAGACCCGTAATTATCAAGTTAATAATCATTCAAAGAGAGATCTTATTTGAAAAATCGACAATATTAGATAGCTTCAGATCTAATTAAAGATACTATAGATAATTTTATGAATTGAAAGATTGCAAATCTGGATATTTCAAATTCAATTAAGATGTATTAATTGGATATTGAGAGAGAATAATCAATACCTTACGAAATCTAAGATCAAAAAAATAAATTTATTTAACAAGACTAAGGAAATGAAATAGAGAAATAATAATTCTTAAATATTCAATTTTGATCAATCGCACTTTTTATTGGCAACTCACTCGTTAATTGTTTTATTTTATTATTTATTTTAAATTCTTTTATTTAATTTTGTTCAAATCAATTTTGTATTACCTTAGACAAAGTTATGTTCAAATTGTTAGTTATTGCATAATCCTCATAGGAATGATAACTTATTATACTACAAGATACCATCTCTATACTTACAGGCATTGAGTGTTTTATTATTAGATATAAAACGTACCACCTAACCCTCTTTGCAACAATTGCAAAATTCTTTCAACTTGTTCTATAAATATTGGTAGAGACCAAATACTTGTACGAGTATAATAGTTGAGATTAACTAATTTCATAAATAGTTTAAGAGATATGACAAGAAAAAGACCAAATTTTAAAATAAGATATAAATTAATATTCAAGTTTTATTATAATTTATTTGTTAATCATTTTATAAAATTTAAAGTGATTTTAAGTTTTAAAAAATCAAAATGAAAAAATTTCATAATTATTTCACTAAGGGGTGATCCCAGTCCAATTTCCCCAAGTACTCATCTCTATTCATTTGCTTCTATATCTCTCTAGAGTTTCAATGAATCCTGTAATTGGTTAAGATTTTCAGTATGGAATTTTGTTTTTCTGGTGCCCACCGAAAATGTAACGCAGGTATCATGAAGTTTCACAATTCGATGATTCAAAAGGAAATTGTCGGAATCAGTTAGCTTACCATAACCAGCGCCCGAGACTGCCACCGAGTGTACAAGAGTTCGCTGAAGATGCGGGCAGTTCAAACTAACCCGAAATTATTGAATCGTACCAGGATCTTCCGAAAGGCAATTCCGAGCTGGATCACTACGAGTTGTTCCTTGGCATCACATTGATATCTTCAGTTCCCACAAATGTCTGTATTGAAGACTCTACATTTCATCTGTATCAGGATCACAAGGGCCTTTGTGATCAGGCGTAGACTAGTTCGCTTATATGTAGCCAAAACAGATGGTATGAAAGATGCTATTTGATCAAGGCCACCTAAATCACTTACAAATGTCAATATTTCTTCTTTTTCTACAGTATTGGTGAAATCATTGCCTTCGATAAATTACTCGAGCGCACGTCTAACAGTCTGCAAATCTTGCATATTCCCGTAAATTATTTGGTGAACCTGTAAACTGAGTCACTGTGGCTGCTGACTCGAACATGTTGGAGCCAGCTTGGGGAACCTTCTCCACCAGCTCGACACCTCTTAGAGCACAATTGTCAATATTTCATTTTATATCAGCATCACAGGTGCTGTATGTTATCTGTGGTTAAGCAAATCCATGTAAATATAATATAATATTCCACAAGTTAACTGTAATGCAAACTTTCTTGTCTGTTCAAACCGGATACAAGGAAACTAACTTCACAACTACATCTCTCTGTAGCTTCATTTTATGCAACTTTGATTGCATATAAGGTCAAAATTTTTCAGTAGATCAAATGATCAAGATTCAAGTTTCTTAACCACGAGTCAACTAGAAATTAAATAGAATGCTATATTCGTGCTGCATTTTGATTTGGGTTGAAATTATTCAAGCCAAAAAGGGGTCTCATTTTCACCAACCAGTTGAAAATGAAGGGTGACGTGACGAAAGTACCAAATAAAGCAAAAGGTTCCAAGGAGATCGCCCAAGTGCTTTAGAAAGGGCAGCTGCTAATGCTGTGAATCCCAATTCTCATTCTAAATTAGCTATGACTGCATCAACGACCTCCTGGGTGGTGCTAGTTCCTCCCAGATCCTTTGTTGGATACTGGCCATCAAAAATCACCCGCTTCACTGCAGTTTCTAAACGATCAGCAAATGACGGGAACTGAAGGTGCCTTAGCATCATGGCAGATGAGAGAAGCAGTGCTACTGGGTTTGCTTTCTTCTGTTCCAGTATCTTCTCATTACCCACATTTCCTGCAGAGGCACCTTGCTCAAAAACAGCATGATCTGCCCCAACATTGCCTGCGAAAACAGTTCATGTATTTTGCATGCTTAGGACTTTGGGATGAAATAACATAATATGGAGCACCAGCCAAGATAAAAAAACACACATTCTAGGATTTACCGGCATTAATGTCTCTTGGAGATATGTCAACAAGATCTCACTTGAAATGTAACAGCGTGTTCTTTATATTGCACCTAACCTACTGCTGATGTGAGCCTCTTTCTATGGGAATGCAATTTATAAGAGTTAATTGAAAAGTTCACTGCTACGTGAAGAGATAAATGTATATATTAAATGGGGACTATCAAAATTGTTTAAATCATACAAAACAGAAAAATCTGCAATGACAGGTGAAAACTAAATAGAAGTTGTCAACAAGATCTAGGTATCACCAACTGGATTCTGGAAATAATGTGCTAAAGGCGTGTGATCAGTAAAACCTATAGGTTTAAAGTTGAATGCTCATAAATTATGCACAACAAATTCAAAACTCTTAAGTGTTTAATTGCTGGTTCCAACAATCACCTACAGCCCATGAAATACTTGGCACTAAGTTTAACAGACATAGAAAGCAAGCAAAAGTCAGTGATCCAGGGCTTTCCATAGCCATTTCTCTTCAGTATTACATCAAAAAGCAACAATTCGAGAGCAAACTGAGATAAGAAGCCTCAGTTATCTGTCATATAAAGTTATCATACAACAAATGGTAGAAGATACAGGTTTCCTACTAAGTTCCGAACTTAAGAATTTCCGTAGACATACCTCCAGGCATAACTCCTGTACCACCAGCTATACCTGCAGCTGTATTAGCAACTAGATTGCCATAAAGATTTGGTGTCACCTACAAGTGAAACAAGCAATATTATTAACTGGTCTCCTTTTTGTTTCCCCCAAATATGATCTTTTAAATTGTTTACTGATTGGAGCTCAAAGCCCCCATTGTTAGTCAGGAGGAGATTTGCAGCAGACTTTTGCAATAACTTCCTACAATGAGAGGAAAACAATTGATCCCAGTTGTCTACTTGACACAAAGCTGTGGTCTGCGATTACCAAATTCTCAAGGGAAAGTTTTGATATGCCTCTCATCCTGAAAGGATGTGACTATAGTGTTACAAAATCAAATTATAAGGGCTAATCTAGGATCAATTGGCCTTAACCAACCAGTTCCAGAACTAAAGTCACTATAGCAAACTCAAAGAATAAACTACAGCTCTTCATGGTTAACCTGATAAAGATTACAATATGAAAAAGAACAGCAAGTATGCTTGCAACAACACCATAGGTGTTCTTGAAACATATTTTTGATGAACTAAAGCTTAGCTATTCAGAGCGGGATATATTTCTTCTCACTAATGCCTGAATTCTGATGACCAAAGAGAGCAGGGAATTAAATGATACATCTGGTTACCTTTAGCAATTATGTTCTTCCTGGTTTCTCTATTTGAACAGAAAATCCGTGTCATTTTGATAAAAGGCATACATTGAAAAGAGTTGCTCAGATGCATACTGTCGTACCATGACATCAAATTGTTCAGGCTTTGAAACAAGTTGCATGCAACAGTTGTCCACTATAATTTCGTTATATTGGATTCCAGGATATTTTGTTGCAACCTCACGACAAGATTCTAGAAACAATCCATCAGCAAGCTTCATAATATTTGCCTTGTGCACAGCAGTCACTTTCTTCCTGTTGTTCAAATAAGCATACTCGAATGCGTACTTTGCAACTCGCTCTGAGCAGAACTTTGTGATGACCTAATAAACCACTAGTATGAGATATAAAAATAAACCTCACATCTGTAGAACCAGAATTTAGTAAAGAAAATCACAAGAGAAAAGAAGATTACGTTCAACAAGAATAGTATCCTTCAGCAACATCTACAATACCTATGTCCACAGCAAACAAAATAATAATTCATTTAGGCGGACAGAACGCCACTTTGCCTGTTCACTTCCATCTTACTTTTATAAAACCAAACAACACAAAACAACCAGCCACACTCTTACAATCAGGTATGGTTTTCAACTACTCCTCCCAAACTACAAGTTGCCAAGAACCACTATAATGCTCTTAAAGAGAGTACAAAAACAAACTTTCAGATATAAGTATTCCAACATAGAACACTAAACCATTCACTCATGGCTACAACGAAAGCCAACGGGATCGATAACAAAAATAAATAAATTCCCATTTAAGAAGCTTCGAATCACACAATGACACTAGACAGCATCACAAAACACTAAATCAAATCGTTTAGAGACAACAACAAGCATACCTTAAGACTCTCAACGACGCCAGGAACCACCTCGTGTTCAAGACCCGCGTACTCTCCTTCGGTGTTCTCTCTGATCACCACAATATCAACGTTCTGGTGACGAGTGGGCAATCCAGGCAAATTAAAACAGTTCACAAGTGAAGCGTACAAATCAAGCTCTTTCCTCAACTGCACATTCAACGAACTAACACCTCCTCCCATCGGTGTCGCCAATCCGCCCTTCAAGCACACCTTGTTCTTCTTGATCGAGTCGATCACCTCCTGAGGAACCTTCTTCATGTCCCCATGGACCTCGTACCGCTCAAAGTAAACCGGAGCGTGCATAGCTCCCATCACTTGCTCCACGGCACCGGTCACCAGAGGGCCGATGCCGTCTCCGGGGATCAGCGTCACGGCACGTGGAGCTCCGTCCCCTGGTCGCGGCATGTAGGTGACAGATCGGTGGGAGGTAAAGCTGGAGCATGGCTCCGACCAGGAGAGAAGTCGCTTGAGGACGGATACGGATCGTCTGGCCATCAGTTTGGTACAGTACTCGGGTCAAATTCTAGGTGCGAAGATCGGACGGTCTGGATTGAGAGTTGATCGTTATGTTTATAATTGATTAGAGGAGCCGAGGAAGAGGGCAACGAACAGAATAGGAGGGGAGGGGGAGAAGAGAGAGAAAACGATTTAAAATCATATTTAATAATAATAACAAAATAATTTAATACACATGCAATTTAATTGTAGCCAGTTGGTTTTCGCCACGTGTTAAAATTGTTGCCAATTAGGATAAAGTTGACTTTAATTCAATGTTACAAAGTCAAAGGGTGGAGAATCGATATTCGATACCATCCCTTTTTTTTTTTAGTATTTACTTTGCAGGAACTTCCTTCATTTCAAATTAAACTTATAGCACCCCTTTTTTTGTTGTTGTTAATACTTCAAATTTATACAGCAAAGCTTTTAATAAAGGCCACACGGTAATGTCACCGTCATAAAAAGCAATGCTTATTGTAATCATCAATTTTTAAAATATACTGCTTCTTATTTAAAATAAGTATTGTTTTAGAGAAATACACACTTATTAAGAAAGTTAATAAAATATCTTATATATTTTTATTAATTACATGTTAAAGTACCTTGAAAATATAATCTGTGTAATTAAAATCTAAGAGAAATTAAAGGATAATTTTGGAAGTAAAATCATAAATAT
>JANZLX010000211.1:20304071-20318308 GCA_025531955.1 Erythroxylum orinocense | reverse complement strand
GGTCGAATATAAAGGATTAAATGAATTGAGGACTTGATGAATTCCAAATTGGAAATTGGAACTACTTTGAATGATGTGTAAATGAAAAAAAAAGAAGCGATATTAGTTATATTGTGATTCATTTGATATGAGTTGGGTTCCGGGAATGGGTCCCAACATTTGTTAAATGATTTTGAATTGCTATATAAATGTTGCATTTATTGCTTCTTAAATGATTTGAGAAACTGCTGCATGTTTGGTACATGAATCTTGTTGATGATTTATGAAATGAAGATGGAAATGGTATTTGAAATATATTATGCTTATGGAAATCATATTTCTGAAATGTGCCTTTTGGGCAATATGTTTACAAGTCATGGACTTCATGTTTATGTGGGTTTGTGGTGGTCCATTCTGTTATGTCACGTGTACGTTGACCATATTAAAGGCTTCTCCTGCCTGCCCGCTAGTAGCATTGAGCTCCTTCCTGGACTTCCTTATGTTTATGAACTACACAAAACCATTATGTGGGTTTGTGATAGCCCATTATATTATTATTGGAGATTGGCAAGAACTCCCTCATATTTATGGACCTACTCAAATCATTTTGATTGCTTATGTGTTTATGATTTATTGACAAGTTTGCTGAATACATGACTTATGTTGTTTACAAATTGTTTGATAAGTTGAGAATTTGAGAAATATGTGTTTTATGGATTCAATGTAAATTTACTATGGCAATGAATATTTTCAATGGTTTTGTTTGTTTCTCCGTTATACACTTGTTTCCCACGAACTTTTAAGCTCACCCTCATTCCTCCCCATCTCTAGGTGATAAGCAAGAGATCGAGTGATTGAGAATCAAGGCATCACTCCAAATCTGCATATTTTTGTATTTTAAGTTAGTTTATGGAAAACACAAGGCTTTAGCCACATTTCAAGTATTACTCATTCATGTATATTTTGTATTTTTGGGTTATCAGACTAATGATGTGTTGTGGCTTGAAATGCCCATTAAAGCTTTGTAAAACTCTTTCCTTTCGATGCTAATGAAATAAGAATTGCGTATGGATGAAGTTGGGATGAAATTAGGTATACTTAAAGAAGTTATCAAATTGAGATGATGAATTTTGAACATGAATTGTTATTACATATAAGTGAGATATTATGGAAAAGAAAGATAGGATTTTGTGAATGATGAGAATTAGTTGTAAGTGATTAATCAAATGAGTAGAGATTAGAGATTTTAATGAGATAAAGCTGATAGTTGAATTGTTATGAAATGATGTTGCAATAGAGAAAGTGAATCTGGGACAATTTAGAGTGAAAGTAAGGTTAAGATAGATGTAGAAACCATTTAAGAAGGCTCTGGAGTGAATTTTGTCTCACCTATGTCCGTTGAATGAACCTTCTCGGGTCTAGAAAGACCATTAGCCTCGTCTATGTCCATTAAATGGACATTAAGTCCGTTAAACTAACTTTCACAGGTCTAGAAAGCACTCCAGCCCTGTTTATGTCCGTTTTGGTGTAGTGTATGTCCGTTTAGCGGGCATTCATTGTACACTTTCAAAAATTCACGATTTTGAACCTATAAATGGCTAAATCTCTCTTCGGGGTCTTCACGAAAGTTGTAGATCTAGATGATTTCTTCACAATCATTCTAGAATGATCTTAATCCGACATTTTTAGTGAAATTTAAGCCTATTGTCCCAAAACAGGTACAATATGATTGAGGACATAATCATAAGAATGGACAGTCGTATATCAACTGATCAAATAGGGAATTTTTGGGATGGTATGAGAATGAAGATGAACCGATGATGGCTAATGATATTTCATTGAAATAACCCTACAGGGTAATACGCTCACATTTTATGATTCCGGAGTTCGACTCTAGAAATGGGATTCAATAGCATGAACTATATAGAGATAGTTATGTGATCAAGATATGTCCTTGGTCAAGGTAGAATGATGTTTTATAAATAGTTTACAAATGTCATTAATTGAATCAATAGCTAATAATGGATAACTAATATGAGTATATTCAAAGTAGAGTAGATATTAATTTCATGCTCTATGTCTAATAGAAATATTGGTTGATGAAATAATTGCATTATATGGAAGAAAAAAAACCATGCACATAAAGGTTTAACAAAACTACTTTAATATTCTTAAACATTTAAGTGGTCATAATGTGTTGATAGACGTCAATCTTGATCTATGATTATAAATTGTTTAATTTATCTTTAACTAGAATTATAATTTATAATCATTATTAACACATTTGGGAACCTAAAATGGGTCTCACATATAAAATAAGTTGAAGAGAGCAAAGTTATTTTAATCAAGTTGGAGTTGGTTGTAAATTTTGAGAAACTTTATAATTAAATATGAGTTATGTAATAAATAAGGATCACTATGAGATATTGGATCTTATTTGAGCATAATTGATATTTAATTAGAATTATTTTTAATTTTAATTAAAGTTTAAATGAAATTAAATTTTAATTTCAATTAAATTACTAAAAAATTTAAAACCTATTATAAATAGACATAAGCTCTATAGAGCTAGTACTTCTTGTTTAACCTTTTCTGTAAAGAGTTATAAAGTTTTCTTAACTCATTCTGTGAACATCGTTAAAGTCTAAACATTTGTGCGATTACATTAGTTGAGACGAATTAATTTTAGAAATATTTTGAAGAATATGATAAGGATATGATCAAGTTTCGGAATAAAGTACAAATTTAGATTCACGTTTTATTATGATTTATGTGCTAATCATTTTATAAAATTAAATTGATATTAGTTTTCAGAAAACCATTTAAGTTTTATAATTATTCCATTGCATTTGAGATTAGATTTCGTCCTGATTTCCTACATCAAGAACTATAAATAATTTTGATGTTGGAATTAAATTTCATATCTTCAGTTATATGTTGATTAAGCCAAAATATTGAAAAGTAAAGAGATATTTCTTTTTAAATAATTTTTATTTTTTTTAAAGAGACTTATAACGTATATTTCAATTTTTGAAATGTTTGTATGAGTTCACCTTTTAGAAAATAATTTTTTTTGGACATTCTCTGGTACATGATATCTCCATTGCTCTCTGTGTGAACCTAAGCTTGTTTTTCTAATTGTTTATGGTGCAGGTAAATTGTAATTGTTGTTTCTTTACTGAGCTATTGATTTCTTGATAATTCATTTCGTACACTAAGCTTAGGAAATAAAAATCCAAAACAAAGCAACGGTGGTCAGACATGAGATGTGGATCTGTAAGATAAAGAATGTGCTATCTCTTGGATCAAAAGGTTGATCCCCAATCCTAAGGGCCTCCAGTCGCAGGCTCGACCACCGCTGAAGGATTGAATCACGGTTTGATTTTGGGCAGCCCCCTAGCAGAGCGGTCACTTCCTCCCGTTACCAAAAGTCGAACTTTAGACTTTAGACCAAATGACTCTGCTAGTTGACCTTGGAGCATCCTTTTACTAAAGAATGTGCTATCTCTTGTGTCTTGATCATGTAGAGAGACAAGATGACAAGAAGCACATGGAACAAAATGTTTAGGGTGAGTCATCCACCTTATCGCATGAGTGCGCATATATATTACAACTTCATAGGCTTGCAGTTCTGAATAAGTAAATAGAGAATGTCTCTAGCCGTGTCCATGGCCAGATACATACAGTATTGTCCTGCTCGCCAATAATTGCACCAACATCCACTGCCGCATCCTAAACTTTTCTGCCTACTGATTGGAGTCCAGTTTAAGCTATCTAATCATTACAGGACATCTTTCCATCTTCTTTAGCTCGTGTGCGTAGCGACGTGACCACCAGTTTTGCTGTTCAACCACTTTTGCATTTTTGCTGTTGCAACTTTGTCCTAATTTATCTGGGATCAAATCCCCTGTTCAAGTTACCTTGTCCCTATTCTGTCCAGTGGGGTGGATGCCGTTTATTTATGTGGGGTTTACTGGGGTTCACATAAATGGACGGCATCCACCTCACTGGACAGAGTAAGGACAGAGTAACTTGGACAAAGGATTTGGGGTGAATTTATCTCGTCCATATAAATATATTTATATAGGTCCATCATTTTTTCTGTTTCAATATTATTCAAATTTATCTCATCTGTTTATATAGATCTCACGTAAATATATAGATAAGATAAATTAGGATAGAATTAAAACCGTAATGCTGACACTGGTAATTTTATTTGATATACCTCAGCTTTGTTAAGAATTAACTTAAATATGAAAGGTTTAAAAGTTTAAGAAATTTAAGTTTACAAATCATTCCATAAAATCTTGCTCTTTTACATAAGTTACTATTAATTTTTTATTGAACGACAATCTTTTCTTTTATGATTTCAAAAAAAATGCAAATGGTTAGTCAATTTGAGAAGTGATGCCTTGACGTTGCTAAATTTAGAGATGGCTTTCAGCAAGCACCAATAGGACAACTATTTATCACACAATCCAAAGTTTTGAGACTGAACAAACCAAAATCAAATCCTTAAACAGTCTCCTTCCCACAACAGAATTACAGATATTATTCATTTATGGATGGCCATGGCTGCGGCCACCTGATCATCCCCTAATTAAAATTATATTACAAAATAACTTTGTATTTGTTTTGATTGGAATATGACTCGCAGTCGAAACAGATATCTGGGGTATAGCTATGTTTGAAACGTTTATAAACTAAGCCACCATTGACACATCTCTCCAATCTTCATGTTCTATTGTTAACGTAAAGACGGTGTTTGACGGCTGCAACCCATAGCCACTGTTTTCTTTCTTTTATTACTGGTTTCTGTCACCTCTCTTTCTTCTTCTAGTTTATTACTCTTTCTTTGCCCTATAGCTTTTTACTATTTCATGGCTTGTTTAAAATACAAGAGCTGGACTTCTGTTCTGGGAATGCATTGGAGATGCTTGTCTGTGAAAGAAGAACAAGATAATGGAGAAACGGCCACCGGTTCTATTGTTTCTGACTCCACAGCTTTTCCTTTCGAGAAGGTGTTTCCGATTTGCGCAATGGGAGGATTGGCGAAGCCCGACTTTGTTGCATCAGGTTCCAATGCCGGTGACCCTATTTGGGACGCCGTGAAAGAAGAGGCTAAGTTGGAGGTAGGCTACCCTTCTCGGTTTATAAATTGATGTTATCTATAATATTATATTCTTTCTGACTAAGCAGGTGTTTTAGAGTTGCTTAAATGATGAAGCAAATTTGTCAAGTTGCCTTTTCTGGGAATTCGGATTTTCTAAAGCTATCATTTTTATGTAATCTTTTGAAATCAAATGATAGATAGGTAATACTTTGTAGACGGTACGTAGTTTTTCCCGATTTATTTGTTTATCTTTTAGTCTGGATGTCTAAACTTTTTTATGAATTGTATGCACTTCGTAGTCCCAAGAACATAACCACCCAATGGAAAGATAATCTTTCGATGTTACTTAGGACTTATAATCAGGTTTGCTGACAAAATCTGAAATCAGTTCAATTTTGGGGAATGAATTGATGACAACGTATAAAGAAACCATTCTTGAGCAAGTATTAGAAAATTGCTTTCTTCCTGTGCAAATTCTTATTGCATTTGAAGAATTAGGAATCTGCTATACTTGTCTGGCATGGAGAGATTCGTCTACAGAGATGTTATTACATGAAACATGTAACTGGTTTTGTTTTCAGATTTTTGGGTGGTAGTAGTTTACTAAGTTTAGTTATAGTTAACATGTATACCATCCATCAAGCGCTGCAGGCAGAAAAGGAACCAATCCTTAGTAGCTTTCTGTATGCTAGCATCTTGTCGCATGACTGCTTGGAGAAAGCATTAGCTTTTGTCCTCGCTAATCGACTCCAAAATCCTACCATGTTAGCCATACGATTGTTGGATATAATTTCTGATGTCATTATGCACGATAGAGCTATCCAGCATTCAATGCGCTTTGATTTGCAGGTAACTTCTTAGTGCATAAATACACATGTCCGCATAAGTTCTTCCATTGATAGGGAAACTGGACCTGCTTCCCATGTGTCAAAATATTTTTTTTCCTTCTGTAGGCACTTAAAGACAGAGATCCTGCATGCCTGTCTTATTGCTCAGCTCTATTGTACCTTAAGGTAATTCTGGCTGAATGTACTGAAGGATTTGAGATCATTCTTGATTTGGTATTTTGAGAGTCAGGGAATTAGCATTGGTAATTTTCGTTTGCATTGCATGACATGTTGGTACTGATATATGTAGTGAATTCGCTCGTCATGTGACTACTCACTTTTTGTTCTTAGGGTTATCAATCACTGCAATCTTATCGAGTAGCTCATGCTCTCTGGAGTCAGGGACGTAAGATATTGGCCTTGGCATTGCAAAGCTGTATCAGTGAGGTCCTTACTACATGCAGCTGATCTTCTTGACGTCGTACATTAAACTATTATAGTGGTTAAAATCCACCAGTAGTCAGTTTTATCACCTATACGTACTAATACTTCTACTATTATGTTTCTCAGGTTTTTGGAGTTGATATACATCCAGGTATAATCCAGTAGTATCTTGTGTTATAGTCTGAAAAAGTGAGATATTACGTATTTATGTGAACCAAATGTTGAAAGCATGTCTTAATTAAGAAACATATTAGCATATAGATTTCTTGATACGTTTCAAATGTGAAGTGAATGGACGAGATATTTATTCTTGGTGATTGCTGTTGCCTTTTCTCTGATGTATCAGAAGATGAAAGTATTCTCTCTAGATAGCATGCAATGTCTTCTCTTACCATTTTCCTTTGTTATGCAGCTGCCAGAATTGGTGAGGGCATATTACTAGATCATGCAACCGGTTTGGTGATTGGAGAAACTGCGGTGGTTGGAAACAGAGTCTCATTGATGCATGTGAGCCAGCCTTATTCTTTCCTTTCACCATCCTACTGTAACATTACAATTAATCTGATTGCCTTCATACAAATTATGCTGTTATCTTCAATTGTTGGTAGCTGTTTTTAGCTAAAGTTCTAAATGATCTAGGGTAAATATTCTTGTCCAGCCTGACAGCTTTCAATTCATATCTTTCCATTTCTAGTTGCTACAATAGAATGCTATATTTTCTTATAGTATCCATTCCCTCCTCTTTTCTTTAGAATCTTCCTTGGACAAGCTTTCCATGTGCACTGAAACTTTAATTGATCAATGACTGGATGGAATTTAAATGTACGTGGAAAATGACATGCAATACATTAAGTAAAACTTTTATGGAATCAAGTAATGAATCGATGCTGTAATGGCTAATATCGCAAAACTTAACCTGCTAAAAAGGGTTACTTTATGCTCATAATCAAGTATGTTTGGCAGGGTGTAACTTTAGGAGGGACTGGAAAAGAGACTGGTGATCGCCATCCAAAAGTAGGCGATGGTGCCCTAATTGGAGCGTGCGTAACTGTGCTAGGAAATGTAAAAATAGGTGGAGGAGCTATAGTTGCTGCCGGTTCTCTTGTATTGAAAGATATTCCCCCACTTAGGTGAGACAATGATTAATCCTGCTTATCGGCAATAGAATGTCTATGGTCTTCTAACTTGCTTATGTTGACATTCATGTCTTTTCTCCTCTTTTCCTTCTTCTTTTTCTTGGTTCCGTTAAAGCATGGTGGCAGGAGGACCTGCAAAGGTGATTGGAATTTTGGATAAGAAAGCTCCTCTTTGACAAGGTAACATGGTATGATAATGAGAAATTAGCTTCATTTCTCTGTTATCTTCTTCTATTTTGAAATATATTGTGGGCGTGGTTTTGATGTAGACATCGATATATCTTGCACATCTGAAATGACACTTGCCCTTCAATTTTGTTTTGAATCTAAATCAGGATAGAGTGTGTTAACATGCAGTGAGAGATTCTATTATGATGTCTTTTGGAAGATGATGTAAGAAGTTGATAGGAAGAAAACAGCACTTGCATTTGGAGGTTACATTAAATATTCATACAGTTTCATTCCTTTTCAGACATGTAGCAGTTGCATTTGGAGAGGGAAGATCAGGTGGTTCTTTGTTATATCTTTCCATTTTGGTCAAACGAAATTGCCAATTAAGGAGGCTATTTTCTTCTCCAAGCAAGCTTGTTGGCTTTATTCCATCATTAGTAATATATCAATAGCTCTCACTTACTTTAGTCTTCCATTCCGTGCAAGAAATGGAAATTCCTACGCGGAAACTTTTACGGAACCAGCCTCCATCTAAATATTTTAAGTCACTTTAGCTTTCGAAATATATGATATCATGAGTGTTAGTTTTTTCAGGCTCTAATAATTTTCAATCTTAACATAATCATAACTATTAACAATTTATGAATAATACATAAATGTAATATTAATTTTATAATTATGATCTCATCATAATTTTATTTGTAATATATATATATCCCATAAACTTTACGACCATATACATCTAAATATATATAAGACAAAGAGTCCTTTTAAATAATTATGTCACTAAATTACAATCAACCAATTGGTAGCGTAAATTAACAATGTCTCACTTCTACTAAGTCAATCGTTTAAGTATTTTTTTTACCATATCACTATATGGCGATCATGCTACTGTTAGGACAGTAGTTTCATGAGAAAATTTTTCAAGTTCTCTACAGTGAATATTTGCTTAAGAAACTACCTAAATGCATACTTGGATCTTTGATAAGATCTTAACTCCTTTTATATGCCTAACAGCTCTAAAGTTTCACAATTATAAGGAACTATACCAAGTTCATTAAATAACTTCTTAATCAAATTAATCATTTCTATTAAATAAAAAAAAGTTTTTTGTCTTAATTAGTAATTAATGTTATATTGGAACTTTCCAATCTCAAAATAATATTATTCCAAGTAAAAAATACCTTAATTAAAATTTACTTCTAAAGTTAATATCCATATAATTTTGGACCTAGATAGCAACTCATATATAAAATAATGGATATCTTTAATACTTTATAATTATCAGGCATCTCAAATACTAAACACCTTTAGTATATTATCTATTTACTTAGACTTAAAATAGGTCAAAGAAACTTTCATATGTATCTCTATAGATCTAATTATCATAGTTAAGTTGTACCTTTACATATCTAATATGAATTGTTCTTGGACAAGTATATCTTTAACAATTGAAAATATGAATTATTGTTCTCTCTATGGCTAATATGTCCTCCTTACATAAATTCATACTATTATGAAATTTAATTATGGATGCATTTATTAAACAATCTCATTCCCCATAGATGACTAAAAAATTTATATTTCACCACATTTTTCTTATTGAAGTGCTTTAGCATTATCAATGCCTAACTTTTACTTAGATTTAAATAATTTGAACTTAAAAAATTTTAATCAATGTTTCATTAGTAATCTTATGAAATACAAGTATCATCCTTTAATGAATTATTATTACATTTAAGACATCACATGTATAAGATTTAATAATTTAATATCATCGTCATACTTTCATCAAAAATTAATTTGGCTATTCTTCAACTTAACAAGTTTCATAAGTTTATACAATTGATAATCAAAAGGATACATATATCTTTATATATAACTTTATGGTTCTTATTGTAGTACCCCACTCCCAACGACCCGCACTCGACATCGAGAGGGATGTCCGAGCTCGTGCCAGTGGAAGCGGCGTGCTAGAGCGGTCAGTCAATTCCGTTCGGTACAAAATTTCGATTTACAAATTTAAAATTCGATCAGCACAATCATGGTATACAAATCAGAGTCACTTTTACAATTGATCGGCAATTCATTTCTTTATGAAACAGTACATGCAAAGGTGGTAAACTTATTATCGATCAGTAAATGCCAATGTATTAATCATTCAGTCAGTACATTTTAACAATACAGATTGGTCAATGCCAATTTATTAATCATTCAGTACATTACAGGCATAACAGATAGTCGAACACTAATACAACAGATCAGTTTCAAAAATTACAAAAGACAACTTAGACAATAAAAAGCAAATACAAGAGACAGACACAACTGATCCCGACCACTACTCTTCACTTGAACGTAGTAAGTATACCCGTCGGGGTATCCTTCAGAATCCTGAAAAATATTTGCAAATTTTGATGAGATTTGCGAACTCAGTGAGTGACCATAATCGATGGTTCACCCCGCACACAGTACATGCACCTCATCAGTAATTCATTTCAGTCATAACAATTACATACAGTGTAGTAACAATCACAGTCAAACAATGCACATATCACAATAATCCATGTATCAGTCTTAATCACAGTATATCAGTTATGCATGTGACTCACTTTCCAGTTGTTAAGCTGTTGTGACCGAGTGCCAGTAACAGTATGAGAGCTCGAGGCCCTTTTCAGTAACAGTGACAGTATCAGTGAGAGCTTAAAGCTCTGTATCAGTAACAGTATCAGTGAGCATAAAGTTTTGTTCAGTAATAGTATCAGTGAGCACAAAGCTCTGTTCAATAACAGTGTGGGCTACTTCGGTCACAACTTCCAGTTAATTTCATGCAGTTATGCATCAGTATCAGTATCAGTATCATGCAGTTACGCATCAATAGCAGTATCAGTTTCAGTATCAGTAGTCAATGTACAGTAAATCAAACAAGGAGATGAAACCATCTCGGCCTACTCACAGTATACTCCAGATTAGCTTTTGCTTCCTCTGGATACGCCTGTCTGAAATTCCTAATCGCTTCCTTCTTCATCCGGTTCTCCTCAATCCTCATCCTCCGTTAATAGCTTCTCTCTGGAAGCTTTTATACTCACTCTCAAGTCACTTTCAATCAATGCAGTCAATTACGTGTTACACTTCCCTTTGACTTATACCACTTTAATCTCAACCATTCATCTGTCCCTTTCTCGAATCTTCTCTTTATGTGTCATAAATCCTATCATTCACGTGTCCACTCTCATTAAATGTAAGACAGCATTCCAATGCTTGCGTTCGGCCACTAACCAATTCAGAATCAATAAAACAGATGCAAGGTCGACCACAAGGCAAAGAGGTTGGCAATACGCAAAGCAATTGATGAGAGCTCGGCAAACAGTGAGAAGCTCGGTCAGATTAAACAATGAGGAGCTCGGCCCTAGAGCTCGGTCAATAACAGTGATGCAAAGAAGATGGAGCTCGGTCAGAAATGAGGAGCAGTGAACAAAGGTCAGTCGGCCAAATGACCAAAGGGTGGTCGGCCATCGAATAATATCAGTTCAATGCAACATGCAGAGCTCAGCCATAGAGCTTGGTCATAGAGCTCAGCTATAAGCAAAGCAAGGAGCTCGGCAATCAGTCAGAGAGAGAGAGAGAGAGCTCGGCAATACAAAGTAAGAGCTCGGCCAGAAACAAAGCAAAGAGCTCGGTAATGAGCTCGGCAATATAAATGTAGGCCACAATAACAAAGGTCAGTCACAGTTAACCAAATAAATTCGGCCAGCAAAGGAAATAGAGAGCTCAATCAGCAAAGGAGATAGAGCTCGGTCAGAAATAAAGCTCGGCCATACTAACAAATGGATCGGTCGGCCTGTGAGAGCTCGGCCACAATAAAACAAAGAGCTCGATCGGATCGATATTGACAAGGTATGGCCGAGTGCAGAAAGATCGGTCAATAAAACTGATCAGTTAGAAATGCAAAGTCACTCGGCCAACGGATCACAATTGATCGATCAGAATAGAGAGATCGGTCGGTCACGGTCGGTCAGAACAGAAACAGATCAGTCAGAGCGGTGGATCAGAATAAAAAATAGATCAGTCGGTCAATAGGACGGATCGATCGGTCGAACAGTGGGATGGATCGATCGGTCAGAAGAGAAGAACAGTTCAAGATAGATCAATCGGTCAGTAGAGAGGGACAGATCAAAATCGATCGGTCAGAACGATCGGTCAGAACAATAAGATGGACCGATCAGTTAAACATAGACAGACAGAGCGATCAATCCGAACAGTAGGCGTATTGGTCAGAGCAGAGAGGCAGATCGATCAAAGTCGATTGGTCAGAGTATTAAATTCATCAGTCAAGCAGTCAAAAGCCCAAAGTCGATCGGCCAAAACACAGGACGGATCGATCGGCCAAACAATGGTCGATCTGCCACAAATAAAAGAACAGGTCGATCGGTCAGAATCACAAAGAATCAGTAGATCCTATGGATCGGTCAGTCAGTGCATCATGCTCGGTCAATTCAGTATTATGTCTAGCCCGTACCCATTCACTATACCCATCCATAATTCCATTTCAGTATCACCTCATTCAAACTGATCGGTCAGTCTAGTTACCCCAGTCAGTCGATCAGTCCTATTTTCTCTTCACAATTCTGTTCTATCGCTCAGTATTCAATCACATTTCTACTTATCAGTCAGTTAATCACCATATCATTCTATCGTTCGGTCAGTCACCATTGCATTTCTATAGATCGGTCATTCACCACATCATGTCTATCACTCAGTCATTCTATCGATCGATCATCATTTATAAAGTCTATTCTATCGATAGTCACTTAGTCTTTCCTATTATGTCGCTCAGTCTTTCCTATCGATCGGCATTATCCGTCCGAACCGTCCAACATCATGCGAACACTATCTATACCGCTCGGCATTAACAGTATATCAATGTCATTCACTTTCATTTCAGTTTTCGCTCGGCCAGAGCATCGCTCAGTAACGCGATCGCTCGGCCTCACTATCCACATACTTCAGCTTAGTCGATCGGTTCTATCGATCGGCCAGTACAGAATCAGTCAATTGCTCGGTTCTAGCTCAGTCAATACAATACACATTTAAGGCACAGTAAACAACCACATTAATCACTAATGCGGGGCCGGGATGTTACATGGAAAACCGTTTATTGATGAAGGATATTGTTGGGACCCGATCTCGGAACTGGATCCCAACCGGAGAGAAACGGAAAACGGAAAACGAAAAGCGAACCGAATCGTAAAACATAAAACGGAAGCAAAACGAACGAATCTGAAACGGAAACATAAGGCGAAAACATAACGGAAACGAATCAAGAAAACGGTTCAATCGAACCGAAACAAATTTTCGACATTCGGGACCAAAAATATTAGAAAAAAAAACTAATGTGTTGCGTTGGAAACCCTAAGACTAAACCAATCCGAAATCTGGTATAATTTTTTTTTCTTTCTCATATTATTCATTCCATTTCTCTTTATTCATTCTTATACAAATCAAACAATATAATTTCCTCACTGGAAATTTCATCCTCAAATAACACTCAATTCATATACTTCCTCTTAATTATTTAATTTTATTCAAATCAAAACAAATCCATACAATTGTCCCTTTTGGAAAATTCATCCTCATGCAACTCTCAATTTCCTTTGCCATAATTTTCCCATAATCTCAATTCACTAGATTTTTCTTAATCATGCATATCTTAAACTTATCATTAAAACTCTTATTCTAATTATCCTATGCCATAAAGACAAACACATAATGGATTTGTATATGAACTAGCATAGTGAATTATGTTTGGAATTGAGTTTGTGTATGATTATGGGATAGGAATTGTGATTGTATATGATTATGATTTTTGTATATTGAATTAAAATATAAATGGGAATTGTTTATGATTATGAATGGGATTGTTTGTGATATGGATTCCGGACGGGAGGTACGATGATGTTTGTGATTAAGAATTACTGAAGTGATAGGTATAGAAATGTGAATTGAGTGAAGTGATCTATATGAAAGTCATAGCAGATTTTCCTAGCTTTTCAATGATGTATCTTATGTTATTTGTGGATGTGAGAATTGGAAGATATAAAATTTGGAAGTTTAGAATTATTGTGAATAGAACCTTTGTTTGGAAATTTGACTTCCTTAGAGGCCAAATTGATTTTTCTGTCCTTCATGAAAGTTGTAGGATTCTTTTTGATCTGTACATTGATATCAAATATGACATATTTGGACTTTGGAGTTGAAAGATAGAATTAGTTATTTTTTAGGGATTTATTAAGTGGGCAGAAAGTTTGACTCGGTTTTCAACTCCTTTAGAGTTGGAATTGGTTTTTGAGTTCTTCACGGAAGTTGTAGAGCTTCCTTTGAGATTTTTATTGATACCAAATTTGCTAGCTTTTCAATGATGTATATTATGTTATTTGTGGATGTGATAATTGGAAGATATAAAATTTGAAAGTTTGGAATTATTGTGAACAGAACCTTTGTTTGGAAATTTGACTTCCTTAGAGGCCAAATTGATTTTTCTGTCCTTCATGAAAGTTGTAGGATTCT
>JANZLX010000211.1:20167531-20179303 GCA_025531955.1 Erythroxylum orinocense | reverse complement strand
CTCCATTGTTGAAGCCACCAATGTTGAAGCCACCATTGTTGAAGCCACCATTGTTGAAGCCATCATTTTTGAAGCCACCATTTTTGATCAACATTAGGTGCACCAACCTCCTCCATTATTGATTTGAGACAATATTCAATATTCAACAGTTTTCACATAATTTCCTAGTTTGTTTCTGCGGGATTCTATTTTTTCTTTAAGGTAATGAGATGATGGTTTTGGATCTCCAGATGGAGTTCCAGAATGCAACGCTCTTCGAGTTCCTAAAATTCAGACCATTTTTGGGGTTGTTGGAATGCTAAAGCTTGTGGCAGGTAATACAATAATTGCAAAAGTCATCTTAAACTAAGAAGCGAAATTTTCTTAAATTTCATTTGCTTCAATGTCTTTATTGGCTCAATTCTTTACTTTTCCACGGCTCATAGATATCAATTCATTAGTTATATCTGATGATCAGATGTTTACTTCTAGTAAGTTGATGTGTGTTTTGTTCTTTTTCAACTCCGTAATTGCAAGTTTTCAATTTTATAACATAACAATGGTTCTCGCTATGCCATTAGGATCATACTTAATAGTTATAACAGAACGGGAATGCGTTGGATCATATCTGGGACATCCAATCTTCAAAGTTACATCACTGAAAACTTTTCCTTGTGATCACTCATTAAGAAGTTCCTCTGCAGAGCAGGTGAATCTACTCTTGTCTATCGTCCTTTCTGTTCATGTGACTGCATAATCTTCTCACTTCTGCCTTACCTTTTGCAGAAAAAGGTTGAGAATGAATTTGCTGCACTGCTTAATGTTGCTGAGCGCACTTCTGGTCTGTATTTCTCATATGATACCAATTTAACGCTAAGGTGAGTGTTTGCTTAATTTCACTGGCATCTTTTTATCTTTAGGGAATGATGTGCAAACCACTCATGTTAAATTGTTGTCGAAACCTTAGATCTGGCAGTTGATGTGAACTTGAATTTCCTTACTATCCTTTAATGATTAAAAACATGGAGTGCATGCTAAAAGCTTCAGATCTTGCAATGCCATAAGAGCTGTAAGCTTCAAAGTTTCATGTTTCACATGGAAAATACAGAAGTAAATTCATTTGAAGTCTCAAAAATGGAGTATTATTCAACTCTCAGTTGTACCACAAGATGGTTACTGAAGATACAGTGTTAAGTATTAGGGAGTTAGCAGTGTTTGTAATAAGAAGCTAAATTAAGAAACATAGGTTGTCCCATCAGATGGTACAACTCAATGATGAAGCATTTGATCGGCAGGGTTCTATGCATGCTTATAAGTTTCCTGGTTAAATTAAAAGCATGATCTCTTATATAACAGTGCACAGAGATTGCATGATTTGGGTGATGAATCGAAATTGCTTCCTCTTTGGAGACAGGTGAGTCACAAGACTTGAAATCATTAAATTAATGGGAGATCTTTCTCTTAAAATTTCTTTTCTATTGAACATTGCTGGATTCTTTAGTGGCAGCCGTAGCCTCTATAAGTACAAGCCTTTGATTTTGTAGTTTGCTTCCGTGTCCACATTTCCTGTTATGTTTGATTTCCATACAACACAATTATGGTTATAGGGTATATTTGTTACAGGCAGAGCCAAGATTTCTCTGGAACAATTTTATGTTGGAAATTCTCATAGAAAACAAGGTTGTGTTCTGTTAGTTCCAATCTTATTTACATTCACAATTCTTACTCTATTTTTTAAGTTTTAGGTTAATAAACTGCTGATACATTCATTGATCTGTTTCCTGCAGCTGGACCCATTCCTTCTTCCGGTTGTTCAAGGAAGTATCCTTTTGAAAATTTTCACCATTTGACATAAAAACTATTCCTAACAATACTTAATGTTCTTTTTAGTTACATTCTCCTCCTTAATAGCTAACTAGGCTTTCAGAACTTTCAAGCAGCCATTGGAAAGGAAATTGTTGACGTGACTCTAATTGCTAGGAGATGTACTCGGAGAAATGGTATCTTTTCCATGTTATAAGTTCTAGTCTGTTCCTAATCTGTTAGTCCACTTGTCTCACTGTAATAACATAAGAAACTCTCTACTATTGTTGTTGGAGCATTTAAGCACATTATTCTGCTTAGTTGCAAGCTAAAATGCCAAATTATATCCAGCCTTGGAGATATAAGAAAATCATTAGCCTTATTTTGTAATTTGATTTAGCTTATGAAAATCTTTCTTAAGGTACTCGCATGTGGAGAAGAGGAGCTGATTCTGACGGTTATGTTGCTAATTTTGTGGAAAGTGAGCAGATTGTACAGATGAATGGGTTTACAGCATCATTTGTTCAGGTAAATATTCGATATAGTTTGTGTAGTTACTACATAACTTTGAGGCCCCTCTTTTGTTTAAAATGTTACTGGAAATTGTACATGGTTCTAAATTCCAAAACGAAATAATAGTATGAACCTTCTTATCATGTACTTTCTCAAAATTTTAAGAAGTATAATACTGAGTCAAGTGTACGAGAGTGCTGCAATGCTCGTATTGATGCTTAGTAAGTAATTAGGACTGGCTTTCTGTTGATATATCTTTACGGATTGTGAGTTTCTTTGAATTTTTGTCAAATTTAGTCTCAGCTCATTTTCTTTGCTTTATTGCTTTTCCAAAGGTTCGGGGATCTATGCCATTTCTTTGGGAGCAGATTGTTGATTTGACATATAAGCCTAAATTTGAGATCATTAGACCAGAGGAAGCTGTAAGTGTTACTTGTTCATTGGACGTTTTGTTTTACACCTATGGCACCTATTGATTCCGAGTGTATCACTTGTTGACCAGCCTCGAGTAGCGGAGCGGCATATTCTTGATTTGAGAAAAAAGTATGGGAGTGTATTTGCAGTTGATCTCGTCAATAAGGTGCACACTGTCAATAAATTTGGATGATTAAGATGTTTGATTTATTGGTTTTCCTTTTTTGCCTTATATATTATCAGAGACGTTTTCGTTATTATGTTTTTAAACTATGCTTCTCGGTACATGAAAATGTCAAGGAGTCAAAGCGCATTTTTGTTTCTGAGCACTCGAGGACAATTTCTTATTTCTTATGCCCCTTCACTTCTTATCAGCATGGAGGTGAGGGACGTTTAAATGACAAATTTGCAGAGTCAATGCAATCTGTGACTAGTGATGATGTAAGGTAGAACTCCCTTTCATCTATCATCCTTTTTTTGTGCTGCTAATATATTACTTTTTAATGGGAAATATCCTCTTAATGTTGTAGATATCTGCACTTTGACTTTCACGAAATCTGTGGGCATGTCCACTTTGAACGGCTTTCTATCCTTTATGACAAAATTGCCGATTTTCTTGAGAAAAATGGGTATGTTTATACATGTTCCTCCAATATTTCATGAACTATGATGGTTTGACGACAGCTATTTAATGCAAATGCGTATCTTGGTTTCTACCATCCTTTTGTCATTGGCAGTTTCCTTCTGTTGAATGAGAAAAGTGAAATATTGAAAGAGCAAACTGGGGTTGTAAGAACCAACTGCATTGATTGTTTAGACCGCACAAATGTTACCCAGGTAGTTGACTTCTATCATATATGTATATAATCCCAGCTTACTGCATTTTTCTTTGCTTTCTTTGTATTCATTTGCTTCACATAACAATCACAAGTTATGTTTGCAGAGCATGATAGGGAGAAAATTGTTGGAACTCCAACTGAGAAGGATTGGTGTTTTCGGTGCTGAAGAAACTATTAGCTCACATCCAAATTTTGATGAAAGCTTCAAAATATGTGAGTATGTCAGCATTTCTATTTCTTCTAAGAGTAATTCAACAGAGGTCGGTACTTTTCCTTCAATACTTTATTGCTTCGTTTAATGTATTTGTTAATTGTCTGTTTGACCTTTAGTGTGGGCTAATCATGGAGATGACATAAGTATTCAATATTCTGGCACTCCTGCTCTGAAAGGGGATTTTGTAAGGTATGTTTTCATGCATTTATTTTCAAGTTCTACATGCTCTGGCTTTAGTATTAAACCAATGCACTAAACTCTAATAGTGATTTCATTTGTGAATTTTCTCTGGAGCAATTTTGGGGTAGAACCTTATTCTCTGTTGTAGTGCACTTTTCCAACTTAGTCATATTTTGAGAAGTTGTTGAACTTTTTGGAGTCAATAAATCATCCAGACCTTAATCACTGAGTAAAGTTTTCCATTGAATCGTCACTTCATTTGGTATTAAAATGATTATTATTGGGATGTCCCAAATTGAAATTACGCTTCATATCTTATATGACATCAAGTTCATGCTTCCAGAAAAATGACTTCATGAGGTGAAGTTTGTTGAGAGTAAATATATGATCATAACTAGGCCTCACACAACTTAACCTTTTGAGTTGAATGGTCTCTCAGAAACTTGATGACTCATCTCAACACTCATGATCAGGTTTGTCCATATGGGTCATAGAGTAACCAGGGAGCTTGGCTGGTGACTATTCCCACCTAACATCCTGGTTGTCACGGAGGAAATCAGCTATGTTGGTTTAAAGGCTATTCTGGTCTCCTAGAAGCAAGGAAGGAAATGGGAAAAGCTCATAGATATCATAGACATAGTTTAAAAGTTCCTAGCATAGAGAAGGAATTTACATTATCCTAGGTGCTTGTGTCAATTTGCTTGATGTATCAATATTTGCTATTTTCTTTCCTCGCTTTAGTCATCCTTTTTTCGATGCCGTCAACCCTTGTTTTCTTTTAGTGCTTTTGATTACAATCTTTTTCCATATATATCCAGGTTGCTAAATATGTGATGGTCATTCTTGTATGAACTGTATGAAAACACGTTTCTTGCACTTCAAGCTCATTGCCTACTGTTGAATTGCAGATACGGCCAGCGGACCATGCAGGGGATCCTTAAAGATGGTGTAAATGCCCTTGTCCGATATTACTTGAATAACTTCTCTGATGGAACAAAGCAGGTTAATATTTTCATTCTTGATTCAAATTTGAGTTTGGAAAGTCAGTATAATTCATAGCCGTTTTATGATTGTTAGTAAAATTAATCGCTTTTTTGGTCTGTTATCTTAGGGAAAACTTTCACTTTGTAGAACTTAATCAGTTATCTTAAAGATAGAGATCCTTAAGACACTATATACTTCCAAACTTTCTATGGGTATTCAATGACTTTCATGTTTCTGAAACAATATTTTATACATCATAAGGTTAGATTTCTTTGTTATTATGTAACATATATGTGGATCATGATTTAAACTTCTCATTTTTCGCCTTTCTTTTTTTTTGGCACTTGTGAAGGATGCAATTGATCTCTTGCAAGGACATTACATTGTTTCTGTAAGTCGAGATATGAGCCCTCCATCTCAAACAGGCGGCCTTGAGAGTGTAGCTGTGAGTACCAGTCAAACAAAATTTTCCTTCCAAGTGTATTTTGCAATAAGTATACCAACTTCGCTGAGATTCTCTGCTTTGTTGTGGAGTTATTCCACATGACAACAATATTCATTAAGCCCATGATGACGAGTAACCTTTCCTTGTTCTATTCCTTCAACATTATGACAAAAGCAATAAACTGCATTTTGATCACCATGGTACTGGAACTTCCATTCTTGATTTTTGTGAACTTGAGGTTGATCACTGACGTGTGTGAATTATCTGGAAATTGTAATTTGATTGCATGTGCCTCTACATTAACTACCTCAGACTAACGCCAAATTGTTTCTAACAGTCTTTTCCTCTGGCTTTATCGGTGGTCTTGATTGGATTCCTTTTTGCCATGATGTCGCTTAGACAAGGTGAATTTGATTGAAAATGTCGGCAAATCACTGATTGGTTCATAAAGCATTCAAGACTTTGCAAAATTGTTGCCTACCACTGACCATCTATGTCAGCATTATCTGACCTTTTCTTCTCCCCATCTCCTATGCAGTTCGTTATGACCTTCGGCACTTGTTCTTCTCAGTTTTGTGGGCAGGCCTTAGTGTTGCCAGTGCAGCATTTGTTAGAGCCAATGGGAGAATTTTCTGTAATCGGCCTCGTCTGCATAAGCCTCGACGTTAATTCGAATTTCACTCTGCTCGAGGAAGTACAAAAATGATGTGAAGCTCTCAGCTTGCTGCATATTGTACTGCTTCACACGAGTTTTATTTTCTTCTAGTGCATATAGTTCAATTATTTGAATGCTGCCTGTGCAAAAAGGATCAGCAATTGATTGCAATTTGCGCATTTGTCAACGTCAAATGCCCAGTTCTTTATTCTTCCCTGTGCATTGGGTTTTCCTTGTGCTCTGTTCAAGCTGGAAACTTTTGGATGACATTTTAAAGGAATATCTATACAAATTACGCCTTTTGTATTAAGAGCCTACCATGTGCAAAAGTTTGTAGCATATCACTTATGTAATTGTTCATTGTAAGTTTGTGTTGTAACTCGTAACTGCGGGTGATCATCGGTGCAAATTTGGACTTTTGAAATAGTTGACCAAGCAAGTACTAAATTTTTAGTGGTGCACATTACAAGAAATGAGTAGGTAGTCAGCGGATTAATTGTGAAGACTGCGGACTCCACATTTATTGCAATGGAACTAAAATAAATCCATAATCTACACATCGTGATTTTGGATTAACTTCAAGGAGAAGAAGCTTGACCAGCATATGCATATGGTGGCCAATACAGGTGGAATTCAATCTTGTAAATGACTGTAAGACCTTTGGTATCCACTGGAGACGATGTGATGTAGCCCTGCACGAACAGAAAATCACCGGTACCACCTACCACAGGATGATCGGCAGGCTTGATGTTATTTGTGCCACCAGCTATGGAGATTGAACCTTTGTGATGCTTCAATTTTAGAGTGATCTTAGCAACAGAAATGCTCCTTAGACCATCAAGACTAGATGTTGTGGTAGTTCCTTCTGCAACGCCAACACGTCTCGAGGATCGGTTGGCTGTAACTGTCAAAAGATCTTCAAAAACATAAAAAGTGCCAAAAGGGGTTGTAGCTTCACTGATGCCTGCTCCTGCCACACCCTTCACTATTATGTAACCGGTTTTGTTAATGGTTTCATGTTGGTAGAGTGAAAAGTGCAGCGATTTTAGTCCTTGGTGGTGGTGAGAGGTGGAAGTTGCATCCAATACAAGAGCCAATAAAAGGGCAGAGCAAAGAAAACAGTAGACAGGCTTGATCATGGTTGCCGTTTGTAAGCTTGAAGACGAACTTTAAGGGTGTTTCTATTGATTAATCGAGCCTTAGAAGGACTCTTTTTAATGACAGCGGAGAGTACAAAATTTCTTTCACCCTGTGGAGAAGTTGAATAAGTCAACAAAAACAAGGTTAGGTTCCTAGGGAATGTAACTATCGAAACCTGATTGAATATTAGTAGGTAAGACTTGCATGATCATAATTCTGTCACACTTGGACAGGGGCATGATCATTTGTTCATTTTTTATGTGCCAATTTTATCCCATTTGATCTCAACTATAAATGAGTCTGTTACACTTGTACAAGTACATGATCATTTATTTCAATTTTTATGTATCAATTCTGTCTCATTTGATTTCAACCATTTATTTTAGTAAATGAAATAGAGTTGGTGCATAAAAAACGAGACAGAGGTATGAGGTGCCCTTGTACATGTGGCCTGACTTGGAAGTGCCATTCCAGAACTTTGACCAGTAAACCTCGTCTGTTGAATAGCATGCCGCCAGACTTTTCTTCTCAAAGTGCGCAGAAGACAAAGCAGACAAGTTTGACCCACACTCTACCATCTACAACTTTATAATATTGTATCTCACACTTTCACCAGCCTTGAAGTTGCACACTTGTCTAGCTAATGCTCTCTTAAACAGAAAAATTCTTCGTACTCATTTCACAATTTTGCCATTTGCACCTACGTGTTCTTATTCTAACTGGAGCCAGTATAATCAGTAAACTTCATTCACCATAAACAAACTCTGTGAGAATCAAATTTATTGCAGTCATTCTGATACAAATGAATGGCCTAAATATTAACGCACCACTCCAGTATATATATATATATATATAACAATTCCAATTCTCCAAACTAACAGTAGACTGACTGTCTCGAAGTCGTTAAAACTGCTTCTTTTTCTTCTCCAAATACGAATGTTGGCGTTGAAAGTTCAACACTGCCCACACCAAGTGCCACAGACCAATTTCAGGCCATAACTCTTTAGGAGAGTACAATGGGCATGTACTAGTCTGCCAAAGCAAAAAGTTGCTAAGACGAGTCTCTCCTGAACTTCGAACAAGGATGTCAGGATCAGGAACTACCGCCATGTACAAATGCTTCTCAATGTCTACCAGCTTTATGCTAAAGCACTCCCCCTGCGTCTTGTCTCCAGCTTCGACCGGGAACACACTATTTTCTATTCTACTTGGCCTCAATTCTTGAGCTTCATCCCGTTTATCTTCACAGGATCCTGGGAAATTATGCTCAACCACACCATTCCTAGTCTCTTCGACTCCTTTGGTCACACCATTTGCAGCTTCTGCATCACCGTTGCAAGAAACACCAGCTTTCAACACTCTCGACTCATTGGCATTATGTTTGCAAGATTCTTGAACAACATGCTTAACGGCATTATCACTCTTGTTAGAATCTGTGTCTCCAAACCCCATTTTATGAGAATTACATGGCTGAGTTACCTCAATTATTTCTTTACAGGATTCTTGAACAGCATGTAAAATCTCATCAAGTGATGTATAGGCTACGCATACTAAAAGCGAATATTTGGTGTTTTTAGCAGTAGCCATCATAGCCTTTTCTGCTGCAACTCTAACAGGTTCACTCAACAGTTTCAAATTGCCTATAAAATAGACTCTGACACCATATTGGTTCACAATACTTTCTTCTTTAAGTAATTCCTCAATCTTTTCCAGCATCAGATTCATTAGGTTCTCAACCTCATCTGGCCGCCTTTTAAAATTTTCAATGCTAAAGGCATAAATAGTCACATATTTCACCCCTAATTCATAGCAGTACTTCAGCATGTTCATGAGGGCCAAAAATCCAGCCCTATGACCTGCCCCTTCTTCCAGGTTTTTCTTCTTTGCAAATCTCCGGTTTCCATCCATTATGAAGGCAAAATGAGTGGGTATAGGACCCATAAATAGAATGCGAAACATACACCTTCTTAAAAAATCACCCAAATTGCTAAATATTTCACTCAAGCTCCAGGCAGTGTGTGTTTTCATTTTGTTCAACATAAATACTGCAACTATAAACCCACCTGCTCACAAGGAAGAAGCAAGTTAGTTCACATCAGTTAAGTGGATTCCTCGAAAGATAGTAGAAAACAATAGCAAAATGATACCGAGACAGAAGCTGGAAATGAACATCCCCAAAGTAACATAGTTCCAAATAGAAAAGGAAACCCCTTAAATACTCAACAAGACAGACCTCAAACCCATATGTGGATTCACGCAATTGAAAAATCTCTATCAGCTCTGAACCACGAGGGATCATAACTACATAGTTCGCCTTTTATCTCAAACTCGGTAATAGAAGGTGCCCGTAGATCTAACAGTGAACTATTAATTTAAATCCTTTAAAGTAAATTGATCACCAACTCGTTTAAGTAGCTTACTGTAAACAAGGATGATTGAGCAGAAAGCTTATGCTTTGCACATCAATCAAGATCACGAAATCATATGATGATAATCATCAAAGCATGTCCAAAAACGAAACAGAACATTCGGAAGGTGCAGAAACCAACACCTAATAATGAACTCTAAACCAACACAGTTATCTAACACATACTCGCAAAAACATTCGACGGCAGTTAAAACGAACACGGTTTCATGTGAAAGCGTTTAGTCCTGGCAAAAGCAAACAAAAACCCATGTCTGAAGTGGAAACTTTCAAGCGTAGAGAATCAAAAACAAGAAAGACAGAAACTTGAATCAATTCAAGCTGGTTCCGTTGAAAAAGGAAGAAGTAGAAAAGTTCCGATTGAAGAAACAAGACATAAAGGACTGAAAGAATTACCTTATCGCCTTAAGCTCTATCAATGCAAATCGTAACCCCAGTTAAACCCTAAAAGCAAGAAGAACGTAGAAAACAACTGAGCTGTAGAATAGAATAGTAGGAAGTCATAACATATATAGAAAAGAGTGAGTCTGAGAGAAAGGCGGACACTTGTAAACATTACAGAACTAAGAATTTTGTTAATATTGTTTTCAGAAAAATACAAATACGTATTATATACATATAGTGTGTGTGTGTGTGTGTGTGAGTGATATTCAGATGAGATAAGAGAGAAACGGAGAACTTAAATAAGTTTAATGTTGTCGTTTTTGTGGTGGCTGTGGAGGCGGGAAAGTATCAGTGGACTTCCATGACCTCACGAGTGGTCCAGTTCAAGCCCAACACCTTACCTAAGCAAACCTACCCTTTATTTTGGAACGTATTCGACTTGTGACCATTAACCAATGCATGATACCCTCGTGTGAGGGCAGGGAACCATACTCCATCTCCTCCCATGTCACAATGTACCCGGTTATCTTCTATATTACCAGTAATTAGCTACTTACTACGAAAGGCTCACCATAGTTATAATTTTAAGAGAACATGTGTCCCTGGAAACATTATCTTCTTTCCCCTTAAGCTCAGAGCTCATTCTTTGCTTCTTATTTTCCATAGGTAACTAGGCTTGGTTTGAATATAGCTTTGGAGCTTGTTTATTTTCGATGCTTTGTAAGAATTCTACGCTTTATATGAAAATATTTCAATGTATTTTCCATTCTTTAGTTATCTATTACAATTATTGGTAATTGAGCTTGGCAAGACACTTATTCTCTCACTCAACTAGATTATCTCAGCATTCATCTGAGCTCCAATTTTTGCATACCCCTATGCCATCTTTCATTCCACTCTTCACACGGCTTGTATAGGCAGAACTCAAGACAATTAGCTAGGGATAGTGATCTTTCATGCTTATGTATAGAGCATTTTAATTAAGTACCACTTAAAGACTCCTTGAAGCTCATTCCTAACCTTTTGAATGTTGGAAAGGTAAGTCTAGAATCCCTTTCAAAAGTTTCACTTGAAAAACAAGTGTGGAATTGTTTCAGCTTCGCTTTTGCAAAAGAGACAAATATTAGGCATATTTAGATATTGCAGTATGTCTATAATATTTAACTTCCCTTTGACAACCAGCTACATGTGGAAGGAGGTTTTTAAAAGTAAGCATTTATCCCACACTAATTTATGCCAAGATTAATTAAACTCCCATTCTACTACAAAGAGCCATCCTGTATGATTGGTTAGTATACTGTCCTTCTCTTGGTCTAATCCTCATCGATCTATAATGAATTGGGGCTGTAAGGAGCCAAAAATTGAGTGACAGGAGCTGGAACTCCTTGCTATAGATTATCACAAATCCATATTTTCACCTTTTGCTTAATGAGGGATAGAATTCAACAAAGATATATAAATAGCACTTTTGTATAATGGACCAACCAAACTCCACTTATAAAAAAGAATAGAAGCAGTTTTTGTTAAGCGACCATTTCACTACAATAGCTTAAGCTGTTGTGTGAGGCCAACTTAATTGGTTTTATATATTCTCTAAGACACCTCCTCAAGTGAAAGCCCTTTGGGCTTGAAACTTGTATAGGTCCACTCTACCTTGTACTGAATAATAGGTGGTGGCAGGATTCGAACTCATGACCGCTTGTTCACAAAGGCTCTGATATCATATTAAGCGATCATTTCACTACAATAGCTTAAGCTGTTGTGTGAGGCCAACTTAATTGATTTTATATATTCTCT